>BPTQ01000001.1:218686254-219015442 GCA_019973895.1 Chrysanthemum seticuspe | reverse complement strand
ACTTCTGTACATGGAACGGTTTCATGTCCCAGCGTACTCCGTTAAAAGTTGGCTTCATGTTGCACTTAAGTAGTTCAGTGACGAGTAGAAGTAGTCTGCGTATCAGTAGTTCCTTGCACATCTTCTATAAGTCGACCGTCAACTTAGAATAATCTGGGCACAGTTGAAGTGTGGTGGAGTCGATCTAGAAGGGCTGTAGTTGGTCGAGAGTGTTATATGTGAGTAGTCATTTGGAAAGCCGCAGCAAATGGCATCACTTGATGTTTCTTTAACGAATTACCGCACATCACTTGAAGTGTTCAAACCCCTAGTGTGAAACTTCTACCAATCCCATTCTGATGATTCTCCTCACATCCCTTCGATCCTGAGAATTCCATCGCTTAGGAGACCCAATCTTGTGACGTATGTCCTTCAACCTATATGCCATTCCGTCCCTAACCATCTTCAAAGTGTGATCCCCAAACTTGTGAAGTTCACTACACGCCATTAAGCAATTTCTTTGTAGTTCACTACGGTAAACGACGCCGAAAGGTTTACTGATGAGTGTATATTGTGAGAGCTGGTTGATGTCGGGAAGATCTAGCTGAGGTGGTGTGAAGTTGACACGGGTCTAATAAGATTCAACTGCCAGCTGAATATCTTCTACACGTTCCTTGATGACTATGCGTCTGATGAAGATGAGCAGTGACTTGATGAATTCACGTTGTACTTCGGTTGAAAATTGCCTCATGCGACCCTGTACTTTGGCAAGGTACATGTCTTCAATGTCGTTGATAGATAAATTCTCAAAGTCAGCCTCAGAGAATGCATAATCTTTTTCATCTTGTCGTTTGACCACGATATTCTTTAGGAAAGTGTAGTCCCACTTAGATGAAAGAGCAACGTGTTTGATGGCAACGATATCCTTAGTACTGAATACTGCATGTTGAGACTTCTGAACCTGACAGCTTATGTAGTAGATTCTTCGGCGATGAATCCCGTACAATGCATCGCGGTCATATGCTTCCACTTTGTCGGAACACAAGTGATTGGCACGTTCCTCGATGGCTATGCAGTTTGAGTATATGGCTGCAGGAAATGGAAGTGTCAAAGATGTAGCGTATTTCCTTGATCCATCGCCACCGTGTAGAAGAAATTCCAAGTATTTGTTGAAAAAATATCTGAATGGAATCCTAGGTTCATCTGGTTGGCCAATTGTTGGTAGAGGTTTAGACCAGTCGGTGTAATATGGAGGGTTGTCCCGTTTAGTGAAGTCGACGTTTGCTTCTGGGTTGAGCCAATCCATGTTGTTAGACATAGCTCGAGCAATGTTTTCAAGGTGATATTCAACCTCGATGGCACTTTCTGAGCTATCTTTCCACAGTTGAAAAGCTTCATTCTTGATTCGCCTCAACTCGGATTTCGTCATCTTCTTCACATGGAACTTTTCTTGCATAATCTTAGCATGCTCCGATGTATTACCGTCTACCAGATCTTGACCTTCTTCAGGGTAGGGAGTTGAGTTAACAAGTGTAGAGAACCATTCAAATTCCTCTGTTTTATCGTCATCTAGCCATGATACGACGTCAGCCATGGGCACCTTCTTCTTCTTTTGTTTTGGCCTAGATGAGGATTCTGGTTTCTTAACTTGTTTGGGAGAGGTGGGTTGTTGTAGGGGCTCAAGGACCTCTTCATCGTCACCACCCGTGTACTCAAAGTGATCACCGGTTTTCTGAGTCAGGGGTGGTAACTCGGAATCGTCCTGAGGTTTATCTGTAGAAGAACGAGGAGGAGACCTTTGTTGAGTAGGAGTCCGTTGGAGAGGAGGTAACATAGAAGATGATTCACTAGATTTCTTCTGACGTTTAGCTTTATCATGCTTATCCTGATCCTTATCTTCATCGTCTCTAGGACGTTTAGACTTTTCTGCTTCGAATCTACATGCTTCTTTGAGTTGGTAGTCCAGCAATGCTTGAAACAGCTTTCCTTCCTCAGAAGTAAATGTCCCAGATCGTTTAGACATTTGTGTGACAAGCTTGGCCACCAATTCATTATCCGAGAAAACTACAGGATCAGATGGATTGATTGTGACGGTTAAAGGTGTGGATCTTATAGTTTGCTTGGCTATCTGCATAAGATTCGGATATAGTGTTGGAGTATGCTCGTGTCATAATAAATAATTATATGGCTAGTCATATGTGAGCCTATGGGGTCACACACATATACACTTAGACACCATTATCATAATGTATTTATCGTATTTACATTATGTATAACCTTTGTTACATAAGGGAGTTAAATGGAACATTTGGACTTTGAAGGGATTATAGTGTAACTTAAGATTGACATCAATTAGCATTAATGCTAATTGATTATAATTGATTATGAATTAATGTTGATTGCAAGTTACACCATGGACTTCAAAAACCTTCTTCCCCCTCCTCTCTTTGAACGGCCAAAAACACACACACACAAGGTGTTTTGTTTTTGGTTTTTCTCTCCTTGATAATTCTAATAGTAGTCTTGTGCAAGGATTGATACAAGGGTTTGGACTAGCATCAAAGGGTGTTCGTTGGACGTGTAGTGTGTTTCACTCATTGGGAAAGACCAACCTTATTGGTCTTTTGGTTTCTTGGTTCCATTCGTGGAGGTGATTGGTGTCTCGTTACCGGAATTACGCTACAAAGGTATAAACCTAATCTTTGTTTTATTTGATTGATCATATGGCAATATGGATCCGTTGTTGGTGATGATTCCGCTGCGTTTATTTGATATTTATATGTTTATTTTTTTCATCATCACCTATATATAGTTGTCTGGTAAACATCTCCTTTGTGACTTTAGGAACGATATCCAGAAGGTACTTGTTAGTGTAACCTTCGATCATTTCGTTCAGTTCCTTTTGACGATGACTTTTCATGAACTCCTGAACGAATTCCCTTTGTTTCTGCATCTTGTCATTCTCATCATTTAAGTACTGTATTTGGTCAGCAAACCAATTCAGTTTTCTGTAGAGCACGTTCTTCTTTCTGACTTGTTGGACAGCTTTCACAATACTTTCATGAGCATGAGAAATCCAAGATCGAGGTGGTTTCTTCACAGATTTGGATGTAGATTTGGTTGATTTCTTTGATGGTGGTGGTGAGGAGTGAGATGAAGAATCTGATGAGGAAGAGACATGAGGAGACTCGGGGTCCTTGGGCGGTTCAGAAGTTTCCTTTTGTGAACGTGTAGGACTTTCCAGAAGCAGCTTGTCATAATCAGCATCTTTATCTTTCTCAGACTTCTCAGTTTCAGGTTTCTCAAACTCATATTCGATAGTATCCTCCACAAGCTTTTGTTGTTGCACAAGAGTGGTGGCACCAGATCCCTTATCGGGTCGATTAACCGCATCAGGATCTGGTGAAGAGTGGGCAGCACCACTTGATCCTCCTGGGCCACCCATTTGGTCTTTTTCAAATTCTTCAGCTTTTTGAAGGTGTTTGACGATTTTAAACTTCTTCCTGTATGATTTATCCAGTTGCTCTTCATCACTTTCTGAGCTTTCTTCATATGGTACAAGTACATGAGTCTTTCCTTTACCTTTATCAGCTTGAGGACTTGGAGGTTTTGGTACTGAAGGATTTTCATCCTTTGCAGTTTCAGAGTAGGTAATCTCTTCATCTGTGTCAGTACCTTTAGAGCTTTCGTCCACACGCTTTCTTTGCGGTTCAGGTGTGGGAATAGGTTCAGCTTCCTTTACGGGAACAATCCTTTTACGAGGAGGATTCCTTTTGGGAAGCTTCCTATAACTTTAAGAACTTACTGCACTTCCAGCACTTCCTCTTCTGGTTCTCCGAGTAGGAGTTCCTGAAGGTTTTTGATCAAGATGACCGACTTTGCCTTCTTTTACTGCTACTAGATACCTTTTGTACGTTTCAAGCTTATTGAGTTCTTTAGATAGAAGGTGATCAGGCAGCACGGCACCCTGCTTCTTAGTTGTCGATTCCTTGATTCTGATAGAAAGGATAGGTTCGGACAACAAGTCGTGATTGTCGGGGTCATTGAGCCTCATGGGGATATCAGGATTAAGTCCAAGTGCTCTCTGGATCAAAAGCTTTGTGTATCTGACATAGGGAATCTTTGAGCTAAGCATCTTGTGAAATAGCATCATGTCCTCCCATATCAGTGCTTCGATTTCGATGTCCTTCTTATTGATCAAAGACCAGAAGATTTGCAATTCCATGAGCTTTGGATGCTCATAACCACTGTCACGACCAGAAACAGACTTGGTAATGATGATGTAGAGGGTTCTCCACGGTTGAGGAATGTTCTTAAGTTCCACGTGAGAATGCTTAGTAACAATCCCCGAAGCTTCATCATAGCCAATGTCAAGAAGAAATTGTAGAACTGTCTCTTCAGTAGGTGTGGCAAAGAAGTCAGTTGGCTCGATTTCAGGAATGAGAAGAACATCCCGTAACTCAGCATGAGTGATGGTGACTTGTTTGTGATTAAGTGTCACTGTCACTGCACTTTGACCTGTGATCCTCTGCATAGAATTCCAGAATTGCTGAATGTAGATTTCCGGTACAGTAGCAGATTGTGAGAGCATGTTCTGGTAGGGATGATTCCTTAGAATATCCACAGCAATGAGACAAGAAGATTCTGAGCATGTGAGGGTTTCAAAGTCAACCCTAAGGTTGTTCTTTCCAATCTTTCTAGGATAGCCATTGGGAAGATATCAGCAATAGTGAGAACCTCAGGTGCATCCACATTCATTTGAGCAGCCATGTCGTGATCTGAAATAACATTAGCCAAAAGAACCAACATATCGAAAGACATAATGTTAGTCAACAGAAGGTTTTATTGTCTAGTTATTGAATGTACAGTGTCAATGATTGTTACGAGTCCTAAGTCACTTGTTTGTCCAATAGTCTAATGACGTCGTGAAATGTTTCATGAGTTAGTTAACTTTAAGTTTTAAAGTTTATGTTATCACTTATAGTTCACAACATATCAAACGTTTAAGTTTATTAGTGACATTATTGGATTCGTGACGATATGATTTGTTTATTAACAAGTTTGTACACGTAACAATTCATAATGAAGGTCAATCCAGGCTTAGGCGTAGATTTGGCAAAGTTAAGCGTAAACAGAAATGATATACGTGTAGACGAAAGCTTACGCGTAGGATCCTAACTTACGCGTAAGAAAAGTTACGCGTAGGAAAGGGGGCCTTATGCGTAGGGCTTACGCGTAGGCGTATAAAGACCTTACGCGTAAGGCTTACTCGTAAGAGTAGACCTTATGCGTAGAGGTCACTGTTTACGCATATCTTTCACAGGATACGCGTAGTCCCATTGTAGAACCTTACGCGTAATAGTTATGCGTAGGATTTATTCTTACGCATAACTTGACTACGCGTAGGGTAATCCTTATGCGTAGAGATTCAAATGACCTTGATTCTGAATTTTAAGCGCAGCAAGCCTGAAATAAATTCATCAAATCATCAATATTAACACAAAAATTCATTTTAACAACAAATCATGGCATGAACATTCGATAAACAGTTATGAGTAGAAAGTCATACGCGTAGGTCAAAACCCTAAGGGTTATGAATTACGAGTATAATTTCTAGCCATGGGATTTGCACCAAACAATTTTAGGTAGTTCTAAGATGTTGTGAGAGTCTATAAACCAAGTTATATCATCTAAATCGTGGAGAATCAAAGATGCCCAAACTTATGAACTTTAAACTCTAATTCCAAATTTTTAATCATTTAGAGTTTCTAGGTGGTGATAGAGCTTGGAAATCATCAATTCATCATCATATAAACATTACACAACAATCTTTTTGAACAAAACTCTTTACATTTGTAAACACCCAAATCGACTCATAAACCCTAATATTCAAAAACCATCAATTCATGTTTCTGGGTGGATTTAGAGGGTAAAAATAGTATCCTTGTTGTTAAAAACACGTTTTGACACTTTCTTTTCAACCAAAAACACACTCACATTGATTGTGTGTTCATACGCTTATGCGTAGAACACATAATCACGCATAACTAACGTTTTAGCCGTAGGATTTGCTTGAAATTCAAAACCTTAGCTTGTATTATCGTTAAGATCATGAAAACACTTACAAAATGATGATCTAAAGTACGGATTTCTTGAACGAATTCTATGCGTATGATGTTTTAGGTTAAGAGTAATAAATGTGAAGATAAAGGTAGGTGGGAGGTGTTTTTATTTAAAATAACTTTAAGATTTTGACATTTTTGGTCCCTCCACCTTTTCCTTTTTCAAACAAAGCCATTTAACTTCCATTTTGGTTACCAAACAAAGATTTTAAGAAAGAAACTTGACGACACTCCCCCTCGACTTAAGAAATAATGAAATGTTATAAATTTTAGTCCGAGGAGTGTCATTTAACCAGAAAAGTTTACCACCATTGATAAAAGAAACAACCGGGATATTATAACATGCAAGTACACAGATGTTTTGAAACAGTTAAATGATAATTTTCTCCCCCTCAACACTTGATCGGAAAAATACTGAATTTTTGAGAGATTATAGTGTTGATGGAAGAAATGTACTTGCCATGTTGAAAGAGAAGTAGAATAGAAGAATATTTTTGTTGTTTTTAAAAGATTTTATATTTTTGTATTTTGTTTTTGAAAATTTATTTACAAAAGATGTTTTGGTGTTTGACAGGTTTTTAAGACTGTTTTAAGAGGTCATCCAATTCCTCTTGAGTCAAACACCTCATACCAATCCGGTGGACCAACTCATTAAACCTAGCGGGAGGCAAGGCTTTGGTGAGAAGATCTGCCAATTGGTATTCTGTACCCACAAAGTATAATTCAACGGTACCCTGTTCCACGTGGTCCTTGATGAAATGATAGCGAAGATCGATGTGCTTTGATTTCGAGTGCTGAACTGAGTTGCACGAGATCGCTATAGCACTCCGATTGTCGCAGTACATCGGGATTCTATCAAATACGTAACCATAGTCTTTGAGTTGTGTTCTCATCCATATGACTTGAGCACAACACGCGGACATGGCTACATATTCTGCTTCGGTTGATGACAGCGATGTACAATCCTGCTTCTTTGATTGCCAAGACACCAGTTTATCACCAAGAAATTGTAGAGCTCCTGAAGTACTTTTCCTTGAGTCTAAGCATCCTGCGTGGTCAGCGTCTGAAAAAGCGATTAGTTCAAAACCAGAATCCTTCGGATACCAGATCCCCAAGTTAATGGTTCCCTTGATGTATCGGAGGATTCTTTTAGCCTTAGAGAGGTGGGTTTCAGTTGGTCGCGACTGATAACGGGAGCATAGATAAACGGCAAATACAATATCAGGTCTGCTAGCTGTTAGATACATGAGAGACCCAATAATACTTTGGTATTTAGTAGGGTCAACTAGTTTCTCATGTAAATCAGCGTCTAGCTTCTTGGTATGAGTCATTGGTGTGGCATAAGTATCACAGGTTTTCATTCCAAATTTGTTTAACAATTCAAGGGCATATTTGGACTGACTCAAGAAAATACCACGGGGTGATTGATGAACTTGCAGTCCTAGAAAGAACGTAAGTTCACCCATCATGGACATTTCAAAAATTTTCTTCATTAGTTTTGCAAAAGCGATTGAAAACTTTTTATGTGTAGACCCAAAAATGATGTCATCCACGTAAATTTGAACAATTAAGATATGTGCCCCGTGATATTGTATAAAAAGAGTTGGGTCAACCGAACCTTTGGTGAAATTATTAGCAATGAGGAAAGATGATAGCTTATCGTACCATGCCCGAGGGGCTTGTTTGAGACCATAAAGAGCTTTGTTCAGTTTGTAGACATGGTTCGGGAACTCTGGATCAACGAATCCTTCGGGTTGGCTGACATAAACCGTTTCTTTCAGTTGTCCGTTGAGAAACGCCGTTTTGACATCCATCTGAAAGACCGTCATATTCATATGAGCCGCGAACGCGAGAAATATTCGAACAGCCTCAAGACGAGCAACCGGAGCAAAAGATTCTTCAAAGTCTATTCCCTCTTCCTGACGATAACCCTTAGCAACTAGACGTGACTTGTTTCGGATTACGTTCCCTTCAGCATCCAATTTGTTTTTCCAAATCCATTTGAGACCAATGACGTAGACCCCTGTTGGTCTTTCAACCAGTTCCCATACTTCAAGACGTTTGAATTGGTTGAGTTCTTCTTGCATGGATTCAATCCAGTTGTCTTTTGTCATTGCGTCTTTAATGTTTTTAGGCGCAGATTGGCAGACAGTGAGTGCATAAATGCAATGTTCACCATCTGTGTGAAGACGTTGTCTCGTAACGACTGGTTGATTCGGGTTGCCAATAATATTAGCCAGAGGATGGTCTTTTGTCCATCGATGTGTAGAGGGTTGATGTTGGTATACATTGTTCAGATTCTGAGGATTCAAATGGTTTGTTGATGATTCCGCGACATCAGGTGCAGCAGTGTCATTAGAAAACGGGTTAAAGAACGCATTTGGATCAAAATCTACAGGTGGGGGTACTTCATTTAGAATATCATCAGCCGGTTCATCATTGTTGGAAGCGGTGTGTTCAACTATTGTGTTGGAGTCAACTGGTGTAGGTGCATCTTCAATAGTAGTTGTTGTAGCATGTGTATCAGGTATAGGAATATTATCAGGTTGAGCAGCGAAAACAGCGGATACATCTGGAGTACGTTCATCAATATCGTCACTGAACAGCGGAGCAAATAACCTTTCCATTTGTTGACGAGTTAGATGGGGGCTTTGTTCAGCTGATGATGGGGGTTGAGGGAAGTTTAAACGGTTGTGACCGGGTTCTAAGCTGTTGTACTCAGAAGCCATTTCCGTGAGTTCATCAAAATGAGCATGAATCGTTTCCATCACCTGTTTTGTACGACGATTCCAGATCCGGTAACCTTTAGAATTCTCACAATATCCAATAAAGACTCCAATGTCATCTTTGGCTTTGAGCTTTCCAAAATCATCACGATCATTATTCGGATAGCAAAGAGATCCAAATACATGAAAGTGTTTGAGATTCGGTTTATGGTTGTGGACAAGCTCGAAAGGTGTTTTGTTGTGGCATTTTGTGATCATAGAACGGTTTTGAGTATAGCATGCAGTAGATACAGCTTCTGCCCATAAGTAATCAGGAAGTTTAGCATTGATTAACATTGTTCTTGCAGCTTCCACTAACGTTCGGTTTCGTCTTTCAACAACTCCGTTTTGTTCGGGTGTACGTGCAATAGATGTTTGATGCTGAATTCCCACTTTCTCATAGAATTCACGAAGGGTTTGGTTAACAAATTCAGTTCCTTTGTCTGTTCTGATTAGCCTGACGGTGTTGCGGAGCTGAACCTGTATTTTCGTGAGAAAGGTGATGATCATTTGTGGAGCTTGGTCTTTGCTTCGAAGAAAGTAGACCCAAGTCCATCGTGAGTAGTCATCAACAATTACTAAGATGTAGCGTTTGCCATTGATCGTTTGCACGCGCATCGGGCCCCACAAATCCATGTGAAGAAGATGAAGCACATGCTGAGAGCTGTGTTCCACCTTTGAAGGAAAGTGAGCACGAGTGCTTTTTCCTTGTTCACATGCTGAGCAAAGATGATCTTTTGAATACCGGAATCGTGGGAGACCTTCAACTAGTTTTTGTCGAGCAAGGTTGGTGATGGTTTGAAAGTTTAGATGTGAGAGACGACGGTGCCATAGCCAGGATTTTGTTGATGTTGCCTTTGAAAGTAAGCAGATGGGAGATGAAGCGACCATGTCTTGCATAGAGATAGTGTAGAGACTAGAATTACACGAGCTAGACATAAGGTCATTTCCTTGTATATCACGAATGAAACAAGTTTTCTCCCGGAAAGCAACCTCCAAATCTCCATCACAAAACTGACCTACTGAGAACAGATTATGACCGAGGCCTTCCACATAGTAAACCCTGCTGATTTCGATGTTCCCATTGACATAATCTCCGTAGCCCATGATAGCTGCGAAGTGATCATTCCCGAATGTTAGGAATTAGAAATTCCCGGTATTAAAGAGTCGGTCACCTCAAGTATATGTAATCGTTAGAAAGCTCGTAGTCGTAGTTCTTTTAAGTTAAGTAGTAATTTAGTTAAGTAACACCGTGGAGGACGGACGGGTCTTTACCCACTGTATGCCTGATCCACAGCCCAAAGTGTGGCGAGTTATGTAAGACTATAAATACTCTCTACCTTCCAAGGTAGAGAGTTGGAGCTCATAATAATATCTTTCACTTTCTCTCACTAAGTTCCCTAAACCTCTAACTTTCTCTCTCTAGAATTCCATCTATATGCTACTTTGTGTTATGGTTTGATGTGTATGTGAAAAGTTATATCTTACAATTGGTATCAAGAGCCATGGTTAGATCATATCTTGCACATCTTTGGATTTATAGTGGTTTTTAGGTGGTTTTTGAGTTTGAAAAAGTTTAGTGGTTTTTGCACCATTTGGTTGATTTCTTGTGTTAAAGTTTGAATTTTGTTGGTACTTTTATGTTTAGAATCATCAAAAGTGTTTAGGTTTTCATTTGGTAAGCTTGAATCATCTTGGTTGGGTTGTTTTTGGATTGAAAAGTGAAGTTTATTTGGTTTTTCAAGCTAGCGACTTAGCTCTCGGACTATTTTCTTGGTAGCGACTTGCTTCACAGTTTTGTAGCGACTTACAGTGTTAAAGCTAGCGAGTTAGATCTAGCGAGTTAAAGTACAAGTAGTGGACTCTCCACTACAGGTAGCGACTTGTGGTAGCGACTTGGTCAGTAGCGAGTTGCTCTTTAGCGACTTGTGTTTCTAGCGACTTGTGTAGCGAATTGCTGCCAAAATTTGGTTAGCGACTTGGTCCGTAGCGAGTTACTACTTAGCGACTTGCTTTTCTGCTAGCGACTTGGGATTCTAGTGACTTGGCTGTCTAGCGAATTAACTGGTAGCGACTTAGTGCATTTGTTTCTAGCGACTTAGTGCATTATCATCTAGCGACTTGAGTGATTGTTTACGGTTTTCTCTTGATTTAGTAAAATCCCGTGAAAGAATCTATTTCCCGGTTTAATCATAGAGTTATAAAATCCCGTATAATCTGTTAACATGTCTACCAACGTCCCTACTGTCATCTCCACTGTTGCCGAGGATGTACAAGCAGCTGGCTCAGATACTCGTCCACCCATGCTTGACAGAACTGACTACGACTCTTGGGCTCAACGAATCAGATTGTATTGCCTTGGAAAAGAAAATGGTGTCAACATTCTCAAATCCATTGATGAAGGACCATATCGAGTTGAGACGACTAGAGACATACTTGATACTAATGAAGATGGTACTCCTGTTTACGGAATGGACAGACCTAAGATGTACGATGAGCTTGATGATAAGGAGAAAAAGATATTCGATGCAGATATCAGGGCTTCAAACATTGTTCTTCAAGGTCTTCCTAAAGACATCTACAAGCTGATCAATCATAACACTGATGCAAAGGCAGTTTGGGATAATGTAAAGATGCTTCTCTCAGGTTCAGAATTAACCATGGAAGACAGAGAATCACAACTCTATGACGAATTTGAGCACTTCAAGATGAAACCAGATGAGAATGTCTATGAGTACTATGTGAGATTTCATAAGTTAGTTAATGACATGAGGAACATCAGAATGACTATGCCTAACATTCAGTTGAATTCAAAATTTGTGAACAACATGAATCCCGAATGGCACAAGTTTGTTACCGCTGTGAAGCTTACTAAAGGATTGAAGAACACAAACTATGAGCAACTCTATGCCTTCCTCCTTCAGAATGAGAGACATGCTATGTTTGAAAAATTGATTCTCAATCAGTTCAAAACTAACCCAGGAGAGACAAGCTCGTCTAATGATTCAACTGCCTTCTACTCAAACATTGGAATCACAACCAAAGCATCACAAGTCATACCATTGGGTAATGGTAATCACAAACTCATCCCTGATCCTAAGTTCAAACAAGCTGATGCTGATGCACACGTGGGTAACATCATTAATCAACTAGCTCTTCTCATTAGTCAAAACATGAATTCTCTCCCACAAACCAACAACAACCTCAGAACTGCATCTAACCCACATAATCAAGCCACTGTTAAAGATGGAAGGATCGTGGTGCAACCAGTTCAGGAAAGACAGTATGATCAGGGAAGGGGTGGTGCTGGTAGAGGATATGTGGGCAATCAGAATCGAGGAAGGAATGGTAACCAAGGTCAACCTAAGCCGATCAAATGCTATAACTGTGGTGGTGAGGGACACATTGCAAGGAACTGCACATCTCCAAAGCGTCCACAGAATGCTGATTACTTCAGAGATAAGATGTTGCTGGCACAAGCTCAGGACAATGGTGCTGCATTGGATGAAGAGGAATTGCTGTTTCTTGCTGAGGGTAATGCCAAGACCTATGATGCAGATGTGGATGAGCAGCCTATTCAGGAGATAGGTCACAATCATCAGAACGCCTTTCAAGTCGCTGACTGTGATGCATACGACTCTGATGTAGATGATGGACCTACTGCACACACAATCTTTATGGCTAGCATCTCTCCAATGGTTTCTCCCAAGATCTCTTCTTCACCACAAGCTGGCCCATCCAAGGACAAACTCATCTCAGAGGTATTAAAGCTATACGATGATGCTGATGTGCAACAGATGCATGACAAAGTACAACCAACTAAAACTTTTGAATCAAATGTTGAAAATATGGGTAATATCAATATTGTCCCATACGATCAATACGTGAAACAAAGTGAAAGTGAAGTTGTACCAAGTGATGCATCTTCTGCAGTCAACAACGACTATGTCTTTGATGAATACACTGCATGTGCTCCTGATGATTCCATAATTTCTGAACTAGATGCCTATAAGGAACGTGTTGCTATTTATGAACAACGTGCAAAATTTGAGTTGACCACTCGTGAGCAGGAAATGGATGTCCAAGTGAGTACAGTAATTAGAAAAAGTAAGTTTAGAGAAGAAGTATTGAAACAAGAATTAAATTCCTTGCAAGAAAAACTTTCCAAAACAGCCAAACAAAAACAAGAACTTCAAGAAAATGTGAAAATGCTTAAGCAAGAATTTAATGCAAAGGAATCAAAACTCTTGAGAGATTTTTCTAATCTGAAAACTTTGAAAAACAAACTTGAAAACAAGTTGTACTTACAAGGAAACACCATTCAGACTGCTCACATGGTCACGAAACATCGTGTCTTAAGCGATAAGCATAGCATTCCCCTTGTTGAGGAACCAAACCCAGAGGTAATTAAAAAGGCTAGAAATGCTCATAAGGTGCTTTATGATGGTAATGAAGTCCTTAAGCCTAGGCAGAAACCTAGTTGCGTTGAGTGCACTGAGGAAGATAAGATATTAAATGAAATCACTAGGGAAAAGATGAATAAAAAGCAAAATGATCCCAAATGCAAAGAGAAAAACATAATCATCTCTCCTCATGATTACAAGAAGGAAAACTGGATTTCCTTGAACAAGTTTAAGCCTCAGACTTTGTTGACTCCCGAACAAGTCTTCTGGAAAAAGGATTTAGATAAGCAGAAAGCGGAAAACATTATTGAAACAAACCCTCCCCTTTTGAAAATGCCTAGAGCGACTGTGTATCCTCCTAATACACCAATGCATCTTGTTCCTAGAACAATTGCCACTAAAAGCAAGACATTAATTAGCCAATACGTTATATTTCAACTATTTGTTGATTTTGAGAAAACTTGCAAGAAAAGGATCACGCCCACTGGTATAACTGAAGGAGAGAGAGGTTTTGAACAAATGAAAGAATGTTATTTAACTGAGGTCATGCCCTTCTTTAAACTTCTAAAAGATCACTTTGAGAGTCTTAAAAAGGGGGTAGAAACTGATATTAAGGGTATGGAAAAAGAATTTGATGCAATGGTTGTTGAAGTTAGCGACTATGAGCGTGCACTAAAATATAATGAGATTGAGAGAAAGAACCTGCATACATTAAATGAGAATCTTATTACTGAATGTGTTGCTCAAGATGTTTTTTTCACTGCTTCAAATTGCTCTATTAATGCTTCCAAATTTCATGAATTATCTGTGGCCCTGAAAGTCTCCCATGATCGTGTCATTGAGCTTGAAAAAACTAATTCCAAACTAAACGAGAAAATTGAACTGGATGATCACGACAATTTGGTTAAGCATTTTTCTAAACTAGAAGTTGAGTACTTTAATTTACAACTAAAATATCAACATCTCAAAGAAAATGTCAAAACTTCAAATATCAAGACATCTTCAGATGCTCCAGAGTTTGATGCAGTTTTTCAAATCAACAAACGTGATGAACAGATTCAAGCTCAGTGCAACACGATCAGAAAGTTGAAAGCCCAAATCTCTCAATTAAAGGGTCAAACATACAATATGACAGGCTCCCAGATGCCTCCTTCTTTAGATTCTCAGAATTCTCAAACGTTTCATCTTCAAAACCTAGTAAATGCTTTACAAAAGGAAAACGAAAGTTTTCTAGAAGAAAATGAAAAGGTTAAACGTCACTTCAATGAGTTGTTTGAATCAATTAAAGTCACTCGTAACAAAAACAACGAACAAATAACTTCATTGCAAAAGGAAATTGAGAATCTGAGGAGTCAGGTAAAAGGGAAAATGCCAATGATCAATGGGGAGAATGTTGTATCTAAGGTTCACTCTGGTAATAAATCTGCTTTATCTGTAACATATGTCCCCCCTCACCTAAGGAACAACAAACTTGCCATTCAAACATATTTCTCATCCCTTAAGGATTGCTTAGAATGCCTGCGTGAGATTGTTGAAGAGGATAAGCTAGAGAAACCTCATGATAATGCAATTGGACATGCATGCTCATATGCCAAACGATCTCAAGAAATCTTAGAATGCTTGATCACTATATGCCCAAAGACATTAGGTGAGAGAGTTAACCCTTTGATTCCATGCTCAATGCCTAAGGCCAAATATGATATGCACTCTATTCCCAATGTTTTGAATGAGAGCCGTAGTGTACCCTTGAGTAGTTCAGATTCTAGATCTGTCAATGCTAGGAAAGAGAACTCAAATGTGCCTTCTAGGAGTACTAATCTCAGTACATCTAGCTTTGAGAAAGTGAACCGTAGTGCACCTGCATGTAGTTCAGATCCCAGCACATCTAAACAGGTGGTACAAAGAGTAGTAAAACAAACTAATGTTCCCATTCCCTCTACAGGAGTAATCAGTGACATTAAAGGGAGCAGGTCAAAGTCTCAAGACAATACAAGGAATGATAGGACCTCTCAAGCTAAGAATGTGCACTGGAAGAAAGTAGAAGAACAATCTAGGAACCTTAAGTTTGAATCGAATAAAACGAATCGTGTTGATTCTAGTATTAGCCATAGGCGTACTGTAATTAATCCGAATTCTGATACTATTTGCAAAACTTGTACTGATGATTGCTTGAATTCTGTTTCTAATCATGGTTGTGATGTCAATGTTTTGCCTAATGATGTTAATTGTCCAGTTAATATTGTTAATGCTAAAATTCATGCTAAAAAGGCTAAAAGGCAAAAGCGAAAGAAAGTTAGAAAACAATGGAAACCCACAGGAAGAACATTCAGCAGAATAGGTTTTTATTGGATACATGTTGGTCATAAGACCAATCAGATAATGCCCACTAGAAAATGGATGCCTACTGGTAGAACTATTCCCTTAAGAAGTGGTCACACTGTAAACAGGGCTAATACAGACACTAGTATTGCATATACTCACAATGATTCCATTACCTCACTGTCTGATATGAATGCTTCTATTTCTGATGTGGGTGTTCCAACTGTTGCTACTAACCAAATGGAACCCATTCTTGCATGGGGATCCCAATTATCCAGTTATCCATTCTTGTCTGTGTTCAACTGCAGATCGTTCAAATCGTTCTGTGGTACCTGGACTCAGGCTGTTCCAAGCATATGACTGGAGACCGGTCACGGCTCATGAACTTCGTGAGCAAATTCATCGGGACTGTTAGATTTGGTAATGATCATTTCGGTGCTATTATGGGTTATGGAGACTATGTTGTTGGTGATAGTGTCATCTCCAGAGTGTATTATGTGGAAGGTTTAGGTCATAATCTGTTCTCTGTTGGTCAATTCTGTGATTCTGATCTAGAAGTAGCCTTCAGAAAACATACCTGCTTTGTTAGAGATCTTAATGGTAAGGAACTGTTGAAAGGAACTCGTGGCTCAAACCTTTACACCATCTCTATCGATGACATGATGAGAGCTTCACCAATCTGCTTGTTATCAAAGGCTTCAAAAACAAAGTCATGGTTATGGCATCGTCGTCTCAATCACTTGAACTTCGGCACCATCAACAATCTTTCCAGAAAGGACTTAGTTGTAGGTTTACCTAGACTAAAGTATTAAAAGGATCATCTTTGTTCAGCATGTCAATTGGGAAAAAGCAAGAAGTATGCCCATAAACCCAAACCTACTAACTCTGTCACAGAAGTACTTCATATGATTCATATGGATTTATGTGGACCAATGAGGGTGCAGAATATCTTTGGGAAGAAATATGTGTTAGTTGTGGTTGATGATTATTCTAGATTCACCTGGGTCAAGTTCTTAAGGACAAAGGATGAAACTCCTGATATCATCATCAAACTCATCAAACAGCTGCAGGTTAGACTAAACAAAACTGTCAGAATTATCAGAACAGACAATGGAACTGAGTTTGTCAACAAACAACTTAGTGAATTCTATGAAAGCATTGGAATCAGCCATCAAAGAAGTGTTCCACGAACCCCTCAACAGAACGGTGTAGTTGAAAGACGAAATCGTACTCTTGTTGAAGCTGCTAGAACAATGCTGATCTACTCAAAGGTTCCAATGTTTCTCTGGGCTGAAGCAATCGCCACTGCATGCTACACACAAAATCGCTCCCTGATTCACACCATTCATGGAAAAACTCCATATGAACTTGTCCACAACAGAAAACCTAATCTATCTTTCCTTCGTGTGTTTGGTGCCTTGTGCTATCCAACTAATGAGGGTCAAGACTTGGGCAAACTTAGGGCTAAAGCTGACATTGGAGTATTTGTAGGATATGCACCAAACAAAAAGGGATACCGAATCTACAACAAAAGAACCCGAAATATCATGGAAACAATTCATGTTACGTTTGATGAGCTGGCCGGTCAAATGGCTCCTGGACACTCCAGCTCAGGACCCGCACTTCAAAACAGTCCTATTGGTTCATCCCTTGTTCCAAACTCCTCTCAAGAAACTCCATATGTACCTCCATCTGAAGATGATGTAAAGAAATTGTTTGATCCAATGTTTGATGAACTGTATGAGTCTACTACTAATGAGGTGCTGATCCCTACAACAGAGGATGCTCATATTCCAGTGAGTGAAGTAAATCCATCAGTTTCAATATCTGTTAGTCACGAAGCACCTGCTGCTGATCCTTCAGTCTCATCAACAAATCATCATTCTTCAAATGTACATCATGGAAATGTTTCTGGCATCAATGATGAAGTTAATCCCTTTGCGACTCCTAAAGATGCTCCATTTGAAAACATATTTGCTACTCCTGAATCATCATCAGAACCATCTTCTTCAGGAGACATCGACTCAGCTACCTCAGTTCCTCAACAAATGCCACATGAACACCTCAGAAAATGGACTCACGATCATCCATTGGACAACATCATTGGAAATCCCTCTCGTCCTGTATCAACCCGGAAGCAACTCGCAACCGATGCCTTATGGTGCTTCTTCAACTCCGTACTATCTAAGATCGAACCAAAAGATGTTAAAACTGCTATGAATGAAGATAGCTGGTTCAATGCTATGCAAGATGAAATTCATGAGTTTGATCGTCTTGATGTATGGGAGTTAGTACCTGCTCCAGACTGTGCTATGATTATAGCTCTAAAATGGATCTTCAAAGTAAAACTTGATGAGCATGGTGATGTGTTGAAGAACAAGGCTCGATTAGTTGCTAAAGGATATCGTCAAGAGGAGGGTATAGACTTTGAAGAATCTTTTGCTCCAGTTGCTCGAATCGAGGCAATCAGAATCTTTCTGGCTAATGCTGCTAGTAAGAACATGGTAGTTTATCAGATGGATGTAAAGACGGCATTTCTAAACGGAGATCTTAAAGAAGTCGTCTACGTCAGCCAACCTGAAGGATTTGTGAATCAAGAGCATCCTACTCACGTTTATCGTTTGAAGAAGGCTCTTTACGGTTTAAAGCAAGCTCCAAGGGCATGGTATGATACACTGTCAAAGTTTCTTCTATCAACCGGATTCATCAAAGGAGCAGTTGATCCTACATTGTTCACCAGGAAGTCAGGCAAACATTTGATTCATGTTCAAATTTATGTTGATGATATTATCTTTGCCTCGACTGACCCAATGGAATGTGATCGTTTTTCAAATGAAATGAGTTCAAAGTTTCAAATGTCAATGATGGGACAAATGTCATTTTTCTTGGGATTACAAATTTCACAAAGTCCCGGAGGCATTTTCATAAATCAATCTAAATATGCAACAGAGATTTTAAAGAAATTTGGATTTGATTCAAGTGACCCTGTTGACACCCCCATGATTGACCGAACCAAACTAGATGAGGACCTCTCAGGGATCATGATTGACCAAACTAAATATCGGAGTATGATTGGATCCCTGATGTATCTCACTGCTAGTAGACCAGACATTTTGTTCTCTGTGTGCATGTGTGCTAGATACCAGGCTAAGCCTACTAAAAAGCACCTTGAAGCAGTTAAACGGGTCTTTCGGTATCTCCAAGGAACCATCAATATGGGACTATGGTACCCGAAGGACACCGGTATGTCACTAACGGCCTATGCAGATGCTGATCATGCAGGATGTCAAGATACACGTCGAAGTACGTCAGGAGGTGCTCAGTTTTTTGGTGATAAGCTTGTGAGCTGGTCTTCAAAGAAGCAAATGAGTACTTCTATTTCCTCTACAGAGGCTGAATACATAGCCATGTCATCTTGTTGTGCTCAAATCTTATGGATGAGATCTCAATTATCTGACTATGGCTTTGAATTCAACAAAATCCCTCTGTACTGTGATAATAAAAGTGCTATTGCTCTCTCATGCAACAACGTTCAACACTCAAGAGCAAAGCATATCGACATTCGACATCATTTCATCAGGGAACAGGTGGAAAAAGGTGTGGTAGAACTATATTTTGTGAGGTCTGAATATCAGTTAGCAGACATCTTCACCAAAGCTCTTCCAAGAGAACGTTTTGAGTTTATTCTTCCACGACTTGGTTTGAAAAGCTTTCAACCAGAAACTCTCAAACGTCTTCAGGAGGAAGACGAGGAGTAAAGGTCTATCTTCATCTATCTCATGTATATATTTATTTGAAAATAAAAATACAAAATTATAAAACCTTCAAAAATCAAATAGAAAAATATAAAACTCTCAAAATCCATAAAAATTTGAAAAAGTCGAAAAATCTTCAAAAAATATTGCCATTTTTATCTTGTTTATTCCGGTTCGATAATATCTACGATCTTTGTGCTGTCATTCAAAGAATGACACGGGACTTTAGATGTTGTTCGAATTCTTAAAAAAAAAAAAAAAAAAAAAAAAAAAAAAAATATATATATATATAAAAAAAAAAAAAAAAAAAAATATATATATATATATATATATATATATTTTTTGGGAGAAAGAGAAATGGTTTATTGTCATTTTCAGGCAATAACCCGGTTTTAAAAGAAAGAACAGAGCCATGTTTCACCATGTTTTCAAATTCCATGCTCTGATTCTATAAACATTTATCTGCTGAAAACCAAATGCTTTGAAAAATAACTCGATCTCTATTTTTGATAATCATCTGGACTTATTTGTCAAAATCTCTATCTCTCAATCAACAACCCATGTCATTGATTGAGGGGGAGAATGATTTCAATTAAATTATAAAGTTATTTGGCATTAAATTGTTTTCAAAAGATATACATGCATGTTTTATCAATGGAGTTTAAAGTCTTAAAATCCGATCCTTATCAGTTCAAACGCTTTCACAATCAAGTCACAATTCTCCTTAAAAGCCTTCAAAATCAATTTAAATCTATACGAGATCACAAATCTCAAATGATTTGATAATTGTGATCGGGGGAGAATGTGTGATTTAAATTAGATTTAAACTGATAATTAGGTAAATGGTTATAAACGGATGTACATGCTATCTTGCCCACATGTGAAAAACGATTTCAAATTTTCAATGCACATGTTGAGGGGGAGCATCTATCTTAAACCTTTGATTTGAAACGTGATCATTCATCCTAATGTGCAGGTTCCCTCTAGTATGTGCAAAACTCTTTTCAAACCTCGAGGCACATATTGAGGGGGAGCAAATTTATGGAAACCTCATCCTTCCCGGAAATGCTATATCCACTTGATTTGATGTGGGAAGTGATGTTGATATCTTTTAGAAAATGGTAATCAAAGAAGTTAATTCTTTCTCTTGCCTCCGTGTGCAAAACATTTTCAAATACTGGATGCACATGTTGAGGGGGAGTTCTCGTTCTAAAAAATATCAAAAACAATTCAGGTACAAAATGCTTTGATAATATATCACAAGTGTCTGAATTGATTTTCAAATGGTTTTCAATTGGATCCAATGGCAGACGAACAATACCAAATAGACCGACCAACTTTACTTTATGTACGGTGATATAAGGATGATAAGGTTAGGTATGTGTTCCCATGATCCGCCAGAACCGGAGGGATCTACCCAGGGACAATCCACTAGTTAGTGTAGAAGTCCTTAGGTATGATGATAAAAGGAGAAAAATGAGATATGGGAAGAGTGCGGACTAAGACTGAGCTAGTACTGGAATAAACCCAACAAGGTTCTAGCTATGAAGTCTTGGTAAGCACTGAAGGGGTTGAAGAATTAAAAAGAATTGAATGAGAAAAGGGTGAAAACAAATAGCCCTCCATTTATTCAACCTTAGGGCAGAAACCGGGTTCACTTCATATGCTACTGATGGTAACATCGGTATTGAAGACAAAGACGTCATGGACCCAGTGACGCACTGCACTTCAACTTTCCAAACCACTCAAGTTCCTCTTAAAAGGACTTGTTTCATTCTCACGGGGAACCGACATTATCTATCGACCTTCTCTTAGAGATGGTTGATATTGAAGAAGGAGACCCTCTCCCTAGTCTCCGACACAGGATCCAAATATGCACAAATTGAGTCTAGAGCCACGAGATCATCAATAAATCTCATTAGGACACTTTCAATGAAGACTCTCTGTTACACACAATGTGGAAAGAGAGATTATATCTTGAGTCCTACGCATTATCCTTGTGGTATTGCCAGAACATCTGAGTGATGTGTTTACACATTCACAATGAAGATGGAAAGCCTTCTGGAGCCAACATCAAACAAGCTCCCGGTAGGTGGCATGTGAGATCTATTATATGGATCAACCATGTGACAACTGAACAGAAACAATGGGGCGATTCAATCTCTTGAATCAATCCTGGTTCAGGTTATGGATTGACGGATACCTTTGAAAACCGGTCTTTGTGCTTAAAAACTCTTTTCTTTTGCACATCGACTGTGTACTCATTTTTCAAACCAAAAGGTATTTTTATGATTGATAATTGATTTTCAATAAAACCTTCGTTGTATTGCAAAAACAATTTCTATTGAGCAATACACGATTGTTTTTTCAAATCTCTTTTCATCAATCAGTGGACTTAAAATTCGCTGGTTCACTCACTCCGTGTTGTCTTCTTTGAGATGTTCCGGTTTGAGAACAGCTAGAACAGCTGCGAAACCCTGTCAAGGAAATTCTTCGGAATTATACCTGATCACAGGCAGTACTTGTACTGATCAACGGGGAACCGTGGGCCGTGTACCTCAATTCAACGAAAGTGATCAAAGACACTTTCGTGCGATTTATTGCTAACTGTTGTATGCAGGTACACCCGACGTTTGCAGCTGATCAGAATGAAGCAGTCAATCCACAGCCGCATGCTCACTTAACACATTGAACTCAAAGAAATCATGATTTGTGCATCAATGACTCTGATATTTTCACTCCATGCTTCTGCTACGCTGCTGCCAATATCATGAATCAACTAAAGCTTCCGCTACTCTGATGTGAAGATATCATGATCCAGAATGTGAGCATGTCGGTCCCTATGTCACAACATCACAAAATACCAACACCACAAAGGATGTGTCAGAGATTGTTGATAGCTGATGATCTCAAAAGATGGCTCAAAATGACTATCACGTGGATCAGTAAAAGACCTCCACTTGAAGTAACCCAACATGCAATGTGAAGAATCAATGACTACGAGCTTATGAGCAAAGGACTACATCAAGAATGCAAGATCAATTGTTAATGTAATATCTATTTGTATTCAATGTAATTTTGGTGTATGATTGAGGTGACCTCCCTTAGGGGGAGATTGTTAGGAATTAGAAATTCCCGGTATTAAAGAGTCGGCCACCTCAAGTATATGTAATCGTTAGAAAGCTCGTAGTCGTAGTTCTTTTAAGTTAAGTAGTAATTTAGTTAAGTAACACCGTGGAGGACGGACGGGTCTTTACCCACTGTATGCCTGATCCACATCCCAAAGTGTGGCGAGTTATGTAAGACTATAAATACTCTCTACCTTCCAAGGTAGAGAGTTGGAGCTCATAATAATATCTTTCACTTTCTCTCACTAAGTTCCCTAAACCTCTAACTTTCTCTCTCTAGAATTCCATCTATATGCTACTTTGTGTTATGGTTTGATGTGTATGTGAAAAGTTATATCTTACACCGAACCTGACAGTGCCAATGAACTTTGCAATAAAGTTTGATAACAGTTTAAGGTTGCCTATCATGTGTCGGGAACATCCGCTATCAACAATCCAGAGAATGATATGTATCACCTGCATTACACACAGACGACATAGATGGAATAGAAGTAGATGTGGAACCCGAAATGTTAGAGGGTTCCGAAGCAGGTATATGAGACATGCACACATTAATGATTTTAGGCATCCATTTAAATCCTAGTGTGTTATATATCCATTTCTGCCATCTATAACTACTCTTTGCTTTAGTCTTAGTGAATGCACTAGGTGGTACTACATTCTTAGGAGGTGAAACTGGGGCTACAGGGACAACCACACATGACGTAGAATCTAAAGAATGCGGTCTACCAAGCACAGACTTAGAATGATTAGTGAGCCTAGAGGTATTCCGATTCTTAGGATTCCGTAAACGAGAGATTATAGCTTTAGCAACACACTTGTCATGACAATCAGAATTCATACTTTTACGACAAATAACACAAGGTGCATCAGACTGAATATCAAAAGTACTTAACGGTTTAGCATTCGTTACATCACTATTTCTATTACATTTGCTAGACGCAATATCTATAGTGGAAGCAACGTGAGTCTTATTCATAGTCCTAGGGTGTTCTTCTACTTTAGCATTCCTTATTGATCTTTTCTTAGGTCGCAACTTCCTATTCTTCGATTGAGTGCTCCTAGGCTGTGAAGTGCGGACGTTTGGAAAAGACGCAACTATTCCTGTTTCAGTAGAAGGAAGCACGTTAGCAACTTGTGATTTGGCAGTAGGGATTCTAGGTGCATGATTACTGAGTGTTACTGGTGCTAATCTCTTAATGATGGTTGGCGGAAGTTGTTCATACTTTCCTAACATTTCTCTTAGCTTAGAGATAGTGTGAATCAAATCTTGATTTTCAGACCGAATATTACCAGCAAAATTCATGACTTCTCTAGTGTGAGCAAGATAGTGATCAAGTTCGTTTGATGCTTCATGACGAGTCTTATTGAGTAAATTAAATATGAGACCATATTCCTGTTTAACTTTTACAAGCTCTTGTTCATATTTTGAGATTTGACCTTTCAAAGACACGTTTAGATCATCCAGTTGCTCAATTTTAGGATCAAAAGATTTTGTTTGCAACTGAGCGATTTTCTTTTGAAAACTAAGTTGATGATTGTGAATATCTTTTTCACACCAATGAAGACGACGTTTTGCATTTTAAAGTTCGTTAAGTAATCGTTTATTTTCAGCTTTTAAAGACTCGATCTGAAGCACATTATCAGTATTCTCAACAGTTACCACAGAGTCAACATTATCAGCAGAGATATAATCAGATGCATGTGGCAAAGAATAGAATAACACAACATTATGGATATCAGCACAGATAACATCTTCCAAGAGTCGATCAACATCTTTTCTCAACAGTTTCTTTTTACGTTTAGTATTAGAAATAGATGTTTCAGTTTTCTCGAAAACGACCTTCATCACTCCAAGTTCCTTATGAAAATCCTTTTCCCAAGCTAATGCACAACTTTTCAAATTTTTAACGTTAGGTAAAAGATTTTTCTAAAAAATGTCTCTTTGTTCTCGCGCCAGAGGCGATTGAAAATGATCAATTTTGATTTCAGAACGATATTCTATCTCATGTTGTAAAATTTTGAGGTCAGCCATGAAAATGTCAAAATATCTAAGAATTTTTCGATTTTCAGGTTTTGAGTTTACTTCACTGATGGAAGGTAAAGGACCATAAGTTTGTGCATAATCTGGTTGGGGATTAACATTAGAAGACTCAGGTGTTTTGATGATAACCCTTGGTGTGTTAGAAGAATCCGTTGGTGTGACGAAAGTGACCGGTTTTGAATAATTAAAAGGTTTGTTGTAAACAACAATTTTTAATTTTGATCGACTCTCGTCTTCTGCATCTAATTCCTCTTGACGATGATATTCAACAACACTCATAACAGTATCATTAATTTTATATTCTGCACTGGAAACTTCAGGATTTGGTTTGAATGTTTTTAGTGAAAGCTTTGGTTTGTAATCAGCTAGATTTGGTCCATATCCTTTTGGATTGGGTTTTAAAGTAAACTTTTCAATAGCTGTTACTGATTCACCATGTTTGTAAACAACAGTTTTAAACTCTTTAATTTTGTTTTGCAAGCCGATAATTTCTTCAAGAAGGTCATCTACCCGATTCGTTGAATGCTTTTTGTATGCGGAGAACTGTTTTTGACAAGTTAACAACTCAGCCTTGGCTTTTTGATTTTCCAAGGTGAGAGCGTTAATTTGCTTTTTATGTTCATGTTTCAGTTGTTCTATTTCAGACAACAAAGCATTCTTCGAAGCGGCTAGATCACGCATCTGTCTTTCTAAATATTTTTCGTTTTGATGAGATTTAGCAAAAGCGGCTTCAAAACCTTTTTCACGGTTTTCTTGAGTTTTGAAAAAGTTGAGTTGCATTTGTAAGCATTCAAAATCCTTGGTTAACAGTGCATTTTTGCTTTTTAATTCCTTATTTAATGCATAACATTCCTCCATTTTGATTTGATGGTCTTGAATTAAATGAGCAAAATCTGGATGAGGCAACAGTTCGGCTTGTTCAACGTGAGTCACCACATGATCATTATTTAGATCCTCAAGTACAACCACGGAGTCAATTTGATTATCAAAGGAAACCATAAGGTCATCTTGATCGTCAAATGTAACTACAGGGTTTATTTGAAAATCGTCAGAATGAGATGTATATGACTCATTTTGAACAGTCTGAGCCGTGCCGGATTCAGATATTGGCGGAGATATTAATTCAGATATGATGATGGTTTGTTCGGGTACCTGAGACAAGCCATCAGTGTCATACACTGGGCCTGTTTCACTCATGTGTAACTCATTCATATTAGCCATCAACATAACAGCTGCATTGGCCTGCAAGTCCTCCATATCATCATCTGAGTCTGCATCTGCCATAAAGCTCTGTTCTTTGTTTGTGAGAGATCCACCAGCTTCATCCTTAAGAGCCAAAAGAAGAGCCTTTTTGAAATAAGCACTGCCCCTAGTCCTTGGCTTTGGGCATGCATTATCCAGGTGTCCCTTCTCATTGCAGTTGTAGCATCGAAGACCATTCAACCCATTCTGAGCATTTCCCTGTTCCACCACTTGAGCTCTGTTATTATTCCTTCCCATAGCATTAAACCCTTGACCACCTCCCATTTGACGACCATAACCACGATTCTGAACTTCAACTCGTCCATTGTTCACAACAGCCTGATTTCGTGTATTGGATGAGGAACGAATACGATTGTTGGATTTGTTGGTATAACGGCTAAAAGCATTAGCAATCATAACAAATCCCTGTTGCAATGCTTCGAACGGATCGGATTCCTCATTAGTTTGACTATGAAGTGCTTGATCATTGTTGTTGTTGTAAGGAACCAATTGATTTTGTTGAGATTTCTGTGATTGATCGTTTGGTGTGACTGAGGCAGTTGGTTGAGTTGCTTCTTGAGGAGGATAACTTTGTTGAGCATATAAGGCAAGTTGTTGATTTTCCGGATGTGTAGGTGGAGCAATTTGAGCACGGAGAATCCTTTCCCGATCAACTTCCTTTTCATGAGGCTTCAAGTAATCGTATAACAATCCATATGTAGAATGATGCATATTCTTCGCTTGACGGAGAAAAATGACATACTTCTCCCATTCAGGACCAAGACTACTCAGAAACTTAGTATTCACTGCAATTCTTGGCATGATGATGTTGTGTTTATCCAAATCATTGATGATGTCTGAAAAACGATGATGATAGGACTCTAGTGTCTCTCCAGGTTCAATCATGAAGTGTTCATAAGCCAAGTAAATTTTGGATTCCAAATCCTCCTGATTGAGTACCGATCCTTCCATAAGAAGACGAATATGATCCCACATTTTCTGTGCAGTCTTTTGAGCATCAACACTACGAAGAATTGGGTTTGGTAATCCTAAGAGGATATATTCCATTGCAAGTTCATCTGCTTCATAGTGTAGAAGTTCTTGAGGATTCAAGTCTGTAACAGTAGCAATGTTTGTTTGTTCATCTCTTGGTGGAATGGCATTTGGATCTCCGGGTACAATGACAGTAGGCATCTCAAATGGACCTTCCAAGATAACCTTCTTTAAGAACTTTCCATGTGGCTTCTTCAGATCACAAAACCTAAAGAACCTTATCACCCATTGATCGTAGTTTCCTGGAGTGAGCATTGGAGGTCTATCAAGAGATCCAGCCTCATGAATTGATTGTTGGCTGCTTAAAGCTTCACACATCTTTGCAAACCAAGTGGGTTCCTTTATAGTGTTCCTTGATGGATGTTGATTGAAGTCATTTGTGTAGGGTTGAAATTGAAGACTTGGCGGTGGTTGAACCATTTGTGGTGGAGGAATTGCTCCAAGTTGTGGAGTATGTTGTTGATTAAATTGTTGTTGATAAATTGCTTATTGTTGATTCCATTGTTGATGTTGTGGACTTAGTTGTTGTTGTCGTTGAGGATAAGTGTAAGGGAAATAGTTAGAGTATGGTGGTTGAGACATGTTGAAAACTTGTGTTGGTAAAAATGGATCTTTGTAGTCGAATGAACCTTTGTTGAAGAAGTATCCTTAGGCGTAGAAATCACAATAGCCAAGTAGCACTTATGCGTAAAAACACCAAAGTTACGCGTAACAGTAAGGGGTTAAGCGTAGTTTTAGCTTACACGTAAGTAGGGAAAAGACGCTAAAGTTATGCGTAGACAAAAGTTAGGCGTAGAAAGTTAGGCGTAGGATTATCTTATGCGTAAGACTATGCTTAGGCGTAAGAAAAATCTTATGCGTAGGATTTCTACGCGTAAGCTTTATGCTTATGCGTAAATTTAGGGTTTTATCCCAAGTGATCTTTTACACTTCACAGTGCAAAAGATATCCAAAGTCGACGTATTTTCAGGCTTATCCAAGCAAGAAAATACGGAGTAAACCACGAAAATGAAGATCAAACCAAGGAAAGACTTACGCGTAGTTTTAGGGTTTCACTACACTACGCGTAGGTTTACTCGTAAATATGATATTGCTCAAAGATGTTTCTAAACCAGTTTTTGTGTGATGAAATAGCTTCAAGATCACCAAATAACACAAGAATGTGAAATTTGATGAACCAAACCTTCTAAAACAGTTACGCGTAGAACTACACCCACGAATAAAAACTAGCTCAAAAACAATGATCCACGCATAAAGTTCCAAACTTTTTGCCAAAAAACGTTAGTTTAACACCTTATAACATTGAAAGTACAAGAATCTTGGATTAAAAAGTGTAAAAAATGCGTTTTTAAGCTAACCAAAGATATGGTACCGTAAGTTATGCGTGAGACCAAAACTCACTTCAAACAATACGTTCACCCAACTAGTAGGCGATTGATACCACTGTTAGGTCACTAGTTTTACAAACACAAGTAATATAGAAAGAGATAAGGCGATTGAACAAGAACCAAACACACACACACAATAATATAACACGGTTATGCGTAGAGGTGAATGAAAGGAAATAACTTGAACAACCAACCCTCAGGTGAGGGTTTACATAAGGTATTTATAGGAGGAAAGCTAGGGCAACACTCCTAGTTTCCATCCTTTCTCCTATGGGCTTGGGCCTAAGCTCATGGGCCTTCTACATAAGCTTAAGGCTAATAACAAACATAAAGGCCATAATAAGCTACCTATTACATAATAATGACTAACACTTGAATTATAGTTTAGGAGTGATTCCAACACATAAGATTATAAGTATTAATTTTTTGCTATATACGTTCAATAAGGACTCATTTATTTCATTTTTAAAAGTTTAACTTATACGGACACGAGTTTACATTTTAAATATGGCTAAATTACTGAAAATGGGAATATAATTATCAAATTGTAAGCACGAGTTACTTAAAAATAAATATGTGCGTTGTACTTATAACAATGACTCATGTATTTCTTATTTATTTATATAAGGATATCTAGAAAAACATTTTAAAAACTTTAAGTAGTATACTTTAACTTTATCAACGCTCATTATGTGCTATTAAACTTGCATCATGTGTACAACATAATATCAGTAGTGAAATTTAAATACCAACATCAACATCTTTGTCAGCTACATAAAATTAAATCTTGAGTTACCTAACAGAAATTTTTACAGAAATTTTACCAAATTCTAATGGATATTAATGCATAATGAAAAACTCGTGTATAAGTATTAGTTGTACTTATATCACAATTTTCATGAGCAAATTCTTATATGTGTATATACTGAACTAAAATGTTAAAATAAAATTGATTTATGTGTAAACTTCGTGCGTGCACGAAACTTATAACTATACAATTATATGCAATTACCTTTAAAAACACAATATTCAGTATTAATACATAATAACTTTTTTTTGTCAAAACCTCGTGCGTGCACGGGTATTATAACTAGTAATAATTCGGATGCAAATTTTATCTAAAAATTAAACTAGGGGAACAAGCAGAGGGTAAGGATCTTAAAATTTATATTAAAGGAATATGTTTGTTTAGAAACGATACTTAAGCGTTATGATTATTTTAAACAAATTGATTATTTTAAGCAAATGAAGTTGTATTGTAATATAATACTTGAACAAGAGTTAATTTATTCATATGGATGCGTATTTGAATCTTAACCCTTATTTGCGCACATTAAACCATTTAGTAGATTATCTAGGTTTCATATGTTGAATATTAGAACGTTTGAACCTTTTCAGTAAAACGAGCGGTATACAGTTGTGCAGCTCAAACTAGATAAAACATTCTAAGTATACTACAAGTTAGATTTCTCCCGTTAACAACATATTATACTAAATATGGATTTTATAACTACAGATCGTTAAATAGATTCAAAACACGTTTAACTTACCATATCTTGAGGTAGAGATGTCTACTCAAGAATAAGGCTTGAAAACGATCAGATTCAAAACACAATTAACTTACCATATCTTAAGTATATCATTTCTTGTGGCGTGCCAAGTTTGGTGTTTTATGCGTTTTTAGTTTTAAGTTATCGTTAGCGATTTTAAGTGTTTCCTAATATATATTTGTCATTCTTTAAACATAAAAGAGATCTTTGCCATTATTTGCACCAACACACTTCAAATTCGAAAACTTCATCATCATTTCACGGCGGAAATAAGTCGACAAGAGCGAGTTCATCGGCGAACTCCTAGAGAAGAGAATCACTAATTTCACCATTTTTCTTGGGATAAGAATTGATTGATGAATTATTCCAACTCTTTAAGGTCGGCTTCAAAATCAAAGAGTTCATAATCATTTCCCGGCGGAAATGAGTCAATGAGAGCCAGTTCATTGACGAACTTCCCGAGAAGAGAATCACTAGTCTCAAAAGGTGTGAGACCCGGAAGTGAACTTTCTTTTAAAGAATCAGAATGAGAAGTGGTATTGCCACTACTCCGTTCCTTTTTAATCGAATCTTTATCATACGAAAAATCAACAAAATCAATGTCATGAACGGAATGGTCTTAACGTCTTGGTGAATCTTTTGAACCTTTTTTTGACAAAAAAGACTAATTCTTCCTTGCCGATCCTTAGTGTCAACTTCTCATCGTAAAGGTCCACTAGAGCCTTTGCAGTGCGCAAGGAAGGTCTCCCATGAATAACAGGGACTCTGGTGTCAACCTTAAAATCTATGATGACGAAATCAACTGGAAAAATGAATTTATCAACCCGTACAAGTACATCTTTAACTATACAATCAGATAGGCCACATATCGGTTGGCTAATTCAAGACTCATGCGTGTAGGTTTAAGATCTCCCATCCCTAATTGTTTATAGACCTGAAGAGGCATAAGATTAATGCTAGCTCCTGAATCGGCTAAGCAGTTGCAAACCTCAAGGTATTTTAGAAAACAAGTAATAAGGAACTTCCCACGATCTCCGAACTTTTCAGGAAGCTTATTAAGAATGATAGCTAAGCATTGTGAATTTAATGGAGTTTTTGCAATTTCTTCTAATTTCTCTTTATCTTTTAATAACTCTTTCAACATTTTAGCACACTTAGGCATTTGAGTCAAAGCATCCACAAAACTGATATTAAAGTAACGCTAGTTAAACATTTTCAAAGACTTAGATACTTGAACATCGGATTTATCAAAAAGTTTGGTCTTATCAAGCTTCGAAGGATATGGAATTGGAGGTTGATAACGTTGGGCTTAGGATCTTCCTTTGGTTTTAGTGCTGACACTGGCTGAATTACCGTAGGTGGGACATGTTGTTAGACAATACTTAGTAGGCCCAAGCCTCATAGGCTTAGGGTCCATTAGGTTTAAGGTTTTCCCTATATTAACTTATTTCCTAAGTCATATTCTATTATAAATAGACATGCGATCTTTTATGTAATCACAATCAATAATATATCTCTTCGGTATTTTTACACGTGTGTGGTACTTGCTGGGCTTGTAACATGCACCTCGTCCATTAAAGTTTCCGGTTCTTGTTCCACTCCCTCTCGTGAAACATGAGGAACATAAGGTGGAATATAAGGTCCATCCGTTTTCAAACCATTCCATGTAGTGATCGAATTAATTTGCTCTATTGGATTAGTTAAACCACTCCGCGTGATAACAATTTGAATGCCTTCTTTATGATTAGGAACAATGTTGCTAGAAAGCACACCCGATGGCCGGTTCGGGTCTTTCTGGACCGGTTCTTGGGATCGGGCCAGGTGCATTATACTCATTTTTTCATGCTCATTCTTCGAGTATCCTTCGGGCTTCATTTGGACTTCAATAAAAATGTATATTTGCTCGATACTTGTCCGATATCCCGTGTTTTTGCTCCATTTTCATTTCTTCATTCCTACAAAATAAAATAACGACTTTTAAGAGTATTTGCAATTAACACACATAATTACGTTATTTATTTAACTTTCGACATTTAAAACATTATATATTTTATCGAATATCACACAACACATAGCGATACCATATGACAGTGCGAAGTAATTTAGCGATGCATAAAACACATCCTTCGAATGAAACTTTAGGTTAGTTACACAGGTTTATTTCGACGAACAACTCTCTGATCCTCATTTTGGACATGATGCTTACCTTACATAGGTTTAATTTGTTGGAATATTTTCTTTTTACCTTTGTTGTAGATAACGGATATAAGATCTCATTTTTTGTCGGTTATATTTTTTGTTCTTTTGTTAAATGCGAATGGCCACTCGAGTGTTGGAATGGTCATGTCTGATGGATGATATTTTGTAGCTTTTTGTAGAAAAAGTTGTATCACGTGTTTGGATTCGTTCGTCTATCCATATTTCGTTGTAATTTGTCGTATTTTAATTTCGTGTTAAGACAAATGGGCTACAATTTGGAATGGTCAGCACTACGCGTAAAATATATTGTCGTTTTTATGTTTCGTGTTGTCGGGTTTGTTTTGTTATAAAGGGGTTTGATAAATACAAAGGATAAATAGATTAAAATACGTATAATTTTTCTCTTTTTGTCAAAATTACGAGAGGTAAATAAGCCGTTTAACAAAAAGGTGACCAACCAGTTCAAAGATCAACATGATTAAAAGACACACAATTATAACTTATATTCATAATCTCCGATAACTATATAATGATGAGGAAAATGACATTTATTTTCATTTTTCGTGTCAAGTTATTCTCTAGACACATGATCATCACAAACAAGCAAACTGGTGTAGCAAATTAAAAAAAAATATATTATGCATGACACATGTTGTATTTTAGCAAATACTCATACCCCGCGCGTTGCGACTGGATACTTCATTATAAAAGTTATTTGACGGAATGTTTTTCACTTTTTTGTCATTTATATCGATTTTTACTTATTATATGTTCTTTATTATTATTATTATTATTATTATTATTTTTTTTTTTTTATTTTTTTTTTTTATTTATTTTTTTTTTTTATAATAAACACTTTTATTAAAAACTCATAGGATTACAAAAAATTAGTGGGGAGCCTCGAAACCAACTGAGCCCCCACACCTCTAGCAATGTAAAACCAATCCTATTAAAAATATGAACTGCTGCAGGCGCAGTGTCGCGCACCAACATCCTGAGTCATAGAGAATCGTCGAATACGCTTAAATATTATTATTATTATTGCATTTTGTAGATTCACACTTTCTTACGGCAGTACAAATATATGGTTTAATTACGTGGTTGATAATAAAAAATGACGATACCGAAAAAGGTATTTGCTATGTAATAATATTGATAATTAAACGAAAGTAATAACAATTTTGTTGTAAATTTTTAGAAAATATAAAGAGTATGAGTTTAATGTGGAGGCAATTATGAATTATCTATCCATTTTGAAATCATAATGCTTAAAAAGTGAAAATCTAATAGTAACAGAATAAATCCGTAAAAAGATTCTAACCCTCGACCTTACGCATAAGCGAATGACACGTTACCAACTGAGCTATCACGATTTTAACCGTTTACATCCCAGGGCCCCAGGCTATTCACATTTAATAGTAAGTAACAAATAACTTATAAAAAGCTCAAACATTGTTTATCACTATTTGTCTCACAACATTTGCAAGTTGGCAAAATGTTACTAACGAGGATTTTTATCTGCGCTTCGCTGCGGGGTGGTTTTATATAAAAAATATATAGCCGGCATATGAAATAAACTCAAATAAAAGCATATTGTTTTGTGTTGGTTATAACAGTCATTGACTTTTTACAAACAAATAAAATCACAAAAGAAGTTTTAAGAAGCTTTAAACATGTATGTTGCTCATGTGTTTCATAAGTTGCGTGGACCTCGTGTGTCAATATCAAGAAGCAAACCTACAAGGGAGAGTCGCACATTATTTCCAGAAGTTATCTGTTAAATACATGCCTTTCAAAGCTAATTTTATATAATGATATCTTTAGATAAGCAGGTTTACTAAAGATTTCGATTTTAAACCAGATAAGCATTTTAAAATAAGCTGTCCCAAACTCCCGTTAATATAAAGTTGGGCCGTTTTACAGAAACATACAATTTTAAACATAAGAACTTTTCTTATGTACCTTAGATTATGATCCCTTTTGACCAGATTCTGAACATATATGCGGCATCTAAAGCTATCATAAAAAAGAAGTCTCTTCATTCGTATCCTGCAAATGAGAAAAAATTGTAATCATAATGATACTTAATTATATTTAAGAGCACTGAATCATGACTTAAATGACATAAAAGTTTTTGTTTGACTTTTGAGGACAAAAAGATGTATATTGTATTTGAAATATTTATTACTTATAATAAAGAAAACCTTGCAAATTTTAAAGCAACACCATTTTAAGTGCATCTTGAGGAATTGATGGGCATAATTTTCCAATAAGGTGAACACACAAGCAAGGAATTTTTTAATTACTTTGTAATAAACAAAACTTTAACCAACTATATTTAATATAAATTAATAATCTTAATATGAATTTACTAATATCAGCAATAAATACTTAGGGGCGAACTTTGCATGTTACAAAGAACTGAATTATTATTTTTTATTTTATTCACATGATTAGACAATTTTTAGCCTAAAAATATGATAAATATGGTTCAAAATATGTTTAGACGAATGGAAAAGTTCTAACATGAATTGTATCTTCTAAAAATGAACCTTTCTTATTCTCCAGAGAGTAGATTGGGCCTCATTTCTACAATCGCTACCATCCATTGTGTATGGCAAATTATCACTTATTATAAACAAAAAATTATTACTTTACTGCGATAACATTAAACTGAGCTTACATTATTTTTATTTTCTTTCTAAATGACTTCGCTACTGCACGTTCTTCAGAAGCTTTCTTTTCCTCCTCAATGTACTCACCTAAGAGGTTGACATTGCTATCATAATCTTCATCCATTCTAGCCTGAATTAGAAAGGAGATCTGTAGCTAAATATGATAACAATACTTAATTTTTTTTATACTGAGAATGATGTAGTTCCTTATAAATGACAATAATCAAGACTCGGATAACGTAGGGAAACAGTTATGTCGCAATTCAAATTTAGAGAAAGATATTGTCGTATGCAGAATGAACATATTTCTAGTTGGCAAATCATACAACTTACTCGACGTACAACTAATTTAACCATAATCAAACTCTATCATCATAATATTATCGACCTTTACAATTTCCTTAATCCAAAAGAGAGTTGTAAATAACACATTGTTAGGGGTTTTTTTAACCTTTTTTTTGGGCTTATGTGTTTTCAACTTATGTTTCATAAGCTCATTTAACTGGTTTATTTTGAAACATATGTAGCTTATAAGTGGTTATTTATAAGTAGACGATGAATAAATAAATAAATTAAGCACCAACTTAAAACTAATAATAAATAAATAAATAAATAAATAAATAACATGCTTAAGTATTCTTTCTTATTTAACGCCTAAGGCTTCTTGTTATCTCCTTTACCATCTTTGAACGCTGAAAATATATGATGCAACGTGATTAAACTTGATACTTTAATAGTCATTTACTGATTACGTCGTTAAGAAAAGATTAAAAGAAGGTCATTTGCTCACCCCCACAGAGTATAATGACGCAGACCGACAGAACCACTGGAGATTGTTTGTTTAGCTGCAATCCATGTTTGTTGATTGAATGGCATGTCAGACCTAGGATCATTTGTAAATTGCACAAACCATCACAGCACTGATGTACCATTCAATCAACAAAGCTGGATTGCAACTAAGATATATTACTCTTCATTCTCGGTATACAATGATTCTATTGGATCTGCAAATGTAAGAAAACCACATAACAACCGGCATGTTTGCTACCCGGTATGGGTGCCTTACCAAGACATGGGTAACAAACATATGGCAACGCTTACCAGCTTTCACACATAAATCTAATCTATTTGTTGTGTACAGAGATTTTTAGATGTATGTACGAAGAAAAAAATAGCTGAACTATTGATAAGGATTTAAAAGGTACCATTTTGAGGGGTCATTTAAGCCTTTAATTGATCACTTTTGTATCCGTTACTACCTAATTTCGTTCATTTTCACTTTTTAGGTCCCTTGAAGGCAAATTGCTTGAATGACACTTATTCGGACGAAAATGCCAAATATATGAAGAAAATGGCCAAAGTCAAGAATTGAGACACTCAGGCTGCTAGAACTGAAGGTGACGACGTCACTGCTTAACTGCGACGCCGTCGTGCATATTTTGTGACGGCTCAGTAGCCAAATTGCTAATTATCAAGTGACGGCATCAGGATTTAAAAGAGTAGGGCGTCACAACTCAGACGGCCTAGATTTGATCCAGACGGCGTCAGAAGATAAAGTCGACGACGTCACAACCATAAAGTGACGCCGTCACAAGCTGCAACATGCGCGCGAAGTAGCTGATACTGTTTTGGCCATAACTTTTGCATACGAACTCGGATTTAAGTGATTCAAAAGCCCACGCGACCGGAACGAGAAAATCTACAGTTTGGTGAAAAAATGGTCGTGACGCCGTCACTCTTTAGGTGTGACGCCGTCACTCTTTGCCGACAGAAAATCTGCCTATAAATATAACATTATAACTTCACTTTTTGTAGGCTCTAAACCCTAACTCCGATTCCAGGGCTTAGATAGGTGTTTTTCCAGCAACTTTGAAGGTTTCAAACACTCCAAAAACATCTTGTAATGGTTTGTTGATTATATCTTAATCCATATATTCAATTTATCATTATGTCTATCTTATGTTTGATTGATTGTGTGTATGCTTGCATGTTTACCATGTCCGGCTAATTTACTTGTGTGCTTGCTTAGATATATGAAACCTAGTTGTTAATTATTGTTAGGTTGTCTCTTATCTTAATTGTAATTGGCTTAGGAGTGCGACTAGGCTATCGTTGTGTTTAATACTTGATAAATCTTTGATAGTTTATGAATGACTTAGTGGATTTCGTTTACTAAACCCAAAGATAACCTCAAAGTTAGTTTATGAATGACTTAGTGGATTTTGTTTACTACACTTAAAGGTGACTTCAAAGAGTTAGGGAATGCACACCTTACAACCTTAGAAAACACAGCGCGTTAAGATTAAGGACGTGACAATTCAACCATCAATAGGAGATAACTAGGGAGTAGTAGCATCTAGGTAAACACATCTTTAACTATCATACGAGCACACAACAATAGACATAGACTATCCTCACCTTAGCTTAGTTAATTAGATAATTAGATAAGTAGAGTAATCGGTAGAAATACCAACCCCCAAATCCAAACCCCGAGATTCGTTCCTTTCCATTTCCTAAAAAAATATAAAAAAGATAAAAAAATAATCTTCCTCAACCCCAACCTTAGCGTAGTAACTTCTCACTAGCATTCCTATTCCCCTAGAGAATGATATCAATTCCCGTGGCTTACCCTAATACTACACTACAACGATTAGGTTCACTGCCTAGGGTGTTGAAAAACTTGCTCGACGAAAAGGAAGTTCCTTTGACCCCGAACGCGACGTGTGTAGCGTTATCAAGTTTTTGGCGTCGCTGCCGGGGAATAGAATAGCTAGTTAGTAGTCCACCTCGTTTAGGTTTCTTTACTTGATTCCTATCAAGTAAACTTTTTTTTCCCATTTTTTAGCTTCCTCGTAGTCTATCCCCCTTCTTCGTGACCTTTGTTCGTAACCCCATCACTTTTCATCATGGAAGGTGATAACCAACCACCATTCATCAACCTACCACCAAATGACCCGCCAAGAGGCCGTACTCTTGGTGAATACTCGAGACCAAGCCACCTAGGCTATAGGAACACCATTGAGCTTCCCGACCAAGCCCAAACTACGGCCCTGCGATCCGACACCATCCGGTTGGTGCAAAATGGATGTGCATTCCATGGACTTCGTTCCGAAGATCCTAATCAGCATCTTAAGGATTTCCTTAAAATTGTCGATTCCATCGACCTCGATGCTACCACTCGGGAGACCACGCGTCTGCGTCTCTTCCAATTCTCTTTAAGAAAACAAGCTAGTAAATGGCTTTGTCATCTTCCCACGAGATCTATTTCAAGTTGGGAAGATCTCACTACCCGTTTTCTTGCTAAGTTTTGCTCACCTAGTCCAAGTCAACCACTTGACCATCATTCCTTCAACTCTCTTCGCAACCAAATCATTGATGAAATCAAAGATCCTAGTGAGTTGCATAGGATAGACGTAAATGAAGAGGATAGTGCTTATTTCAATCTTTACCCCACTAAGGAAGAGGTTGCTTAACATCGATACATAATCGATAATCCCCGATCACCTATCATTAGGATATGCCCAAAGATTAGGAGAGGAAATCCTTGGAACCTAAAAATCCCTTATGTGATCGGATATAGGAGTGTCGACCATGCTTACATAGATACGGAATCTCCCATTAATGTGATGTCATCTGCTGTCTACAATGACATTATGAATGAGCGACTTAATATTAGGAGGGGCCCTAAGTATCCAGGTGGAGTTTGCAACTTTGTGGGAAGAGTCAAGGATGTACATGTCTTTATAGGAAATTTCACCTACCTAGTTGATTTTGTGGTCCTAGAAGATATAGGATGCGTCATTGACTATAGCTTATCCCAAGTAGTGCTAGGAAAACCGTTTGTTAAAACATCTAAGATGAGCCATAACAAGTATGATGGAACGGTTAGGTTTAAGGAAGGAAACAATGAGATCACTTATAGGATGCCTTGGAAAACAAATGAATATGGCCATCTACCCATTTTTGAACGAGACAACATCAAAGCTTTTGAGGACAAAAGCAAGGACGATGTTGAAAAAGGTTATAAATTTATGTGGGAAAGAAGGAGGCTTTATTATAAGGATTTCTTGACCCTAGGGCCTAGATATAGAGTCGATGAAAATTTTGTCAACATGATAGAATTCTCATTGAGAATGCAAAACGAGACCACGTAAGGGCACGACTACGAGTCTAGCTACAAGACTCATAAATAAAGAAAAGCGCTTCGTGGGAGGCAACCCATGCTTAATTGTTTGCTTGTTTGTGTCATATATCTTTTATTGATTGTCTATTCTCATGTTTAAATTTGTAAAAATGCTTTATTTTGTTTTTAACCTCGTCTTAATTACATATAAAGGTATTTTACATAAAGGATAAGTGTAGGGAGGATTACAAACGTTTTCACAAGAAACGTAAACATGAGAATTTCAATTAATTAAAAAATATACATGTGTGTTTGTTCGAGTCAAATACTTGTATCGAGTCATAATAGATGTTTTGTAGAAAAGTTTTCCAGATTTTAAAGATGCAAATTTTCCAGAATTTTTTTCCAGAAAATCGCAGACCAGTTTTTGTCAGGATCACAACCTGGCTGCGTCAGGAAGGAGCAAAAACAACTGATTACTTTTTTTTTCTCGTTTTCTGAGCTACTTATAAATTTTGGAATTTTCCAGGTCTTAATTTTCCAGAAATTTTGTAAACATCCATTCCACAAGCATTATATCCTAGTTTAATAGAGTCTTATATATATTATTACCGCCGATTTTACGCGAAGGTTTCGTTTGTTTTCTTCAAGTGTGCAGGTTTTATTTATCAAGAAGAAGATACATAAGGTTGGAAGGAGCTTTCCACGCATACATTCTTCTTGGAAAGGATTTAACCAATACTTCACACACAGATCCTACCGAGCTAATCAGGGGAGTATTAGTTTCTTTCGTTTTTAATTACATTCTATTATCATAACTTTGATACTTTCGGGGAACATTGGGGACAATGTTCAGTTTAAGTGTATGGAGGGAAAATAAAAATGGGAACTTTGAAACTATGCTTATCCTTGATTATTTGCTTTGTCCAATTGTATTTGTGTAATAAACCATGAGAAAATGTCGGTTAGGGTAATTTTGGCACCAAATTTAAAATTTTTCATGACATATAGGAGTGGGCCATTAGTCTTAACCAAAGCGTCTCACGGATAGGAAGTGACATGACTAGCACAAAAACCCTTTACCACCTATGTTGGGAATTATGTGAAAGTCTGGATTATGCTGATATTAATGCCGAAGTGTTTCTACTGAAGTGAAGTGGATTCTGCCGAAGACATAATCTGCTGAAGTATAATAGTTGATAGTCTGATTCTGCGGAAGTGTTTATTCCGTGTTTAGTTTATTTAGTGTGGATATACATGAGCTTTATTAGGAAGTGATTGTGTATATCTTATTTAGTTTTATGATTATACGTTTCTTGGGAAACGGTTTAGCGATATTGTTTAGGGTTCCTTATCTATAAAAGGAACACATTAGAACGAATTATGCATCGATTGGAAAATTCAGTTTTAGTTAATATAAAGATCCATAGAGGATCAAGAAGTTCTTAGTTATTTGTTACTTGTGTTTATATTCCGCTGATAAACATTAGTAGTAGAGATTGTCTTTTATTGTGCTTGTGATTACATAGGCATACATAACGATCCACGAGCTCAAGATCTATCAAGGTCTTTGTTTGTTTCAACAAGTGGTATCAGAGCCTCGTGAGAGTCTCTACGATACTAAGGACAACCTTTTTCTAAACACCCTTACAACCATAATAAAATCATCATGCCTGGTTCAGATGCTGATACTGAACTCACCAACAACCAAAACTCCACCCATATGCAACAACTAAGTCTCTCTAATAGCAATGCTAAGTTTCCTTACCTTAAAAGGGAGGAATATGATCTTTGGGCTATGAAGATGCAGAACTGGATCTCCAACATTGATTGGAATCTATGGCAGGTAATTTTAAAGGGGAACAGTTTGAAGAGAACTACCACGGATGCTGCTGGTAATATGATGAATGTTCCTCCCAAAACTGCTGAAGAGTTGCTGGCAGTTCAGAGAGAAACAAAGGTCAGAACTATTCTTCTGCAAGCTATTCCTGAGGATCACTTGAGTGATTTTCACTTCATGCAAGATGCCAAAGATATCTGGTTAGCAATTAAGGCGAAGTTCGGTGGGAATGAGGAATCTAGGAGACTGAAGAAGTCCATGCTAAGACAACAGTTTCAGGACTTTCAAATATCTGAAGAGGAAGGAATTCACAAGGGCTATGATAAGTTTCACAAGATCTTAAGTCAGTTGAATCAGCTACAGGCAAAGCCGGATAATGATGACTGTAACTCCAAGTTTCTGAGGTCACTACCTCCATCATGGCTACATGTAAGCATAGCTTTAAAAGCTAAAGGAGGTTTGGATATGATGACCTTTGATGAGCTGTATAACAAACTTAAAGCTCTTGAACATGATGTAAGAAGCCCTTTTCGATCATCTTCTACTGCTAGTCATACTGCATTTGTTGGAGCCTCTACTCCAAAGTCTAGCTATGGTCCAAGCCCATATCCATCATCATCTAATGCTGCTCCTTCAAGTTCTCACTCTAAATCAAGCAACATTCTGGAAGATGTACTTGGATCATTCTTTGCTGATTATGATCCTCAGCAGGATCTGGCTTATGAGGATTTTGATCAGGTGGACCCGCTTGACATGGAAGAGATGAAGCTGAAGTGGCAAGTGGCCATGATTTCCATGGATATCAAGAACTTTGAGCGCAAAGCTGGCAGAAGGTTTGGGTTCAAAGGACGTGATCCAGCAAGGTTTGACAAAAGGAAGGTTAAATGCTTCACATGCCAACAGATGGGTCACTTTTCTAGAGAATGCAAAGACAGGAAAGCTGGTGATGAGACAAGATACTCTACTTATCAGCAGTATCAGAAGGATGCAGGAACTTCAAAAGGATCAACTGCTTTGGTCACTCTTGATAGCAATGTGGACTGGAAGCAACATGAGGAGGATGATAATGATGGTCCTGAGAATGTTGGGTTGATTGCAAGATGTACTTCAGAGGATAGGCATGATCAGATTGCCTTGATGGGCATCTCTCAGGTACAAAACTGTTTGTTTGGTTGTAGTGAGCGTTATAATGAACTCAAACAAGCTTATGATATTATGGAACCTAAATATAATGAATGCTATGTGGAAGTAGAAGCTTATAAACAGGCTTTAAAAACACTAGAAAGACAAAAGGTTTGGTTTCAGAAGAATGAAATAGCTTATGATGAGAAAATAGGTGTTTTAGAAAGAGATCTCGAATGTGCTACAAATGAATTAAAATGGTCTGAGAAGCTAAGAGCAGATGTAGAGTCAGAAAATCTAGAGCTTAAGGAGAAACTTAAGGAGGAAATTGCTAGAAATAATGAATGGATGATGAATGGTAATAAATTGGCTAGTCTTATTTATAGCAGTCAAGCTCCAAATTCTACAGTGGCTTTGGGTTTTAAAAAATATATAGGCTTAGAAGCTAGGGATGACACACGAAAATCAACACCAACAGGCCTAGCAAATTTTGTGAAAGAAGGTGACCTACATGCTGTACGTGGACCAATTAGAGGTGAGCATATGCCCATTGACCTTTCCACTCTTAAAGACTTTGATGGCTCACACCATCTGTATGGCAATAAGTCAAGAGACTTGCCAGACCCTAATACTTCTACTAATGACTTTGTCTCTTGTGTTAACAGTGACAAGTCCTCCAAGCAAGGGTCTACAGAGTGTGATTCAAATGACAAGTCTGACCTTCCCAAGCCTGCCCTTCCCAAGTCTTCACCCTTGCCTACACCCAAGACTACCAATAAGCATGTCAGAGTTGCTGCCAAGGAATCAACTTCCAAGACAGTTGCCTCTGAAGACTTGCTTTTTAATACTTTGCATAATAATACTGTTAAAAACAATTCTTTTCATGGTTTTGGTTTGAATACTTCTGCTTGTAAGAATACTTCTTTTGGTTTGAATAAATCTTCTCTTCAGAAGAAATGTTTTGTGTGTGGAAGTAAATCTCATTTAATTAAGGATTGTGATTATCATGAGCAAAGAATGAGTAGGTGTGGTGATTCTAGGAAATCTAGACCAATGTGGACTAATGTGAATGAAATACCATCTTATGTTCCACAAAATACTAATTATAATACTCCTTTTCATTGGAGAAGATCAATTGGAAAACCATATGTTCAACCAACCAGTGAATATTTTAAAAATGGTTTTTGGCCTAGATATGTTAACCCTATGACTGATGAGAGAGGGTACTGGGATACTGCTGTCAAGACCTCAGCAGGTTGTTCTTGGAATAAACAGGGATCTAAGTTTCATTGGAAACCCAAGAACAATAGTGGATCTTATACTTCTACATGGCACAACTCATATGATCCACAAGGCAGGTTCAAGTCAGCAATGACTTGAGCCTCCATAGTGTACTAATTCTCTGTATATTTTTGTTGTTGTTGTAGGATCATCCCCTTAAGCATAAAGATGTTGGAATTGTTGACAGTGGTTGTTCTAGAAGTATGTCAGGAAACAGGGACATGATGCTTAACTTTATACCTATTGAAGGTGGAGGCAATGTAACCTTTGGAGGAAGTGATGGACGAATTACAGGAAAAGGGACCATCAAAACACCTCAGCTGGACTTCGAGAATGTTTATTATGTCAAGGAACTTCAACACTTCAATCTGTTTTCAGTCTCACAAATCTGTGACACTAAGAACAAAGTACTCTTCACAGAGGATGAATGTCTTGTGCTGTCTAAAGACTTCAAACTCCCTGAAGATACTTCAATTCTACTGAAGGTTCCTCGCAGTCATAATCTTTATACATTCAACTTAACTACCGTCCAACCAGCAGGTGACTTAACATGTTTGGTGGCTAAAGCATCTGTGGATGAGTCCACTAAATGGCACAGACGGATGGCCCATGTCAATTTCAAGACCATCAACCAGCTCTCTAAGCTGGGCCTCGTTCAAGGCCTTCCTGCCAAAGTATTCACCAATGATCATAACTGTGTTGCATGCAACAAAGGAAAGCAGCACAGAGCCTCTTACAAAGGTGTTCCTGTTACAGCAGTAACCATTATTTCTGAACCTCTTCAGCTGCTTCATATGGATCTGTTTGGTCCAACTAAAGTGAGAAGCATTGATCATAAATATTTTTGTCTGGTGATCACTGATGGATTTAGCAAATTTTGTTGGGTATTCTTTCTAAGGACCAAAGATGAAACATCTGAAATATTGAAAGACTTCATTACCCTTATTGAGAATCAGTTGAACAAAAAGGTGAAAGGAATTAGGTGTGATAATGGTACAGAGTTCAAGAATGCCATTCTAATAGAACTCTGCAGGTTAAAGGGAATCAAAAGGGACTATAGCACTCCAAGAACCCCTCAACAAAATGGGGTGGCAGAAAGAAAGAATAGAACCTTAATAGAGGCTGCAAGATCAATGCTAGCAGACTCTAAACTTCCTACCATGTTCTGGACTGAGGCTGTTGGTACAGCTTGTTATGTTCTGAATAGAGTGTCCATTACTAGGCCACACCTTAAAACACCATATGAACTTCTTTTTGGAAAAGTTCCTGTTATTCATTACCTTAAACCGTTTGGCTGCCAAGTGACAATTTTGAATACCAGTGATCCTTTGGGCAAATTTGATGAGAAAGCTGATGATGGTTATATTGTGGGGTATTCTGCTCATAGTAAGGCATATAGAGTTTACAATGTATCTGCTAAGAAGATTGAGGAGACATTGAATCTGAGGTATCTTGAAGACAAGCCTAATGTTCAAGGACAGGGTCATGTTTGGTCATTTGATCTTGATTACTTGACTGATTACTTGGGTTATGCTAGACATATGGCTAACCAACATGCAGATTCTGAAGCATCTCCAACTACTAGTGCAGAAACTTTGGAAGCTCATTCTGACAGTGGGTCTGATGATGATGAACAACCCATTGTAGTGCCTTCCTTCTCTCCTAACAATTTTGTAGGTAACACTTCTAAAGATTATACTGATGTGGGTGAAGATGAATTCTATTATGCTGAGGACCTTGCCAGATTGAAGAAACAAGAGTATGCAGCCACTTTAGATGCTGAGAGGAATGTTGAAGAAAGTTCAAATGAAGCACTCGGCAAAAACTCCAATTCTGCTGAAGGTAGTTCTGTTTCTCCTCACCTCTCCAATTCGGCTGAAAGACATGTTGACTCTACTCCTATTTCTACTAGAGTGTCAACAGACCTTGGAGAACCTTATACAAGGTTTCCAAAGCCTTCAGATCTTGGTCATCATCAACCAAAAGCAGGCATCTTCAACACACCTTCCTATGATACTGACTTTGAACCTACCATGACTAATCTTGATTCCTCAATTGATGTCAACACCACCACTACTACAAGGATCAACAATGTGCATCCACAGTCTAATATTATTGGTGATCCTAATGCACCTGTTAGAACCAGAGGTACTGTGGCGCGTTCTAAATATGGACAGGTGGCTTTTATCTCTTATGTCTCCAATCAGCAGAGAGACAATCACACAGACTATCAACATTGTCTGTTTGCTTGTTTTCTCTCACAAGTGGAACCAAACAGTGTTACTCAGGCTCTTGAAGACTCAAGTTGGCTTGAAGCAATGCAGGATGAGATGCAACAATTTCAAAATCAGCAGGTTTGGATATTGGTACCACTACCTGATGGTAAGTATGCTATTGGGACTAAATGGATTCTGAAGAATAAAAGAGATGCTCGGGGTGTTGTCATTAAAAACAAAGCTAGATTAGTTGCACAGGGGTATAGACAAGAGGAGGGAATCGATTATGATGAAGTGTTTGCACCAGTGGCAAGAGTTGAGGCTATACGGATTTTCTTAGCTTATGCATCCTATATGGGCTTTATGGTCTATCAAATGGATGTTAAAGGAGCCTTCTTGTATGGTGAAATTGAAGAGGAGGTGTATGTCACTCAACCTAAAGGATTTGAAGATCCAGATCATCCTAATCATGTTTATAAGGTGGTCAAAGCTCTCTATGGACTACATCAGGCACCTAGAGCCTGGTATGCTAGGCTCTCTACATTTCTGCTGAAGCATGGTTATAGAAGAGGTGCAATAGATAAGACTCTTTTCCTAAAGAAGAATTCCACTGACATTATTCTTGTGCAAGTCTATGTGGATGACATTATCTTTGGATCCACAAAGGAAGCTTGGTGCAGGGAGTTTGAGGAGCTTATGAAGGGAGAGTTTCAAATGAGTGCCATGGGAGAGATGACTTTCTTTTTGGGTCTTCAAGTTCAGCAGAAACCTGATGGTATCTTTATCAGTCAGGACAAATATGTGAGGGACATCTTGAAGAAGTTTGGTATGGAGGGTGTAAGGACTGCCACTACACCTTATGAAGCTCCAAAGACAAAGACCAACAATGAAGCTGATCCACCTGTGAATGTTCATTTGTACAGGTCTATGATTGGGTCTTTGATGTATTTAACAGCTTCCAGGCCTGATATTACTTTTGCTGTGAGTGTTTGTTCGCGACATCAAGTTACTCCACTGACTTCCCATCTCAATGCTGTTAAGAAGATCTTTAAGTACCTGAAAGGCCAACCTTTTCTAGGTCTTTGGTACCCAAAAGAGTCTCCTTTTAAGTTGGAAGCTTATAGTGATAGTGACTATGCTGGTGCTAATCTGGATAGGAGGTCCACCACTGGAGGTTGCCAATTCCTTGGAAAGAGATTGATTTCTTGGCAATGCAAGAAACAAACTATTGTGGCTACCTCATCTACTGAAGCAGAGTATGTGGCTGCTGCAAATTGCTGTGGACAGGTTCTTTGGATTCAAAATCAGTTGTTGGATTATGGGTATAATTTCATGAACACAACAATTTTTATTGATAATCAAAGTACCATATGCATTGTTAAAAATCCAGTTTTTCACAGTCGAACAAAACATATTGAAATCAGGCACCACTTTATAAGAGATGCATATGATAAAAATTTGATAAATGTGGTCAAAATTCATACTGATGATAATGTGGCAGATCTGTTAACAAAGGCTTTTGAAGGACCAAGGTTTCAACACCTTGTGGTCCATATTGGCATGCTTAACCCTTAACTGCAAAGTTTAAGGGGAGGCATAGGCCTCAGGGGAGGCATATGCCTCAGGGGAGGATTTGTGTATAACTTTGCATTTTGCTATGTAATTTTGTATATTTGGTAGATTTTAACTAACTCTAACCTGCTAATGTAATATTAGTGTGTTTCTTTGTTTGTTTGTGTGTTTCTCTGTGTTCATTTGTTTTGCAGAATGGTTGTCTCTGATCAGTTGAGATATGGTCAAGAAAGCTTAAGTTTGTTTCTACTGAATTCATTGTGCTGAAGTATGTTATTTGTTTCCTCTGAAGTTGAAGTACTGAAGATATATGACTCAATCAAAAGAAGTACTGAAACAAATAGATCATTCATTTATTCAAGAAACAGTTTACAGCTTACAGCTTACAGAGTACTGACAACATCAAAAGCATCTACATGATCTAATAGTCCTAATCTATTACATATCATCTGTTCCAACATCTAAGATGAGCACGATGAGCATGACTGCTCACATCTTTTGGCACTATATGATGGCTATGCTTTTGTGATAAGCATAACCAACCCTAACAGATGCTAAGGATCAAAATGGAGAGGATGGATTGATGAAAACGAAGAAGCTGAAGCTGATTGTGGTAGAGAGATGAGAAGGAAAGATTTTCATTTATGCATCATCTACTCTTTCCATCATACAACAACTTACATCATTTTCCTTTTTCCATTCCCTTATACGATATGTGATGATGCACCAAAACCTGATGCAGAGAGACCGAGAACCACCTTTCTACCCATTGGAAGTGGTGGATTTTTGGCTCGTGGCCTTCGTTGAGGCCTAGGTGCTGAGGGTTGGGAGTAAGATGTTCCCTCCTTATAGGAGTCATCAGAGTCTTCAGCTGATATACTGGGTTTCTCAACACTTTCATCTTCTGATGAGGAGAGAAAGGGTGACTTCTTAGGTAGTGGATATGGTTTTGGAAAGTAATGAAGCCATGGATTGGTATCTTCACTTGATGATGATGATGAGGATGTTGTTGTGAGATCTATGATCTCAGGTTTAGTACTCATGATGAATGATGGCTAATTTTGGGTTTTTGATGAAATTAGGGTTTGAAATATTATTTGGGTATTTTTGATGAAGAAGTCTGTGTGCATTGGGATTGTTTTATAGAAGGGTTCAAGTGGTAAGAGAATTAATGCGTGTGGGTGAAACAGTAATAAGATATTTACTGAAGCTTCGTGAGTAAGTATTCTGTTTCTGCTGATCGTTCTACTTCAGCAGAATGGTTTTTCGTTTCTACCGAAGTTATAAGTGAATTCTAGTAAAAGTAGAAATCCACGTCATCTTTGGTCAACTTTGACCGAAATTGGGAAATTTCTATTTATTCTCTACTGGCATATTTTCGCTCTATATTAAGTGATTCGATTATTACTCTCATTAAAAACACTTCCTTTTGTGCAACATCTTAACCCTAATCTTCAAAATCTCTCATGGCACTTCAATTTAAACATGATCATAATAAGGTTGCTTTTCTTGGAACTGCTCGAGGAGATGAGCCGTACAGACCGATGATTTCTTTCTTACTAAGATCAAAGATTGTGTATGCATTAACGCATTCTCCAAATGCTATATATGAAACTTTGGTTACTCAATTTTGGGCGTCGGCAGAAAAGAGAGGTGAAACAGAGATTGTTGCAAGTATTGATGGACACGTGTATGTGGTGACAGAGGAACTGATCAGAAGACAACTTCGCTTGGATGATGAGAATGGCATTTATCATTCTGATTCTACGATGGTACTTGAAGGACTTAGAGCGATTGGATATCAAAGTACGAGGACAGATATGTGGTTGAAGAATAAGCTTTGTCCTATGTGGAGGTTCTTGGTTCATACTTTGCTACAGTGTATGAGCAATAAGTCTGGTGGATGGGATCAGTTTTCAACACAAATGGGATGTGGTATTGTTTGTTTATCTAAGGGTTTGACGTATAATTTCTCTAAGTATATCTTTGATAATATGGTAGAAAATTTAACTAGGAAAAAGGGTAAGTTTTTGATGTACCCTAGGTTCTTACAGATGATATTGAATGTTTCTACACAAACCCAAGCTTTTCATCCCATAAGTGTTTTGACTCCTAAGTTATTTGCTACAATGAGGACTAAATTTGAAGGGACACATTTTCCTTTGTTAACTGCCATGGTGCCTCAGGAGAATGAATCTAATAATGAGCTTAATGTTGTTTTACCTTCTTCCATTTCTACTGATGGAAATCTTTCAGTAGATGGCGATGAGGGTCCTTCAGTTGTTGCTGAGGCATCTATGCCTTCACCTAGACCATGTCCTAGTCCTGCAATTATACAAGTTCCTATTGATGAAGTCCAAGTTACTATTGATGAAGTTCAGGATCAAATTGATGAAGTTCAGGTTGATACTGATAGATTGTCTACACCAAGTCCTGTTAGGACTCCATTTGGTGAAGGATGTTCTAATGTTGATCAGGTTAATGTTGCTACTGAACAGTCTACTGAAGTTCCAATTTCAACTGATCAATCAGTCGATACAGATGAGGATCCTATTTCACTTACCTCATTATATGCACTGATGCACAAGCTTACAGGTGAGGTGACTGGTCTTAAGCAAGAACTTGCAGAAACCAAGTCTATTCTTGGTAATAAGATTGTGGAATTGGAGACTAAAGTTGAGAACTTGGAGGAATTACTGAGTCAGAAGGGTCACAAGAGAAGTTTGGTTTCTTCTGAGGAGGAGGACGACGAGAATCCTCATGTATCCCTTGGCATATTGGCTGATGTAGCACTTACATCTGATGTTTCTTCTCCTGTTGCTAAATCTTCAAGGCTCAAGGAGCCTATTCTATATACTAGCAAAAGAAGAAGACAATATTTGAATAAGGTATGTGCTGACACTTCAAAGGAGACACATTTGGTTGATGCATCTGCTGATGATCTAGTTAAGAAGGTTGTTTCTGATCATGGTCAAACTTTGTCTTTACGAGAACAATCAAATGTTTTACCTTCAGCAGATGATGAAGAGGTTTTTATTGCTGGGAGAAAGTATAAGTTGAATGATTCATCTGAAGTTTTCTCTACACCTGTTGAGGAATTGTCTCAACCTGTTTCCTCTGATGTGGGGTTGATCATTCCTTCTGAAGCTCACATTGTTTCTGAAGCTCACATTGTTTCTGAAGTTCACATTGGTTCTGCTGAAATTGGTTCTGATAAGACATCTTCTGAGAAAGAACAGGATCCTGTGATTGATGATCTGTTGAATTCAGGAATAGTGACTGAAGAACAAAATCAGGCTCAGGCTAGATTGTTTGCTAATTATGAGAATATGCAGAAGAGTCGTATTGTGGCTAAATTTCTTCAAGATCAGTATGCTTCTGATTTGTCTCCTGAAAGGAAATTAGAGCTTGATGCATTCCTTCCTACTATCACTGATGATCAATGGGATGGTTATATTTCTCAAGGTGCATCTGATCCAAATCTTGCAAAACTTATATTAGGAGATTCTTTTAATGATGAAAATTTTGTGGATAAAATGATCGAACTTGGTAATCAAAGAAAGCAAGAATCTGCTGCAAAGAGAAGAGCTATTATTGATCAAAGAAATAAAGCCAAAAGAGACAAACCTATGACTATTGCTCAGAAGAGGAATTATATGAGAAGAGTTGTGAAGAATTCTGCTTTGTATAATTCTGGTATGTCTATGAAGCAAATTTGTACCTTGTCTGATGATGCTTTAATTAGACGATATAATTTGGTTATGAATTTTTCATCTTCTGGTTCTTCTTCTTCTCAATTGGTAAACATTGATTCACTGTCTGATGTTCCTATGGCCAAGAGACAGAAAACAGTTGCGATTGTGGATAGGTTTGATACTGTTTTGCCTTCGGTGGTATCTCCAGTTATTCCTTCTGATACAACTTCTGATACTACTCCTTCTTCTGATATGGTTGTTTCTGCTGAGTCTTCTTTGGTTTCTTCTGAAATATTGTCCAGTGTTGAGCTAAATGATTCTCTGATTCAGGGGATTGATCTACAGCTTGATACTGATAACATTGTTGATATGGAGCAGCAGAGCTTGGTTACAAGAAGTTCTGATAGATTGGCTAAGAAACATGCTTCAAGGAATGCTGATTTTGATCTCAAGGCTGATGAATCTACCTTTATTGAAGTTGGAACTATTGATGATTTTCCTGAAGGAACTCATGTGGTCTTGGTTGATTGGAAAGCTGGAAAGCTTAACACTGTTTACAGGCTGGATAATACTGTTATTGAGTTTAATTTCTTGAAAGATATTCTTCATTTGGTGACTAGACATGATTTGCAGATGCTGTATGAACATGTCATTCAGTATTATAAGTTTCATTCAGCAACTGGGTCTGGTTTATATTTGTTGGGTGATCTTCAGGTTATGTTTGATTCTCAGTCTTCAAATGGTAAAGGGTATTCTATTTGGAAGAATTCTCATAAGTGGGAGATTGAGAGTTGGAGATTTTATCCTCTGTCTTGTGTTCATGTAGTACAGACTACATGTGGGATGATTTTGTGTATGCTATCAGATAAGCTTTATCCTTTATCTGATACTTTTATGGAAAAGTTGCTGAGACACAAGTTGACAGTGCCTTCTAATTCTGTTGGCAATGATGAACTGCATGCTATTCAATGTGTTGGTTTGATTAAAAATCAGATTATGTCACATTAAGGTTCATCTTGTGTGTCATTCTATGGTTAGTTTGTAATATTTGTTTTGTTTATTTCTTAGTTAAAAAAAAAAAAAAAAAAAAATTGATTTTAATTTTGGTTTTATCTAACTTTTCTTGCAGGTTTGTTGTATATTTTTGGTTCTTGACTCACCTGATATACTTTGTGTATGTCAAAGAGTTAGCTAGTCCAAAGGGTACAGCTTTGGTAAAGACACATCAAATCTGTTGATAGCTGTAATGGTTTGCTAAAAATCATAGGGTATGCAACCACCTATGCTTTATTGCTGAGTATTGTATGGTTTTCAATTCACCATGGTTTATTCCTATTTGGAATCCAAGAATTGGCTAGCCCACATGTATATGGTGTGTGGTAAAGGCAGTGGCATTCCATATTTGGTTCTCAATTCACCAATTCTAAGAATTGACTAGTCCTGAGCAAACGGCTACAGGTAAAGACATTTCAAATCCGTTTATATGGTTGTTGGTTTGCCAATAAATCAGATGGTTATCAGTGTACCATAGTTTACGAACTAAAACATATGGCTACTCCAGTAGTGATGGCTATTGGTAAAGAGACATCAAATCCATTTATTTTCAATGATTCACCTCTCACAGGAGTTAACACACCTGGATGTGATGAGAATAGTATGAAACTAATCTGTTTTGATGTACCTCTTGTCATTTGTTGCTGCAAAGATATGGAGTTTCGGAGTTTCTTCATCATAGAGATGTTATTTGGATTCTTTGCTGTTGTTGTTCGTGTTCAATCCTCTGGTGCTGTAAGATCTATCAAGAAACTGGAACTTAACAAGTCAAATTCCAGTTTAGGGGAGGATTGTTGGGAATTATGTGAAAGTCTGGATTATGCTGATATTAATGCCGAAGTGTTTCTACTGAAGTGAAGTGGATTCTGCCGAAGACATAATCTGCTGAAGTATAATAGTTGATAGTCTGATTCTGCGGAAGTGTTTATTCCGTGTTTAGTTTATTTAGTGTGGATATACATGAGCTTTATTAGGAAGTGATTGTGTATATCTTATTTAGTTTTATGATTATACGTTTCTTGGGAAACGGTTTAGCGATATTGTTTAGGGTTCCTTATCTATAAAAGGAACACATTAGAATGAATTATGCATCGATTGGAAAATTCAGTTTTAGTTAATATAAAGATCCATAGAGGATCAAGAAGTTCTTAGTTATTTGTTACTTGTGTTTATATTCCGCTGATAAACATTAGTAGTAGAGATTGTCTTTTATTGTGCTTGTGATTACATAGGCATACATAACGATCCACGAGCTCAAGATCTATCAAGGTCTTTGTTTGTTTCAACAACCTAAATTCCACCCAAAATGTGAGGATCACCCTTAGATTAGTAGGAATTAAAGCATTCATCTTTAATGCTTAGTGTGTGAACCGGTAGTATAATAGATTCTAGAACTTGTTTTGTGATGCATCCCGAGATCGCTAGTAAGACTACACTTGTGTAGTTAGGAATAACTAAATGACAAGAGGCATTAGGATAACCCTTGTTTGATACCCGTAATATAATTACTTCTTCCACATCGGTTGAGTAATTCCCCCACACCCTTGCGTTGTACTCATCTTTAGTACACGATACCCCTAGTTAACCCCTCAGAGCCTATCCTTTTCGCGGTTCTCGTGATGTTTCGGTTTTTCCGGAATATCAATGAAGAGCATTGTTTACACCCCACCCCCAAATGTACACCCAAATCACCTTAGCCTACCTTGTATGCACTCACTTTTAGTGCATTATTGTTATCACCCTAAAAACCTTTAGTTCAATTATCTAGTTGCTTCCATAAGTTGCTAAGTCGAGTTATATCATTTGTATACAGTTTTGGGACGATTGGGACTCATGGGAAAAGTTAAAGTTTATGAAATGACGGGAAGGGAACGTTAAATTCAAATTCCCTTTATTTGCGTAATAATGTACTCCAAGTTTTTTGATCTTTTTAATTCGGGTCAAATTAGTGTTAGAGTAATAAAAACTCAAGTGTAGGGATGTGCCTATAAATCCCTATCATTTTGATGTTACCGTAGAGGATGGTAGAGTAAAAGTATATGAAAAAAAAAATCGAAAAAAAAATAGAAAAAGAGAAAAAGAAAAAAAACAGAGTGTTGAAAAAAAAAAAAAAAAAAAAAAAAAAAAAAAAAAAACATACGGGCTACCATCCTACATCTATCTTTAATTTATGTTTGTTTGTTTCAGTTGTCTAGAGTTTAGAGTGTCGAGTCTTGGCTTAGCAACGACATTCTTCGTATGCTTGTAACATAAAGATTTTTGACTTGCCACCACTAAATAGCCTATCCCACCAAACCCTTTATTTCCCTACCGTAAGCTTAACATTACAACCCTTTAAAAGACTTCTTTGATAGTCTTTCCTAGGTGCTTACGCCAAAGCGATGGAGGTTTGATCTATTCTCAAGCATATGGTAATCTATGTACTAGGACCGGTTAATGAGTGTTTATCTTCCATTTCCAACTTGTTATATTTCATATACACCCGAGAGATGTGAGTACCCAAACACCCCATGTGAGGTGCTAGTATGTAATTTCCGTTCTTGTTATGACTTTTGCGGGGCTTATATGTGTTGTGGATTATTCTAAACCAATGCTTCATGACCCCTAACTTATAAATTAATTGGCTAAAAGCACATTTGCTTGAGGACAAGCAAATACCAAGTGTAAGGATATTTGATAAGGATTTAAAAGGTACCATTTTGAGGGGTCATTTAAGCCCTTAATTGATCATTTTTGTATCCGTTACTACCTAATTTCGTTCCTTTTCACTTTTTAGGTCTCTTGAAGGCAAATTGCTGGAATGACACTTATTCGGACGAAAAGACGCAAATATATGAAGAAAATGGCCCAAGTCAAGAATCGAGACACTCAGGTTGCTGGAACTGAAGGTGACGGCGTCACTGCTTAACTGCGACGCCGTCGTGCATATTTTGTGACGGCTCAGTAGCCAAATTGCTAATTATCAAGTGACGGCATCAGGATTTAAAAGAGTAGGGCGTCACAACTCAGACGGCCTAGATTTGATCCAGACGGCGTCAGAAGATAAAGCCGACGGCATCACAACCATAAGGTGACGCCGTCACAAGCTGCAACATACGCGCGAAGTAGCTGATACTGTTTGGCCATAACTTTTGCATACGAACTCGAATTTAGGTGATTCAAAAGCCACGCGACCGGAACGAGAAAATCTACAGTTTGGTGAAAAAATGGTCGTGACGCCGTCACTCTTTAGGTGTGACGCCGTCACTCTTTGCCGACAGAAAAGCGGCCTATCAATATAACATTATAACTTCACTTTTTGTAGGCTCTAAACCCTAACTCCGATTCCAGGGCTTAGATAGGTGTTTTTCCAGCAACTTTGAAGGTTTCAAACACTCCAAAAACATCTTGTAATGGTTTGTTGATTATATCTTAATCCATATATTCAATTTATCATTATGTCTATCCTATGTTTGATTGATTGTGTGTATGCTTGCATGTTTACCATGTCCGGCTAAATTACTTGTGTGCTTGCTTAGATATATGAAACCTAGTTGTTAATTATTGTTAGGTTGTCTCTTATCTTAATTGTAATTGGCTTAGGAGTGCGACTAGGCTATCGTTGTGTTTAATACTTGATAAATCTTTGATAGTTTATGAATGACTTAGTGGATTTCGTTTACTAAACCCAAAGATAACCTCAAAGTTAGTTTATGAATGACTTAGTGGATTTTGTTTACTACACTTAAAGGTGACTTCAAAGAGTTAGGGAATGCACACCTTACAACCTTGGAAAACACAGCGCGTTAAGATTAAGGACGTGACAATTCAACCATCAATAGGAGATAACTAGGGAGTAGTAGCATCTAGGTAAACACATCTTTAACTATCATACGAGCACACAACAATAGACATAGACTATCCTCACCTTAGCTTAGTTAATTAGATAATTAGATAAGTAGAGTAATCGGTAGAAATACCAACCCCCAAATCCAAATCCCGAGATTCGTACCTTTCCATTTCCTAAAAAAATATAAAAAAGATAAAAAAAAAATAATCTTCCTCAACCCCAACCTTAGCGTAGTAACTTCTCACTAGCATTCCTATTCCCCTAGAGAACGATATCAATTCCCGTGGCTTACCCTAATACTACACTACAACGATTAGGTTCACTGCCTAGGGTGTTGAAAAACTTGCTCGACGAAAAGGAAGTTCCTTTGACCCCGAACGCGACGCGTGTAGCGTTATCAACTATTGTACTAAAAATAACGCTCATATCTGCTTTTCCCTCTGAGACTCGACATACCCACTATGGCTGCAACCACGTAACATTCGTGGTTACCCCGCCAAGATAATGGAATGTGTGAGACACACTCAAGGAAGAGTTAATGTGCAGTAAAATTCATCATTGCCCCATAAAATGTAAGGTAAGTGACAAACCTGAAGCTTTGTATCCCAACAGCCTCCATTATAATTAAACCCATCTGGTTATGGCTGCAGAGAAAGACGGTTGCATAATCATGGCATCTGGTCCTGTAAATGCTAAATCACGTATTAAATATCGATTACCCACTACATTATATAAATATAACAATAACCGTTATACTGTTCATGAAATTTTCACCAGACCAATGTTACATTGAACAGAAGGGTCAACCCACCATGGCTGCAAATTCAATTGTTTGCCTCGCCAACATACGGATGACCTTAACTATAATTTTGCCTAGAAGCACATACATCATGGTTCCAATCTCATTTTTAACCCAACCCATAAAAAGTCGCCACAACCTCAAGATATTATGCAATATACATTTACATGTATGCACAACGAAGGCACGCACAAACCAATTCAATAAGTGGCCATCATGGGTTCGAGTACCACATCATGGCTGCAAACACGACTGTCATCGTGATGCCATGCCAAGATAGAGGCAGATGGACCCAACATGAGCACAACTGGAACCAATTCAAATTGGTCGCTCACCAAGGATAGTGGCAACTAAAGGAGCGGTGCTATTGAAAGAGCAACAGCGGATCTGTGATAGCCCATTAGCATCACCACCATGTGCGGTGACCAAATGATCTTTTTTTATTCTTTTCTTAACGCCATAATCAGTAAATCAGTATTAAGTTGCATGCTATATTTTCAGTGTTGAAAGATGGTAGAGGAATCTAAAATAGAATTCATAAGTCACATAAATTACGTAAGATATATTACTATTCATTCTCAGCATCCAATGATTCTCTTGGATCTGCAAATGTAAGAAAACCACAGAACAACCGGCATGTTTGCAGCCCAATTTGGGTGCCTTTCCAACACATGGGTAACAAACAGATGGCAACACTTACCAGCTTCCACACATAAATCTAATCTATTTGTTGTGTACAGAGAATTTTAGATGTATGTACGAAAAACAATAGCTGCACTATTGAAATAAAATAAGGCTCAGATCTGCCTTTCCTTCGGTGACTCGATACAGCCACCATGGCTGCAACCACGCAACATTTGTGGTTACCCCGCCAAGATACAGGAATGTGTCAGTCACACTCAAGGAAGAGTTAATGTGCAAGAAAATTCATCATAACCTCATAAAATGTAAGGTAAGTGACACACCCGAAGCTTCGTGCCTGAGGTTTTGCCAAAAAAAATTATAACAGAAAATCCATACGACATCGATTATAATGAAACCCATCCGGTTATGGCTGCAAATAAGGACGGTTGCATAATCATGCCATCCAGTCCTCGCCACGCCAAATCAAGGATCAAATTTTCGACTATCCACTTCATTATATAAGTATAACAATAGTCGTTAGACTGTTCATAAAGTTTTTGACCCAACAAACCTGGACATTCATAGCCGTTAGACCGTATATTGTTCTGAGTCGAACAACAGTAATCAACCCAATAAAAAAACAGGATTCTCCCACAAATCCTACTTTCTGACTAAAAAAATCAGTTTAGCATCATAGCCCATCAATAAACCCCAATAATGAAAGAAACCCAATATGATAAAACCCAAAAGCTGAATTTTATAACCAACAAACGTAAACAGAAGGGTCAACCCGCCATGGCTGCAAATTCAATTGTTTGTGCCGCCAAAATACGGATGACCTTAACTGTAACTTTGCGTAGAAGCACATAGACCATGGTTGCAATCTCATTTTTAACCCGACCCATAAAAAAACTCGCCACATCGTCAAGATATTATGCAATATACATTTACATGTATGCACAACCAAAGCACGCACAAACCAATTCAATAAATGCCCATCATGGGTTCGAGCACCAAATCATGGCTGCAAACACGACTGTCGTCGTGATGCCACGCCAAGATACAGGCAGATCGACCCAACATGAGCACAGCTAGAACCAATTCAAACTCGTCTGACGCCAAGGATAGCGGCAACCAAAGGAGCAGTGCTACTAAAAGAACAACCACAGATCCGTGATAAGCCATTAGCATCACCACCATAAACCATAGAATAAGTCTTTTGTATAGCCTTAACCATACCGGTTCAAATGCCTTCTAGTTAATCATCGAATATCCAATACATATTTAAAACAATGCTCAACACTTATGTTAACCAAACTAAACAACCTCTAATTTCAAGCATCAAAACCCATCAAAACACTCTATTTCCAACATAAATATAATATTTACCATTGTACTGTTACACTACCATTTTTTAGCCATTAGTTTCCAACAAAACTCAAAAACCAGCTAACGGGGTTGATCTAATATGTCAACAGATGTCGATGGATCAATCTAACGATAGATATTCAACGGATCCAGTGCAGATCAAAACTTAGAGGAACAATATAACGCTCATTGTTATATTTATATAATTCCAAATGTCCAATTTTAGCAGTCTACAAAAAAAATAATAAATAAAAAAAACCCTCAAACAAAACCCTAAACTGATATTTCTATTGTTTTTACTTTAGGGTAAACAATTCGTACCTCCATTTCTATTTGCAAACATTTGTAGCTGAAATCAAGACAAAGCATGAGTCTTAGAAACCTAATGACCACAACGACAAATAAATAATCCTACCATCAAGGCCTAATTTCATAACACATGTACAATAACAAATACAGAAAATAAATAATCCCAAAAATTACACATAGAATAACATACACAAATTAAATAATATAAAAAAACTATGAAGGCCTAATTTGATAACACACATACAATCACAGATACAGAAAATGAGTAATTAAAAAAATACTACTAAACCCTAATTTTTTTATAACACACATAGAATCTAGTTAAGAAAAAGGGAAACTAAATTTAGATTGTATCTTTTGACTTTCACTGGTAGCAAAATCAAACGAAGTTCGTCCCCAAAAAAATATATATACAAACTCATAAATAGAATGGGAAAACATATCTTGTGGTTAGATTGGAAGAAGGAACTGTAGAACCAAGTAGGTGGCAAAATAACAGCCAATCGTACATCCGCTTACAATTAAAATAATAGAAACGATCGTAAATCAGGGTTGGATTTTGATGGAGATCCGGTTAACCGGAGCAAATGAAGGTGCAATTGTGAGAGAGGGTAGCTAAGGAGTGGGTTTAGATAACTATTTTTGCGGCGGGTCAAAAGATAACCGGGCTGATCTAATATGTGAACAGTGGCCAATTGGGAAATCCAACGATAGATATTCAACGGATCCGGTGCGGGTTAAAACTTAGAGGAACATTCTAACGCTCAATGTTATATCTATATAATAAAATGATAATGAGATAGGTAGTCATCAATGAAATAAAGACTTTTTGAGATATTCAAATGATAAAAAAGAACTTGTGCTATGATGTGTTTGGCACAGAGTTTTTTGGAGCGTTTCAGAGCGCCGAGTAGCAAACATTGAGCGTTGCGATTTTTAATGTATGTTTGCCAAGTAGCAATTAGCTTTACTTATTTTTTTGGAATACTCATTTTCCAATGCTCTCTAAAGTAGCATTTAAGAGCTTTGAGCATTTAAGAGCTGTTTTATATATTATAATTACAACAAATGCTATGTTACCAAACAATTTTATAAAAAATTACAGTTATTGCTCACTGCTACACCTCACTACTACTACTATTTTTATCAAAACACCCTAAGTAAGATAAGACGACATCAATCAGTAACGTATTTATCAAAAGATAAGCCAAACATATTTTGATTTAGCTAAATTAATCATCCTTAAATATTTTTTCTTTTGGAGCATCAACTTTAGGTTGATGAGTGATTCATATACTGTTTAAAATTTTACGCAATCTCACAATTGTTTCAAACGAGACTTGAACTTTTAACCTTTAGATTGATGAGTCATTCATATATCGTTAAAACAAATACCGTTTGTTTCTTAAATATAATTTTAACATTGTTATTTTTTTAAAAAATAATTTTGCCATATTATTTGCACATTAAGTTATTATTACAAATTTCAAAAGGTACCATCCTCTATCACAAATGCTCAAATTGACTGTATAACGAGGGGCTTATTGAAAAAAATTATCAGGGTTCAAAGCCCACTTTCTGATAAGTACAGTCACTGAAACAAGTGCTCATTGTCAGGGGTCTAGTCTTTAGAGGAGGGTCTGGTTGGCATCTTTAGGATGCATGTAATCAGAGTGATCCCACCATTCTTTATCTTTTGAAGACAAATTTCAAAAGAAATAAAATAATAATTAATTTAAAGTTAAAGTGTTATTTTGTTGTAAAGTAAAAAAAAATATCTATAATATATTGGGAGCCTACACAACTTTAAAATTTTCTCATATATGTTATCCATTTTTTGAAACTAACTTATAGGCCAATAAATTATGTATTATTTTCGTTTGCATTAATTCCGATCAAATTTAATCCGGATAATTATCAAAATAGCGAGAATAAAACTAAACTAGCATATTAAACTAATACGAATAAAATACCAATCGCGAAATTTCAATTTTATCCTTTTAAAGTACTTTTAATAATATAAGTTCAAACTTAAAATTAGGATATAATCGTTATTTCATATCAAACTTTTCATTCGTCTTACTTGGATAAGTTATAGGCTGGTTTCTTATTTATATTTTACAGTTTTTGGATATATATTTGGTCGGAATTGATGTAAACTCAAACAAATATATAGTTAAAAGCTACTTATAAGTTCATTTTAATAAATGAGTGACTACAACATGCACAAAGTTTGGTGAGTCATGGAGTCTCAAAACAAGTCGATGGTGAAAAAAGCTGTTATGATGACCGGAATAATAAAAATGGATGGTGGCGGGTCCAAGTTGTAGTACAGATTTCACGTGGCCGGAAAATGATAGACCACCTTTAGTCCCCACCATTTGTGAGCCACTAAATAAATATACTTCTACACACATATTTTTATTAAATAAATGACTGAGATGCTTAAATTAATGCCTAATTTTATGTTTAAATTTAGGTGTCATTTTTGTATTGGTTGTAACTTGTAACTGAGGGACTCACTTCATCAAAAGCCAGTGAGATAATGCCACATAATTTTATGCACAAAAATTAGACATGAGTTTAAGTCTTCTAATCATTTTTCTTATTATTAAAGATGGTAATTTCTAATCTGAAACAAAATCAAACTCACATGCAAACACCCCTTAATGGGGTGTAATTCTTTTAAAAACTGATTTTTCACAACTTTAACTTAGAAAATTCTTATCAAAACTAGTTAATGACTTATTATAAACTAAAAGAAAATAAATTAGATGAAAAGATAAGCCGTTTGACTAAATAAGGACTAAGTGCTTATATCACAGATTTGCATAAAAAAAAAAACTTGAAAGGAGGAAGTTAAATAAAATTTTTCATTAAATAAAAACGTCCGTTTTATAATAAAATTAAAAAAAGTTTTTTTTTTGTTTTTTTAAATTTTATTTTAATTTTTTTAATAAAGTTAATTTTTTTAAAAGAAAAAATAGTTGATTTTTGATTTTTTATAAAACTTAAAAAAAAATTAAATATATATTTTTTAATTTATTCTAATAAAATTAAAATTTGTTTTTTTAATTTATTATAATAAAATTAAAATTAAATTAAAAAAAAAAGTTTTTTTTTAATTAAAAATTTTAATCGTAATAAAATTTAAAAAATTTCGAATAATAAAATTAAAAAGAAAAAGCTTTATTTTTTTTTAAAGAGTAAATTACATAAATCGTCCATGTGGTTTGTATAACGATCGTTAAAACCAAAATACAATGTTAGCCCTCACGTTAGGGAGTAACTGCAAGGGAGGTCCTTTCTTTAACATCGTTTGGGACCGGGTCAGATCAGGGACAAGATCCGTAAAAATTGTAAACCACAGAGACGAGACCCGCTAGAAAAAAACCATGGGGACAAGATCCGTAATTTCTACCAAACCACAAGGACGATTTATGTAATTAACTCTAAAAAAAATGTGGTGTAAGTATCACGCCATACGTATAAGAGTAAATAAATAAAGTAGATATGAAATGAGATGAGAGAGAACCTATGACTGAATTATGGCACACTCTCAAGTCTCAACCCACGATCACATACCAAACCAAACACAAGCACAAACTCAAACACAACATAAACCATAAACCATATTTGCTAACTTCCCAACTATCATATAACATCCACAACTTTGTATCAATAAATCATCCCCATAGCAGCTACTGCTTTTAATAATAAATCTTTCATACCCACTTTGAGTTTCAATCTCTATCCCCAAAATTCTGTCTTTAATGGCTTCAGGAAGTAGAACAAGTTCAAAGATTCATCCCCAACAAAGCCAAAACCAAAACCAAAACCAAAGCCAAAATGAACAAGCTTCAACTAGTGTTGTTAATTCAATGAGCAAAGCCATTGCTCAATATGCAGTTGATGCAAGGTTACATGCTGTTTATGAACAATCTGGTGGTTCTGGTAAGTCTTTTGATTACTCACAATCAATCAAAACATCAGCAACTAATGATGATTCTATTGCTGAGCAACAAATGACTGCTTATTTATCCAAGATTCAAAGAGGTGGACATATTCAGCCTTTTGGTTGTATGATTGCTATTGATAATGTTACTTTTAAGGTTATTGCTTTCAGTGAAAATGCTAGAGAGAGATTAGGATTAGCTCCACAGTCTGTTCCTAGTCTCGAAAAGCCTGAGATTTTGACTATAGGGACTGATGTTAAGACCCTTTTCATGAATTCGAGTGTTTTGAAGCTGGAACACGCTTTTCGTGCTAGGGAGATTACGCTTTCCAACCCTCATTTGGTTCAATCTAAGAATTCGGGTAAACCCTTTTACGCGATTCTGCATAGGATTGATGTGGGGATAGTTATTGACTTAGAGCCTGTGAGGACTGAGGATCCGGGGATATCGGGTGCTGGGTCTGTTCAGTCTCAGAAGCTGGCGGTTAGAGCGATTTCTAAGGTGCAAGCGTTGCCTGGTGGTGATATTAAGCTTTTGTGTGATACGGTTGTGCAAAATGTTAGGGAGCTTACAGGTTATGATAGGGTTATGGTTTATAAATTTCATGAAGATGAGCATGGTGAAGTTGTGGCTGAAAGTAAACGGGCTGATTTGGATCCGTATATTGGGTTACATTATCCTGCTACTGATATACCTCAAGCATCAAGATTCTTGTTCAGGCAGAACCGTGTGAGGATGATTGTTGATTGTTATGCTAATCCGGTACGGGTAGTACAAGATGATGCTTTGATGCAGCCTTTGTGTTTAGTGGGTTCAACTCTTCGTGCTCCTCATGGTTGTCATGCTCAGTATATGGCTAACATGGGTTCAAGAGCTTCTTTAGCATTAGCTGTTATTATAAATGGAAATGAGGATGGTGCGGGTGGAAGAGGGACAATGGGGTTATGGGGATTAGTCGTTTGTCATCATACGTCTGCGAGATGTATTCCTTTTCCTTTACGTCATGCTTGTGAATTCTTGATGCAAGCTTTTGGGCTTCAGTTAAACTTGGAGTTACAATTGGCTTCACAAATGTCGGAAAAACGAATTTTAAGAACACAAACTTTGTTATGCGATATGCTTTTAAGGGATTCACCTACAGGTATTGTTACTCAAAGTCCAAGCATCATGGATCTCGTGAAATGTGATGGTGCAGCACTTTACTATCAAGGAAAGTACTACCCGATAGGCATCACACCAACTGAGTCACAAATTAAAGATATTGTTGATTGGCTATTGGCTTGTCATACAGATTCAACAGGTTTAAGCACAGATAGTTTAGCTGATGCTGGTTACCCTGGTGCAGCTACACTTGGTGATGCGGTTTGTGGGATGGCGGTTGCTTATATCACTTCTAAAGATTTCTTGTTTTGGTTCCGATCCCACACTGCGAAAGAGATCAAATGGGGTGGAGCCAAACATCATCCGGAAGATAAAGACGATGGGCAAAGAATGCATCCGCGTTCTTCATTTAATGCATTTTTAGAAGTTGTGAAAAGTAGAAGTTTGCCTTGGGAGAATTCGGAAATGGATGCAATTCACTCTTTACAGCTTATTTTAAGGGATTCCTTTAAAGATTCTGACGAAAGCAACTCGAAAGCTGTGATTAAGGTTCAAATTGATGAAATGGGATTGCAAGGGATGGATGAGCTCAGTTCGGTTGCAAGAGAAATGGTTAGATTGATCGAGACGGCAACTGCTCCTATATTTGCTGTGGATGTTGAGGGTCGTATAAATGGATGGAATGCAAAGATTGCGGAATTGACAGGTCTATCAGTTAATGAAGCCATGGGAAAGTCATTGGTTCAGGATCTAATTTATAAAGAATCAGAAGAAACCGTTGTCAAGCTTCTTCAGAATGCTATACAAGGTACTTATTTTAATTATCTGCATAATCTTAAGACTCAAAGATTCAAACTTTGTTGAGAAAAATACGATTTTTTATTGTTAAGTGCTCAAGAACAATAGTAAGTTTTAAAATTACATGGAAAAAATTGGTTTTTCTTTTTTTTTTTTTTTTTTTTTTTTTTTTTTTTTTTTTTTTTTTTTTTTTGTTTTAACTTACATCTATACTAATAAAATAAAGATCCAACTTTTGTGGATTAGAGTAAGATTTTGGTGTTTAGATACTCAGGAACATAAATATTAAAACTGTGGATTAGAGTACGGTTTTGATGTTGAGTACGGTTTTGATGTTTATATATGTTTTTTCTTCTTTATGGTGACATGATACTGTAAATATAAATTGTTTGGGTGGAAACCACTTGACACAGGTGAAGAAGATAAGAATGTCGAGATTAAATTGAAGACCTTTAATTTGGCACAAGAAGACGATGCGGTTTTTGTGGTGGTTAATGCTTGTTCTAGCAAGGACTATACAGATAATATCGTTGGAGTTTGTTTTGTTGGTCAAGATGTTACAAGGCAAAAAGTTGTAATGGACAAATTTGTTCAAATTCAAGGTGATTACAAGGCTATCATTCATAGTCCCAACGCTCTAATTCCACCAATCTTTGCATCGGATGAGAACACATGTTGTTCCGAGTGGAACACCGCCATGGAGAAACTCACAGGGTGGGGCCGGGAAGACGTGATCGGGAAAATGTTGGTTGGAGAGATTTTCGGAAGTTGTTGTCGTTTAAAGGGTCCCGATTCATTGACAAAATTCATGATCATTTTGCATAATGCAATTGGAGGCCAAGATACTGATAAGTACCCATTTTCGTTCTTTGATCGACGTGGGAAATACGTGCAAGCTTTGTTGACGGCTAACAAAAGGGTTAATTTGGGTGGCGAGGTTACGGGTGCCTTTTGTTTCGTGCAGATTGCAAGCCCAGAGTTGCAACAAGCTTTTAAAATACAAAGGCAACAGGAAAATAAATGTTTTGAGAGGATGAAAGAGTTGGCCTACATTTGTCACGAAATCAAGAATCCGTTGAGTGGCATTCGGTTCGCTAATTCTCTTCTGGAAGCAACGGATTTAACCGAAGATCAAAAGCAGTTACTTGAAACAAGTGCCGCCTGTCAGAAACAGATGTTAAAGATTATAAAAGACGTTGATATGGAGAACATCCAAGAGGGGTTAGTTTTAAGAAATTCGTCAAAATAGCCATATTGCAAATGAGTTACTTTTTTAGAAATTTCATAAAAAATTGTGTTTATACCAAAAATCCAAAAATTGCGCACAACTTATTTTTCCTGTTATTACTTTTTACAAAACTTTATCCTTTTTTTTGTTGTAATTTTCTGCTATTTGCGGAAAATTACCCCAAAAGAATCATATTTCAGAAATGGTGGTCAATTTGGCATAAACACAAATTCTATGACATTTTGTTACAAAAAGAACACTAATAATGCGGGATTTTTTATGAATTTCATGTTAGTTTTTTGTTTCTGTTTATTCTTAAATTGTTTATGAATTTTCTGTTATTTATGGCAGTCATTTGGAGCTTGAAAAACACGACTTTCTACTTGGGAATGTCATTGATGCTGTGGTTAGCCAGGTAATGTTAATTTTGAGGGATCGAGGCGTGCAACTGATCCGTGATATTCCCGAAGATATCAAAACTTTAACCGTCTGTGGTGATCAAACAAGAGTTCAACAGGTGTTGACCAATTTCTTGTTGAATATGGTTCGGCATTCACCCTCGCCTAATGGTTGGGTGGAAATTCAAGTACGATCTACTTTAAAGCAAATTTTCGATGGAATGACCATCGTGCATATTGACTTTAGGTATGTGGTCTTGCCTTCAAGATTCGTCGAAAATTGATCGTTATTCTAAATAATGTTTTTTTTTTTTTTTTTTTTGTTTTTTTGTTTTTTTTTTCTCGTTTTTTTTTTTAATATATTTTAGTCATTGTACTTATTTTTGATCATCGGATATTCTGATTCATTAAAAGATTGTTGTGTTTCCCGTTCGGTCATTTTGTAACTGGTATTCTTAATATTTACTTATAGAAGTTAACATTATACTATAAGATAACAACTATATGTCAGCAGATGTTAATCAGATCATCTTTTTTCCTACAAAATGACTCACAAATGGGACACAAAGCTATCTTTTAAGGATTCAGATGTATAAAAACAACTACAATGAGTTAAGCAAGATAAACAAATAACAACGTTTGATATTTTATACAAAAATTCCTTAAAATTGTTATTAGTATTAATACGTACTGATAGTGAGATTATATGTTTTTACAGGATGGTGTGCCCGGGTAACGGTCTTCCACCCGAGGTGGTTCAAGACATGTTTCATAGCAGTCAATGGACTACAGAGGAAGGTTTAGGACTAAGCATGTGTCGGAAAATCCTAAAGCTTATGAATGGGGATGTTCAATATATAAGAGAATCCGAACGTTGCTATTTCCATATTGTACTTGAATTACCTCTTCCGAATAGAACCTGAAACCTAATACAACCAACTCACTGAGTTCAAGCCGATTTCACGGGTAACTCATTCAGGTACGAATAAAGGGCGTTTCTCACCAAATGTTGTTGTTAGAGAGAGTATGTATTTCTGGGTAGATATGTATTTATGTTGTTGCATACTGCTACAATGTTAACACAAATGTTAAATAAAGGTATTTTGTTTTGCACATTCATAAATTTTGTAATATGTATTCAAATGATGTAAAGATGTTATCTCAGAATTCAAATATCGAATTTTCATCAAGTAAATGATTTACGTTAACAAAATGATGAATCACTGCGAAAACGACTTCACATTTTCGTTTTCTCCTGAATCCATGAATTGGTTAAACTCAAAGCTGATCAAGCTGAGCACAGAAGGGAACTTTCTGGCTGTTATCTCTTACGTTAACCGCAAACGTCTTTTTCAAATCTTTAAGCTTAACTAATATTTCTTGGAACGTTGGTCGGGATTGTGGCTCGCTGACCATAAGAAAAGAAACTTTGTTAGATCATTTATTTGTCAGCTACTATAGACGGATTTTCTTACTCTAACATGTTCATTAAAGATACCAACCTGCACCAACAGCTTTCAATAAGCGAAGCCCACTGTGGATCCACATCTTTCGGGATCTCTAGTCTTTGATTCATAAACCCTACGGCTCCAATAACCTGCAACCATCGTACGTAAAATGTCTCATACTTTTTCTGGGCCCATTGATCCTTAGACCTTTAGAGGTCAAACAAAAGTCGGCTTCAGCCTTATAAGAAATGTAATATTTTTTATAAAAAGACGGTTTAATGCTTACCAGGAGGTTAGAATCAGTTATACTTTTGCAGCTGTGTTTATTAGTTTTCTATGTTGTTTTTACTTTAGAAACTGATATGTTTGACCTCAAGAGTCAAATGAAGAGGCACTGACTTTTGAGGTAAAACAAGCAACATTTGTACTCCAATATTGAAATTAGAAAGATCTTGTTATAAGATTGATTACCACATTCATCTATATAGCGTAAGCCATGCGTTGATCGATGCTGGAGCCAAATTTGTACTGTTTATGTTTACTCTTTTTGCTTTTAGAATGTGCTATGGTTGACTTTGAAAGTCAAAGCAAAGATATGTATGTCAAGTTTCCAACAATATTGAACATGAGTACGAACTTGTGAATATATACCTGCATAACGTTAAGATCCGCCCGAGGGATCTTCTCTGTAGTAAGTTCCCACAATACCACGCCATAGCTGTATACGTCGGACCTAAATAATAAAGATTGCCAACAACATTGCACCTTTTAGGTTCACAAATTCATGAAAAAAAAGAAAAAAAAAAAGAAAAATTTTCTTCTGGATTTGGGCTTACTTTTCAACTGCATGCTCATTACGAAGAACTTCTGGAGCCATCCATTGAGGCTACAAAAGAAAAGCAGAAGATCAGCAATATCACAAGAAATCAGTTCACGCCAACATTTTGACTTTTAAAGTCTAACATGGCTCGTTTGATCTCTTGTTAACTACATTGTTAATCTTAATCAGGAATGAACATTGCAATACCGTTCCTTTTCCGGTATTCGTTTTTAGGTACGATTGATGCTTGATTCGGGAGAGACCAAAGTCACCAACCTAAAATATCATATTATTATCTGAAAGAGAATTTGGGGAAAGGTTAAATAAAGCATACCTAGTACCTACCTTCACGGTCCAATTCTTATCGACAAGAAGATTTGAAGACTTCAAATCGCGGTGGACAATGGGCGGGTTGCAATGATGCAGATAATTCATGCCCCGTGCCTGTGTTAGAATCAGTTATGAATAAGAAGAAAGATTAGTTAAGGTAGCCACATAGAAATGTTGAGCATTATCAACTTGATGCGTACAATATCAATAGCCATATGAAGACGCCGCTTCCAATCTAATCTCGGTCTGTCTCTCTGAAGTATCCGAAACAGACTTCCACTACATAACACAGAACGTTTTTTATAGGATTCCAAGACTAGACATCAATGAATTGAAAAATAGTTTTCAATATATCTAATATAATATATTATTGGATTTAAGAACTAACCGGGGAAGAAACTCAGTTACAATGCATAGACGCTGAGGTGAAGTTACAGCACCCATGAAGAGCAAAATATTTGGGTGTCGAAGCCTTTTCATCATAGATACCTTCAAAATTGTGAAAAATGATATTACATATATGTCACGTACACCAACTCTTTAATAAGCTCAAACGTTACCTCCAGTTTAAATGATAACATCACATCATCTGAATAATCTTGATATGCAAATAGCTTGACCGCAACATTCTGCATATACAGTTCACATTTTCTATTGTTTAGCAAACGAGAACATGAAACTATACTCAGAAACTAGAGATACTAAAGAGCAGCTAGGAGATGAAGAACATACTGAACCATACCAGAGTGCGTGATATGCAGTCCCACACGAATCTGTCAAAAATACAATAAATAAGAGAAATCACATATATATAATTAGTTCATGGCAAATATATGGTAGCTTGTTGAATGTAAAATGCCCTTTCGATACCTTGCCCAATCTTTTCTCTAGTTATCAAGTCTTTCCACAAGATATCATAATTCAAATTGTCTGTCTGGTTTCCGAGTTTAATAAGGGCATTACTTTGGATGCTCATTCCACCACTACTTGTGCTACTTGTGCTACTTGTACTACTTGCATGTGATGTTGAAAGCCACAACCCTGAAGATCCGGTCTTATCACTGCCCGTGCTGGTATCTTTATACAGTTGACAGTCTAGTTTCTCAGAAGCACTAGAACTCAGTTGTGGACTGGGGTTGTTTTCTTGTTTGACATCTAACTGATCCCAACCTAAAGGACCGGCTTTAGTATCAAAAGACTTTATTTCTCTTCCAGTTCCTTTCCACGGCCACAAGGTTCTCTTTGTACCTATCCATGTTTTTACTTTTGAAGACAAAATATTTCTGAACACGGGTTTCTTTTCGCTCTCGGTAAAATCTTCAGCTGTGTCCATGGGAAAAAATACGCCAAATGGAGTAGAAGGATCAATATGTTCCCTTGGGCTGCTTGATTCATTTTGATGCGCATCGTCAGAAAGATCAGAGTCACCGATATCATTTGTGTAGTTTTCGTCTGTCTTTCTTTTCAACTTCGCCTTTGAAGCCTTTTTTCAGAATGATAAAAGTTCTTTAGCAAATCTAAACTCTTTTTTTGTTTCTGAATCCATCTTGAGTTGAAATTATCTAAATTCTTACTTGAGTTGTCTTAGTTTCTTATTTTTTTTTATCTTTTTAACATTTAATATACAAAATAGAGACCAAATATTACATCTTTCATTGAATTTCTGAAATTAAATAGGGTTCATCATTTTCAAGTGATTATTTTTAGTATGTCAAACAAACAGTTTTTCAGTATAGATGAAATAAGCCGATAAGCACTTGATAAAAGCTAAATGTAGCAAATACTAACCAAACTGGAAAGAATGGAACCAATTGAAGCTTGTTGAGAATCAGGGCAAAGTCTAGGAGAAACAGTCAACTGGCGGTCTATCACATGATAAGGACAGACACCACTCGATATACACATAGCACCAATTAATCTTCTATTTTCATCACGTAATGGCGTAATTGTACCAGTAACCACAAATTTTTCTCCCCTCTTGTTCTTCACTGGAAACCCGCCAGACCAACTCTCTCCATCCACCGTTCTTTTTAAAAGAAAATTGGAATACGTAGCGACTTTAGCTTCCACTAAAAGATTGGTTGGATTCTTCCCACACACTTCAGCAACCGTATAACCATAAAGATTTTCAGCAGCTCGGTTCCTGCACGATAGAATATGTTGGCATGTATATATTACATCAACATTTGTAGATGGATCACATGCAAAAGATTGGCTCACCAACAGATTATTTTTAGTTCACGATCATATATGTGTATAGCATGACCAACTGACTGCATTATATTCAAATACTTGCTTTCTGTCGTTAGCTTCAAAGTGAAAGGATCCATGACTCCACCTAGATCAAGTGCACCATCTGCTGGTTGACTAACGGCTCGTCGCTTGGATATTTCTTGTTTGATGTGAACATGTCGCTGTTCAAGCTCCTGGATTTTTCTTAACAGCTCTAGAGCTGATGTTGAATCTTTGCTTTCGTCCATCTTCATACACTTTCACATAAAGAAATGCACGCACACACACACACACACTGATATTTGGATCAAGAAATGGTTCTTTAGCATCAATTTACTATTTTTGAGAAAACCCATATATAAATAAACTACAAAATCTTCAGTTAGAAGAAGAACTAGCAACCATCAATTAGAAAAAATAATAAGTTATTATTTACTTCACTCAATTTCTAGCACAACGTACGCGTCACTATAAATATCTAGCTTCACAAAGCAATGCATGCTCTTTAATGTCAAAGATTGCAACATTTTTTCTATTGATTTTAGACTAAAATACGCCGTTTGTCCTTAAACTTGGTCATACGCATCGCGATGGGATAAAGCTGGGCGTTATCATCGCCGGAGGTCCAAAACTTGGGCTTTATATGCCAAACTCGTCCCTTGACCAGGATTGCCATAGTAACTTTAATTTTCTGGCTTTACTTCGAGGGTATAATAGGCCATTCACAATTTTGACCCAACATATATAGTTAGAATCTAACCCAACCTTCAACAATATTAATACCGGCAACACACAACATTGAACCCTAAAATACAAGCAACAAACATTCTACCCAAAGCAAAAAAAAAAACTATAATGGCACAAAATGATAAGGAGAAGGCTTTGTTGAGTTCGTTGAGGAAAGAAGACTGCCCAAATGAAAAGGATTTGGGTGTTAAGAAGGAGAAGGAAGAGGCTGACATCGTGTTATCAAAGTTTAACGATTTGGGAGAAAGGATTAAAAATCTGAAAATTTTGTTTAAATATCTTAAGGAAAGGAAGAAAATGAAGGAAAAGGATGATAGGGAGAGTTGTGGGTCTAGCTAAGTGTATGTTTAGATGATAGTAAACTTTGTAGTTGTTGAGAACATGAAATCGATGAATAAAAAATTGGGTTCTTATGTAAGTAATTGTGTTTGGTTGTGCATTGTATCTGCTTGAAATCGTTTTGCATTTCTTAATAGGTTTGACTTACCCAAGTCATACCACAATAGTAAGTTACAATTTGTTGCCTTTCATAAATTTGTTTAACTTGGCTAAGTCAAAATTCAAGATGTTACAATTTGAGACATTGGGCGTGTTCAGTCCCACTGTCAACACTAACACCAAACCAATTTCTTCCTAAACAATACACCATTGTCAATACATTATTATTTAGTGCTAAAGCGTTTGCATTTTCAACACATATTTTTAAACCACTGCCTTTGCTTTTGCTGATACAAGGGGGTGTTTGGTTTTGCTAAAACAACTTTTGCTGATAAAAGGGGCTGTTTGGTTTTGCTGATACAAGGGGATGTTTGGTGATACATTATGATTTAGTGCTAAAGCATTTGCATTTTCAACACATATTTTTAAACCACTGCCTTTGCTTTTGCTGATACAAGGGGGTGTTTGGTTTTGCTGATTCAACTTTTGCTGATAAAAAGGGCTGTTTGGTTTTGCTGATACAAAGAGATGTTTGGTTTTGCTGATACTAATTAGACTAAAATACACCAATATCACAATACAAGAACAAATTAAACACATAAAACTTAGATGATATTTTATCATTAATATAGTCGGTTACAAGATCAGAAACAACTACATCAAACCAAGACCAACAACTAAACAAAAGATCCAATTTACATACCCTTTTTACCAACCTATATTTCCAAAACTAGCACCCAAAAGACCGCATTTATCTACCCCCATGAAAAAAGCAAAATTCAGGCATTATGCTCAGCCATTTTCTTAACAAAACCTTCGTTGAAACGAATAGCTTCATCAATTTGACCAACAATCTGTATGAATTGAACAAGTTGGTGTGTGTGCCTCGACTGGATTTTCCTCAGCGCATCCAAACAGTCAAGCGCTATTCCCCGAGGTCCCAGAGCTTCGTTCTCTTCAATCAGCTCCCTACGCTTCATGATTCCCCTCTTTAGATGATCAATGCACTGAAGAATTAGCTTTTTCAAAAGCCCTTCTTGTGCAGCCTCTTCTTCAAACCACACAGCCATACGATTATTCAACTTGGATGAACCAGCAATCTCTATGAGTTCATTCAAAATCGGGAAATCTTCCATTGGAAATTGTTTGTGTGTGGAAAAAGTGGTGGATGGGTTTATCGGTTGGTGTGCACAAGTAAATAGCGTCTCCGGTAAGAGACGGTCAAGGGTCTAATAGTGACTTTTTTTTCACACTCGGTCCCTGAATTTGTCATGGTTGCCGTTGTCATACTTAAAACTCCCGCCCAATAATCACTTTAAAATACACAATTGGTCCCTCAAGTTGCCAAGTTACGTATACTACAACTTAGTTGAAGATTAAACAACACAAAACCATTACAAGTTTGACTTTGTTATGTCAAACCTCTAAAACATATCAATAAACTCCAAAACAAATATTGAGTAATGGTTTTGCAATTTTGACTTTACAAAGTCAAATATTGAGTAATGGTTTTGCAATTTTGACTTTACAAAGTCAAAATGCAAATACTACGTACAAAATAGCCATTCACCATAAACTACAACCACATACAATATGCACAAACAACAACATATGAACAAGCTAATTTTAAGCAAACCATATAAATAAATACTGTACCAAAATACAAAAACTATTTTGCAACATGAATTGTCATAGGGTATTCAACCCATACATAATATACAACCACTCAAAGAAATCTACCACGGCTATGGGGGAAGCTCGGTGGAGTTTCAACAGCTTCCTAGCCAACTCCCAGTTCTTCCTGATATTTTCATTCCCATCATGACTCCTATCGCTGAGCTTGATATTGATTGTCTTTAGCGACCGGGAACACGCAAGTATAAACTTTATTAAAGTTAATTCATGCTCTGTTCTAGGAAAAGCTCGAAACATGACAGTCTGTAGCTGGCCATGGCTGATTGTGTTTCTGTCTACAACATTGGAAATTTTTTCCAAAGGTAGAACACTAAGCGTGTTTGCAGCCTGAAAAATCAAATAGTGTTGAGATACACAAACATGACAATTTAGGAATGTTTATTTGATACATATGCATTACAGCCTTACACTTACTCTGGTATCCAGCATTTTCAAATTTGGAGATCCACGAATCATTTCAATGATGAACGATACCATAACACTATTCCCAAAATCAACATCGGACAACTTAAGGTTAATCAGGGATACAAAGGGCACATTCATCCTAGAATTAGCTTCATGTATCAACTACAACAAGTTTTAAAGATTAAATTTCATTACTGTTCCACATTTCTTTAACATTGTAAAATTATAAGTGTAAAACTCAAATTGTTCTTACCGTGCAATCACCAAAATCCAATGTAAGAGTCTCAATATTTTGAAGTCTTTTCAGGTGAAAGATATCGGATGTTGTGATTGTCGTCACAACATTATAAAGACCGAATCTCAAATCTAACTTCTTCAAATTCCTAACTTTTGCAATATCCCATATGTTAATACAAATAAGCCGTAAAAACGTTTATTTATATTTTACGATCTTCTAATATTTTGTCAATAACAAACGTAAAATCATTTTAACGAAACAAATAAAATACGTAAATGGTTTGAGTTAATAGTTTCATAACACACTTACGTTTTCACATAAAACACTAAAACATGTATAAGTGATTTTATGATTTAGATACATATGTACAACAACTAGTGTTTACATATTGGGTTAGCATATACTTAAACTAAGTATACCAAAATGGGTAAAAACAAGTATATACTAAAATGGGTAAAAACAAGTATATACTAAATGGGTAAAAACTAGAAAATGGTATTGACCCATAACCCATGGTTTTATATATACCACTTAACCAAGTTCATTGTATCTAGAAAGAAAATCATGGATCAACCCATAACCCATGACCCATGACCAAAAATACCCATGGGCAAAGAGAAGCGTTCCACGGATCCCTGGATTTGTGCTAGCCGGATCCCTTGTGGTAGGGATCCGTGGGATCTGGGGAACAGTAGAGAATTTTCTCTATAAATAGAGAGCCATTTCTTCCTTTCTATTCACCACTTCACATACATACTTCCCCAAGTATTATAGCCCTCTAACCTCAGATCCAAGTGATCTATGTAGTTTGTCTTTTGTTTTTGTGTGATCTTCTAGGTTCCTCTTAAAGGCAAGATCACCACTTCTTGAAGACGTGCAAACTCAAGTCCATGAGTTGCCATGCTTCGTCATCGTCAAGAAAACTAAGGTTCTCTTGTTGATAGTTCTTACTTTCTCCATAAATGTTGGGTTGAAGGCATTAGTGAAGAATGCCGAAAGTGTCAAGATGAAAGCATTAGTGAAAGGTGCTCATCATCCGTGTCAAAGCATTAGTGAAGAATGCTAAAGGTGTCAAGACGAAGGCATTAGTGAAGGGTGCCAAGCGTTGTGTCTAAGGCATTAGTGAAGGATGCCGAAGAATCAAATCAAGTCGCATTTGGGAAGAATGCCTAGGTCGTATAATCGATGAGGTGCATCGTTATACATATTGTTTATTTCCAAGGATGGTGATATCCTTGATGGTATTGTAACAAGGAGTGGATCTCCTTGATATTAGGTGTTGTGTTGTGAAGGGTAGTAGTTCCTCCATTGTAATGGAACTAGATGCTTAGCCTAGTACCTAATAAAGGGTAGGCGACGTTGTGATAGGATTAGTTCTCCTTGGTGGGAAAGAACTCGGTGGTTAGCCTAGCACCGTATAAAGGGTAGGCGACGTTGTGTTAGGTGTGGTTCGCCTTGGTGTGAAGGAACTCGGTATTTAGCTTTGTACCGGAAAAAGGTTAAGCGACGTTGTGAAGGCTTCTCCGCCATAAGGAGTTGGTGTAGAGTTTACGAACTCTCGAGTAGGTGACTCGGGGAGTGGAGTAGGGCAAGGAAGGTGTCCTTGTAGCCGAACCACTATAAATAACTTGTGTCGTGGTGATGTGCTTCTTACTCTTTATCTTTCATTACACGTTTATATATCTATCTATCAACGTCCAACATGAACAACCAAATAGATTGACATAAGTCGATCTAAATATTTAAAAGGAAGTTTTAAATTGGTAAAACTATTCAACCCCCCCTTCTAGTTTTCCACAATTGGCATCAGAGCTTCGTTACCAAGTTTCTTAAAGTATGTTGTACTTTAAAGACTTGATACGATCTGTGTATGTTTGAAAACTACAAAGAAGGATTTTTTTTAAGGGTCATATTTCTTTTAAATCATTTTGTTGGACATTGATAGATCATTCTAACAATTTTTTTAAGAAACCTTCATGCTAGAATTTCTCTAAAAATCTTCATCTCTATTCAAAGAATAATGAAGTCAACATTCAAGGAAGGATCTAAAAAGTAATCACAACTTACGTACACCAAGTACAAAGGATTACTTTAAAAGCTCATGAAGTATTTTTGGTATTACGCCAAACCAAGAAGCATAGAGGTATGTCTTACTTTTCATAAGATAGGTTACATGAGTTTAATTTATTTCATAGTTCTCTTTGTTTAATAATTACTAGCATCGTTAGAAGTCTCTTTCGTCACTTTTCCGTCTTATTTATCATCGGGAATAGTATTCCTTTTGATTCGTCAAACTAACGCCGTCGTCACATATGAACCCTCGTTATGTGATTCTTCAAAACCCGTCATCCAAAAACAATCCTCATCTAATACCTCTAAACAATTTTTTTTGGCCAGTTTATAAGCCTAATACAAAAATAATGCCAAACAACCCTTTTCTGTCCACAGTAGCCGGATCCCTCTAGTTGTACTAGCCGGATCCCAAATACAAGGGATCCGGGGGAACCGTGGAACAGAACTCAGCTATACGCTTTCAAAATTTCACCACTGATTTTATTTCTACTCACATAACACAAAAACGACCAAACCACTGATTTCATCCTCATTGGATTTCATACTCTCAAGTATTCCTTCCTAGAAAACCATTGTAAGTAATTACACTAACTTGTTCTAATTTTCACCATCCTAATTCTAGGGTTTATGGTTTCACAAATCTCTAATCATTTAATTTAATTAGGGTTTTTCAAAATTAATCATGAAAAGGGGCTTTTAACATAACTAAGTTCACATTGTGTTCACAACATTGTTAATACAAATCAAAACCATAAACCCACCTCAGCTAATCTTACCTAATTAAAAATCTTGTGTTTTTAGGACCAACCATGCCTAAAGCCACTCAATAAGATCATCATGATACCGTCCATTACCTCACTCATTATTATCGTAATGAGGAATTCTCAAAAACCGACCGCAAGGTCTTCAAAAAACTCGAAAAATGACTTATCCACGAAGGTCGTGTAATCAAGGAATGTTTCCTTGAGGATACCGACATTCGTCAAGTCTTCTCGGCAATCAATTTTGATTGTCTTCTTGACATTGATGAACAAATTTGTCCGGTCTTCATCTTTGAGTTTTATAAAAACATTAGAATCATTCGAAACGCCGATGATAGCATTTCAATCGCTTTCATCATCAATACACGAAAACTCCTTCTTCCTCTCAACAACTTTGCTCAAATTCTTCGCATTCCTTGTGAAGGAATTTGTATGTACTCTCAAGATTGGGCAATCAATACTCAAAACCTTGCACTTGATTCTAAACCAATGTACCATACTCCTCTTGATGAACCCGAAACCATCCGAGACACCATCTTCAAAATAAGAACCGACCAATCCCGTCTCGACCGAAACAAGAAGGTCATTCACTGTAATCCTTTTCAAATGGAACTTTTCGAAATGCATCCCATATTTAAAAATTGGGAAGAAATCCTTAGGGAAAACGTCATAAGCCTAGTTGGAAACAAAGATCATCCAAACGCATGTCTTGTGCAAATGATCTATTGTCTTATCCACCAAAAGACATTTAATCTCGCCTATTACATGGTAAGGAGAATGGATGGGGTATTCAAAGCTTCCAACATGGTACTTCCATATGGTATGCTCCTAACACGACTTTGTAAGTATGTTAGTGCATTGCAACCATCCCCTATCAACAATGATCATTTCTTTGTCGATCATGTAATGGTACCTCTTACCAAAATACCCTCTAAATGCTTCAAGGTCAATGGAAAGAAACCTAAAGCCCTCTCGGACTCCTCGGCCTGTGAAAAAGAAGATGAAGATGAGGAAGACGTCGACCCCATAGCCAACATCAAATTAGAACCCTTTGACTACTACGAACAACTTCCAACCATTCCAAACGAGACCGCGGAATTTAAACAATTGAGGGGCATGATTCAAAACCTCGCTTACAACTTCACTAAGCCGTCAAAAAGGAAAAGAAAGGATTGACGAAAGAGACAATAGGAATATGCTTGTTTTCCTTTATTTTATGTTTGGATGATTACGTTTTAGCACTTTTGGTTTATGGTAATTTGGATATTGTTACTTTATCATGCTTTTATAAGTGGTGTTTTGTGATGACATGCTTGTTCTTATTTCTTTGTTTATAGATTTATTAGTGTGCAAAATCTGCACATCATTTCTGTGAAGATTCTGATCTGCAGATACCGGATCCCTAGGATTAGCCTAGCCGGATCCCTCCCTTGAGGGAACCGTGGGATCCGTGACATCAGATCAGCAATACTGCATTCCTTGCATCAAGATAACTTTCTAGATAACATCACATTAGCTAAGCATATGATTTTAGAATCAAACTAAAACCACTTCAAGGATGAGAAAGTTTTAGACTCACTAAAGGCTTAAGATCTTAGTCAAAATGCCTCTTGATTTATCAACACATCAAAACTCACCATATTTCTGCTTCAATACTCACAAACTGTTTCTCATCTTTCAAAACACTTAAGTGGACAAATTAAACAATTTTAGGAAATTGTTTCTAATCATTTTTATCTCAAAGTGAGACAAAAATTAGTTTTTCAATTCTTGTGATTTTTAAGAATTTTTCAAATTTCACCTCAAGCTTAAATCTGATCACTAGGATCATTTATTATGACTTGACACCAGCAAAACTCTTAGTGTTATTCTTGGACATCCATTGGTAGTCATCTTGTGCCATCTCCTTTCCATAAGAAGCAATCATTTGCTATAACACTTATTACCTTTGATCATTCAAGTACCCTCACATCTTAAAACACCTAGGAGAACTGAAACACTCAAAATAAGATAGGCTTTAGCTCCTAGAAACCTCATTTCAAACCTGTCATAAATGATGAGAGCCGGATCCCCAGGATTAGCCTAGCCGGATCCCTCCAAGGAGGGAACCGTGGGATCCGGGTGATAATTTATGTCTAACATTGCTAAAATAATCATCTCAACTCATCTTCCTAACTCAAACACTCCATCTCATCTTAAATGAGTTCCTAGATCAGTGAAACTCTGAACTTCAACCTTGTGCATGTTAATCATCACATTTCCAAGAACCTTAGTGGCTTAAGTCTTAAATGCACTTGCCAAGTTCTTCACTTTATAAGCCATATTGCTAAGAACACTTTAGTCATCAAACATAAACACAATTATTAGCAATTACAACCATCTCCCTTAGTTATTTTATCATGAGAAAGGCTCATAGTGCTAACTCATCCACTCAAGAACCACCCAAGAAACTTGCTAGGATCATACACGAAGTTTCCTCAACCGAATCATCTCCGGTTAAGTCCACTAATGCTAGGATTTCCCCTACACCAAGGAAACCAATCAAACTAATCCCCAAGAAGATTGTTCCCACTAGGATTTCACCCTCCACAACTCAACCAACATCATTAGTGCCTAGAGCCACCTCACAATCATCTCCACATTCTCACAATGTAGAAGACTTACCTCCTTGGCCATCTCATCTTCCACCACTACCAACAAATTCACTTGAAAAGGGTGAACAACAAAATGAAAGTGTTAAATCAACACTTGCTCCAACATCAAACTCTCTCATTCCCCCCAATAGTCCATTTTGGATTATGAGAAGACATCATAGGCAACCACCTGACCACATGGAAGTTGATGCTTCTTTACCTCCACCCTCAAACATCGTAGAGCCATCACTTAATGAGCCTCCACCAATTCCTCCTTCATTTGAAGATCCTCAACCCACTTCACTTGAACTTCCACTTCAAGAAATTCAAAACCATGACAAGGATTGCTATCATTGTAAACATTTTGAAAGGTTGATACATGAACTATGTGAAGAGCAACGTTTCATGTTTTATCACCTCCTCGAACGTTTCGAAGAGGTAAACAAGCCTAAACTACAATGAGCATCATAGTCACAAGCTCAAACTTAGAACGTTTAGGAAACTTGTCTCATCCTTGATCATCATTAAGCTTTTAGTTGAATTTTGAGTTTGGGTAACTCATTAGCATTAGTAGCACTTGTATGGCTAGTTCATTTTCTTAGTTTTAGAGATTTGTTTGATCATCTCTTATTTTTATTGAATGAATATCTATATGCCATAGTTGTTTTGTGCTTGCTATATCATATACTACTTCACATCTTCATTAGCTCTCATTGCTGAAGAAACTGTCAACAGACAGCCGAATCCCTCCAAAATGCCTAGACGGATCCCTCCAAGAAGGGAACCGTGGGATTCGTGGTACAGAAGCACAAATTTCTACTAACTTGAGTTTTATTTGCAGGAAATAATGCACTATACTCTTGTTTTCTAACCTTTACTTTGTAGATTTTCAAAATACACATGAAGATTTTGACACCATAAAGCTAGGGGGAGCTTTGTGTCAAACGATATTGCAAAAATATTTGCAACTTAATCCGATTTTGGACTATACTTCATGACACCCCATTGCAACTTTGCAATCTTCAAGGGGAGCACGTTCTCGTCACTTAGACGACCAATTTGCAAACATAATTCCAAACACAATTAGTTTATTTTATGTCATGTCCTTGACGCCCTTTCAAAGGGATGGACTCGTCAAGGGGGAGTTAAGACGAGTACCATTTCCGTCACTTGCTCTCTTTACATTTTTTTATATATAAAAATTGTGTTAGTTTCTTTTAACACTTTTTGTTTCGACAAAAAGGGGGAGAAGAAAGTAAAATCTACTAATTCAAACTTACTACGAATTTTATCTTTTCCTTAAAATAATTTTATGTTTTGTCATCAACAAAAAGGGGGAGATTGTTAATACAAATAAGCCGTAAAAACGTTTATTTATGTTTTATGATCTTCTAATGTTTTGTCAATAACAAACGTAAAATCATTTTAATGAAACAAATAAAATACGTAAATGGTTTGAGTTAATAGTTTCATAACACACTTACGTTTTCACATAAAACACTAAAACATGTATAAGTGATTTTATGATTTAGATACATATGTACAACAACTAGTGTTTACATATTGGGTTAGCATATACTTAAACTAAGTATACCAAAATGGGTAAAAACAAGTATATACTAAAATGGGTAAAAACAAGTATATACTAAATGGGTAAAAACTAGCAAATGGTATTGACCCATAACCCATGGTTTTATATATACCACTTAACCAAGTTCATTGTATCTAGAAAGAAAACCATGGATCAACCCATAACCCATGACCCATAACCAAAAATACCCATGGGCAAAGAGGAGCGTTCCACGAATCCCTGGCTTTGTGCTAGCCGGATCCCTTGTGGTAGGGATCCGTGGGATCCGGGGAACAGTAGAGAATTTTCTCTATAAATAGAGAGCCATTTCTTCCTTTCTATTCACCACTTCACATACATACTTCCCCAAGTATTATAACCCTCTAACCTCAGATCCAAGTGATCTATGTAGTTTGTCTTTTGTTTTTGTGTGATCTTCTAGGTTCCTCTTAAAGGCAAGATCACCACTTCTTGAAGACGTGCAAACTCAAGTCCATGAGTTGCCATGCTTCGTCATCATCAAGACAACTAAGGTTCTCTTGTTGATAGTTCTTACTTTCTCCATAGATGTTGGGTTGAAGGCATTAGTGAAGAATGCCGAAAGTGTCAAGATGAAAGCATTAGTGAAAGGTGCTCATCATCCGTGTCAAAGCATTAGTGAAGAATGCTAAAGGTGTCAAGACGAAGGCATTAGTGAAGGGTGCCAAGCGTTGTGTCTAAGGCATTAGTGAAGGATGCCGAAAAATCAAATCAAGTCGCATTTGGGAAGAATGCCTAGGTCGTATAATCGATGAGGTGCATCGTTATACATATTGTTTATTTCCAAGGATGGTGATATCCTTGATGGTATTGTAACAAGGAGTGGATCTCCTTGATATTAGGTGTTGTGTTGTGAAGGATAGTAGTTCCTCCATTGTAATGGAACTAGGTGCTTAGCCTAGTACCTAATAAAGGGTAGGCGACGTTGTAATAGGATTAGTTCTCCTTGGTGTGAAAGAACTCGGTGGTTAGCCTAGCATCGTATAAAGGGTAGGCGACGTTGTGTTAGGTGTGGTTCGCCTTGGTGTGAAGGAACTCGGTATTTAGCTTTGTATTGAAAAAAGGTTAAGCGACGTTGTGAAGGCTTCTCTGCCATAAGGAGTTGGTGTAGTGTTTACGAACTCTCGAGTAGGTGACTCGGGGAGTGGAGTAGGGCAAGGAAGGTGTCCTTGTAGCTGAACCACTATAAATAACTTGTGTTGTGGTGATGTGCTTCTTACTCTTTATCTTTCATTACACGTTTATATATCTATCTATCAACGTCCAACATGAACAACCAAATAGATTGACATAAGTCGATCTAAATATTTAAAAGGAAGTTTTAAATTGGTAAAACTATTCAACCCCCCCTTCTAGTTTTCCACACCATAGTCTCATCTCGTTTGTACTAGGACGATTCATTTTAAGAGACTCAAGTAAGGGACAACCAGCAATAAAGTCCTAAACTGTACCGCTTAGAAAATTGACATGAATCAATTCTAAGCTCAGTAGATTTGGAAAGCCATGAAAATATTCCAAAGTAGCCATAGCACAAACATGAAGTACCAGATGTTTCAACTCGCTACGAGAGTAAAGTTGGGTTGGGAACGTAACTCGATCACCATACCAGTTTGTAATAATCAACTCCTCAATTCCATGCCCAGCCAAAAACAAGAGCCAATCACGAATCTCTTCATAATGAAAGTCGTCTCTTCCAAGCATTGATCTTGGCTCTACAGCGAAGACAAACTTTCTTATTGGACCCATAAGCCAATTTAAGAGTCTAGTAACAAGCCTCCCATTAAACTCATATGTTAAATAATAAAAGAAATCCTCATCAACTATGACATCGGTGAGCAAAGTCCACTTAGACCTCCAGTTTCGCGCTAAACTAGAGGTTCTCAGCGCTTCTAACAAAGGCAACCGATTCAAAATGTTAGTGATCAGTACATCTGGCATGTTGCTAATACGATCGATCGACATGGTTTTGTCGGAAGTTGGGTTGGTCTTTTGAGTTCTGGAAATGAGGATTTAGATTCGGATTTCGATTTTCAGTTTATCGTTTCTGGATAATGGTGTATTATGATTGGTAAAGTTGTTTGTTGGGTGGGTGTATTGGTTCGCGCGAAATTAAATTATAACGTATCAGGGAAGAAACGGCTAGTAGGCATAATCACAATTGGTCCCTGGGTTGAAGGTTGGGTCAAAATTGTGAATGGTCTATTATACCCTTGAAGTAAAGCCAGAAAATTAAAGTTGACTATCGCAATCCTGGTCAAGGGACGAGTTTGGCATATAAAGCCCAAGTTTTGGACCACCGGCGATGATAACGCCCAACTTTATCCCATCGCGATGCTTATGACCAACTTAGGGACCAACGGTGTATTTTAGTCTTGATTTTATGTACAAGAATATCAGTGATATTTCTTGTGAATGATCTTCCGCACAAAATGTATCATAATAAAAGATCAATTTGAAATTTTGTTACTCAATTTTATATTGAGGTATATATCAAAGTTATTTTTCATTCAATGTAAGGTTTTTTTTTTGTTTTTTTGTTTATTTTATGTTTTTTGTGTTTACTTTTCGAAAGATGTCATGGGTCATTTTTTTCGCTGAAAAACGTAGAAGACGTAGAACGGAAGCGTGTAACACAAAACCTAACTAAGGTTTTAGCAAATCACAAGGATTTAAAAGACAAAGTTTTGAAATTTTATTGATAAACTGAATAATAAACATAAAACTCAAGCCCTATATTTATAGGGAAGCCAATCTTGGGGAACAAGCAAGAAAAACTCGTCCAAAACCGACTCAAAAACTAAAATAGGAAACAAACCCGACTAAGGTTACGGCGTAATTGGTTTTATCAATTACGGCATAACTACCACTACGAGAGTAAACTAATTTAACTACGGCGTAATTGATTTTATCAACTACGGCGTAACTACGACTACGAATGTAAACCTACTCAACCACGGCGTAATTGAGTTTATCAACTACGGCGTAATTGAGTTTATCAACTACGGCGTAGTTGCTACACCAAACATAAACCAAAATTTAACAAAGATTTACGGCGTAATCTTGGCTTGGGGTTACGCCGTAGCTAAACCACAAACTACGTCTTGACTTGTCGAAGCTTCTTGTTACTCTCGATGAGCTCCATGTACTCCTCCGCAAGTTCCTCAATCTTGTCCTCATCAATCCTCCCCACTTTAGAAGAACTCGTCCTCGAGTTCTCTTCTTCATCCGCATCACTACGGTAGAACTCATAGATATTCAACACGTTGAAAGTCTTCGAAATACTCATAGTATTCGGCAAGTCAACCACATAAGCATTATTATTGATTTTCCGAAGAATTTTGTACGGCCCATACTTTTTCTGCTGCAACTTACTATACGTACCAACCGGAAAACACTCTTTTCGAAGGAACACCATCACTTCATCACCAACTTTGAATAACTTCACACGTCGATGCTTATCCGAAGCAAATTTATACTTAGCATTTGATTCGGAAATTTTGGCTCTAACAACCTCATGAGTAGCTTGAACCTCTTCCACCAACTTGTTTGCTTGAGCACTCGTCTTTCCCGGTAAATCAATCTAATCCACCACTTGTCTTGGAGACGTCTTGTAAAAAACCTCAAATGGTGAAAACCTCGTTGAACTATGAACCGCACTATTGTAAGCAAACTCGGCTTGAGCCAACAACACATCCCAAAGTTTTGGCTTCTCTCCACACATACACCTAAGCGTGTTTCCCAATGTCCTATTGACCACCTCGGTTTGGCTATCCGTTTAAGGATGAGCGGTACTACTAAAGTTCAATGATATACCTAAACGCCTCCAAAGAGTTAACCAAAAGTGAGCAAGAAACTTACTATCTCGATCCGAAGTAATTAACTTGGGAACTCCATGCAAACGAAATACTTCTTGAAAGAACAACCTAGCAATATGCGCCGCATCCGGAGTCTTCTTGCAAGGAATGAAATGCACCATCTTGGAAAACCTATCAACAACAACAAATACGAAATCGACTCCCCGTTGGGTACAAGGAAGTCCTAGTACAAAATCCATAGAAATATCAACCCAAGGGGTCTCGGCTACTGGTAACGGCATATAAAGTCCCGTATTTTATGCAATACCCTTTCCTTCTTGGCACACAACACACCTCTTCATGAATGAACCAACATCCCTCTTCAACTGAGGCCAATAGAATCGGCTCTCCAAGCTAGTAATAGTCTTGTCACGACCTAAATGAGCACGCAAACCTCCCGCATGTACCTCCTTGATCAATTGACTGCTAAGTGAAGTCTTAGGAATACATAATCAATTACCTTTAAACAAACAGCCGCCAAGCACAAGAAACTCACCTCGATGTTGCTTAGTTTCAATTTCTTCCCAAATGCCACGAAAATCTTCATCTTCAACATACAACCCTTTATTTAACTCAAAACCCACAACATCACTACTAATAGTAACCAATAAAGTAGTCTTCCTACTCAATGCATCCACTACCTTATTACTTGTACCCGACTTATGCTTGATCACATAGTTGAATTTCTCCAAAAAAACTCGCCTACTGTGCATGTATCTTATTTAAATGCTTTTGGGTTTGAAAGTACTTGAGAGCTTGATGATCTGTATAAACCACAAACTCCCTTTGAATCAAATAATGCTCCAACTTCTTCATTGCTTGAACAACCGCATACAATTCTTGTTCATAAGTTGACCACTTTTGCCGAGCCTCATTCAATTTTTCACTATGAAATGCCACGGGCCTACCTTCTTGAGACAAAACGGCTCCAATTCCGGCTCCAAAAGCATCACATTCTAATTCAAAAGCCTTATCAAAGTTAGGTAAAGAAAGTACCAGTGCGGTTGTCAACTTCTCCTTGATAGCTTTGAAGCTTTCGTTTGCTTCACTTGACCACTTAAACGGACCTTTCTTCAAAACATTTGTGATTGGCGCCACAATGCTACTAAATTTCTCTCAAATCTTCTATAAAAACTTTCCAACCCATGAAAACTCCTAACTTCGGTCAAAGTCTTAGGTGAAGGCCAATCTCTAACCGCCTTAATCTTTTCGTCATCCACATGAATTCCATTTGAACTCACAATATACCCGAGAAACAAAATTTTATTAGTGAGAAAAGTGCACTTCTATAAATTAACAAATAACTCATCATCCGCCAAGGCTTTCAAAACCTTCAGTAAATGATCCAAGTGTTCATTCTCCATTTGACTATAGATCAAAATATCATCAAAATAAACCACCACAAACTTACCCATAAATGGCCTAAGAACTTGAGTCATCAAACGCATAAAAGTACTAGGTGCATTAGATAACCCAAATGGCATAACGAGTCACTCATATAACCCGTTCTTCGTTTTGAAGGTGGTCTTCCATTCATCACCCGGTTTAATCTGGATTTGATGGTACCCACTCCTCAAATCAATCTTAGAAAACACTTTAGCACCCGAAACTTGATCTAATAAATCATCAAGACGTGGAATAGGAAAATGATACCTTACCATGATTTTGTTGATGGCACGGCTATCAATGCACATTTCCAACTTCCATCCTTCTTCGGTGTAAGAGGCGCTGGAACCGCACAAGGACTAATGCTTTCTTGAATATGCCCCTTTCTCAACAATTTTTCTACCTTCTCACTCAAGATATCCGACTCCTTAGGACTCATCCTATAGTGAGGAAGGTTTGACAAACTTGCTCCGGGAACCAAATCAATTTGGTGTTGAATGTTCCTAAACGGTGGTAAAGAATCCAGTGTATCATCCGAAACTATTTACTAAACTCTTCAAGCACGGGCTTAACCACTTCCAGAATCACATTATCCATACCATCTTCAACCCCTTCACTACCAAAGCAAAAGAAAACCCCGTTTCCTTCCTTTCAGCTTGAAACTCCTTTTGTGATGAAACCATCATCACCAAAGTCTTGCTTTCCACTTTCTTTCCGGGAGAATTGACACCTAAAGGTAACATAGCAATATTTTTTCCACTCCATTTAAACAAATTCATATTTGACTTACCTTGGTACGTAGCATCCACGTCATGTTGCCATGGTCGTCCTAGCAAAACATGACATGATTCCATATCAACCACATCACAAGTAATCAACTCATTATATTGCTTCCCAATATCAAAAGGAACCTTACAAATTTCGGTCACCTTAATCGTCGGTCCCTTCTTAATCCACCCAATGTGATATGGGTTAGGATGAGGCTCGGTTGGTAGCTTTAAAGCTTTAACCAATGCCTTAGACACCAAATTCTCACAACTTCCCCCCATCAATAATAATAGAGCAATTCTTTTCTTTAACCAAACAATTAATTTGAAAAATATTATTAAGTTATGAAGAATCATGAACCTTTGGCGAACGCAAAGTCTGTTGAATGACATATGTCATTTGTTCCACTTCTCCATTTAATGGCGGCATGTACTCAAGCTCATCTTCCTCTTGAAATGGCTTGTCAGCAAACACTCCATCATTCCCAATCTCCGATGTATAGAGTGTATTCCTCTTAGGACAAACGTTCGACCTATTCCCCGGTTCACCACATCTAAAACATTTGTCACCCGTCGTTTTAGCATAAGGATTAGATTTAGCCGTTTGAACTTCCTTACCTTTGTCAACCCCACTTCCGCTAGCCTTGGAAGTCATAGTAGTAGAAGTATTAGTACTAGGGAGGGAAAATTGGCTTTGATTGGGCCGACCCCATAAGTACTTGAACTCTCCAAAGTTGACCATTTAAACCCAACTCCGATTTTAGAAGCCAACCTCTCTGCCTTCATAGCCAAGTTTTGAGCTTGATCAACGGACCAAATTGACATAAAACTCAACTTTTCTCGAATCAAAGAATTCATACCACTAATATATCTAGCCGCGGTTTGTTCATCTGTTTCCCTCAATTACAATGAGCATGCAACCTTAAAAACTCACCCGTGTATTCGGCTACGGTCTTCTTCCCTTGAACACAACTATGATATTGTTGGTACAATATTTGCTCCACATCCGAAGGCAAAAACCTTCCTTTGATCATTCTCTTCATCCTTGGCCACGTGTTGATTGGATACTAACCTTGTCTCCTACGGTTTTCTTGTTCACGTTGCCACCAAGCTCCCGCCCCTCCTCGTAGCTTATAAGCCACGATCTTCACTTGCTCTCTTTCGGGAACATCCATGATGTCAAAGAACTTATCAACTTCATATAACCAATCTAGCTGATAAGGATTTAAAACGTATGCTTCTAGGGGTCATTTAAGCCCTATTTTGACACATTTTATATCCGTTACTGCTTAATTTCGTTCCTTTTTTCTTTTTAGGTTTTTTGGAAGCAAAATGCTGGAATGAAGCACATTTAGACGAAAAGGAGCAAAAACATGAAAAAAATGGCAAAGTCAAGATCGAAGACACTCAAGGCTGATCAACAGAACCTGACAGCATCCCATCCAAAGGGCGACGCCGTCCCTCTATGAAGACTTGATCAGAATGTGCCCACGACGGCTCAGTGGAAATTCTAGTCCCAAAGCCTGACGGCGTCATACCTAAAATATGGAGGGCGTCACTCACACTTTCCACTCTAGACGGCCCAGATCTAGAACTCAGACGACGTCGCAACTAAAGACTGACGGCGTCAAAACTCTCAAGTGTCGCCGTCCTATCAATGACTTGGCCCAGACGAAACCCTAATGACGGCGACCTGACGGCGTCGCATGCAAAAGGCGACGACGTCGCGATTGTAAATCTATATATAGAATTTGATTTTTCTGTATTTTAGGAAGTAGAATTTTGGAGATCAAACCCTAACTCAGTTGTAGTTTGATTTGGACAGTATTCTAGGGTTCCATACCCTATTTTACACATCAAGATAAGTTTGTTAATCCAATTTATCATTATGTCTACCCCATGTTCAATTAATTGTGTGTATGCTTGCTTGTCTAACATGTCTAGCTAAAGTACTTGTGTGTTTGCTTAGATCTATGAAACCTAGTTATTGATTGTTGTTAGGTTGTTTCTTTTCTTAATTGATTTAGGTTTAATTAGTGCAATTAGGCTTTCGTTGTATTGATTGCGTGAGTATGCTTGATGATGATAGGGTGAACGGATGAAATAGATTAGGTTTACCAATTCCGTGAATCATATACGAGAGATAACCTTGTAGAACTAGGGGATTAACACACCCTACGACTAATAGGAATACAAGACGTTAAGATAAAGGACGTGACAACTCAACCGACCAATAAAAGATAACAAGGGAGTAATAGTATATAAGTGAATACATCTTTAATAATCATATGAGCACACCTCAATTAAACATAGCTATCTGTAGTAATTAGTTAAATTAGATAATTAGTTAAAGTAGAGTAATCGGTAGAAGTACCACCCCCAACCAATTGCCCCGAGATTTTACCTTAGCTTTTTAAAAAACCATAAAAAAGATAAAAAAAAAAGAATCATCCTCAACCCCACCTTCTCATCATAAATTTCTTTCTAGCATTCCTATTCCCCTAGAGAACGATATCAATCCCCGAGTCTTACCCCATACTACACTACAACGATTAGGTTCACTGCCTAGAGGGTTGAAAAGATTGCTTGTAGAAAAGGAGGTTTTCTCGACCCGAACCCTGCTATCAAGTTTTTGGCGCCGCTACCGGGGAATAGAATAGCTAGTTAGACTTCCATCTTGTTTAGGTTCCCTTGCTTGATTCCTATCAAGTAAGATTTTTTCTCATTTTCATTAGCTTCCTTGTAATCTATCCCCCTTCTTCGTGTTTTTGTTCGTAACCTTGTCACTTGTCACCATGGGTGACAATCCACCACCAAACGATAATCCACCACCAAATCAACCACTTCCACTCAACTACCACCACTTAACCCGCCAAGAGACCGTACTCTTGGTGAATACTCTAGACTGATCCATCAAGGCTATAGGAACACCATTGAGCTCCCCATTCAAGCTCAAACTACGGCCCTGCGATCCGACACCATCCAGTTGGTGCAAAACGGATGTGCATTCCATGGACTTCGTTCCGAAGATCCTAATCAGCACCTCAAGGATTTCCTAAAAATCGTTGACTCTATCGACCTTGATGCTACCACACGGGAGACCACACGATTGCGTCTCTTCCAATTCTCTCTATGGGACCAAGCTAGTAATTGGCTTGAGAAACTTCCCGCCAGATCCATCTCAAGTTGGGGTGATCTCACCACTCATTTCCTCGCCTAATTTTTCCCACTGGGGAGAACCACCAAACTTAGGAATGACATTTTGATTTTCCAACAACGTCAAGGCGAAACTCTTTACGAGGCATGGACTCGATTCAAGGACTTGCTCCATAAAGTCCCTCATCACAGCATCGATCTTTGGCTTCAAGTCCAAATCTTTTACGATCATGTGAATCTCTCAACTAGGCAAACCATCGACCAAGCGGCCGGTGGCAAACTTAGTGAACTCACCGCTGAATAATCGTGGGGTACAATAGAGGACCTTTCCCTCTATGACAACGAATGTTGGAATGACCCCTGTGAGTTGCCCAAAACCGTCAAGGCAATCTTTTTGCCTCCCATTGACTCACAACCTTCCAATCGTAGGATGCTCGAACTTGAAGATCAAGTCAAATTCCTAATGAGCTCCTATGAAACTCCTAATCCCTCACGCTAAGTGAACAAGGTCTCTTCCTTGTGTGAGTTATGTAGTGGTCCCCATGACACTCATAATTGCACGAGACTCCCCGAACAAGCTTCCGTAGACTACGCATCCTCGCGTACAAATGGAAAGGGAGGAAGATTCCCCAAAACACCCGGACCTAGGACTTTTAACGAATCCCGAGAAGCATGGAGGGGAAAACCCGACTATAATTGGGGTAAAACCAAAGAATTCACCTCTAACGATTCCCCATGGCCCCAATAACACAATCAAAGCTCTCATGGCTCTAGTCAACATAACCTAGAAGGGATGATGCAACACCTAGTTACATCCCAAGAAGCCCAAATGTAATGTCCAGTTTAAGCCCATCTAGGATATCATAACATTGATTTGCACAGCGGAATAATAAGTAAGAACATCAATGTTACTAACAAGGTTTTCTATATTAACCATAAACTAACAAACCAACTCAAACCCTAGGCATTTTACAAACCCTACGCCTAGGAACACACACACACTTTTGGTGTTTACATCTTGCCTAACTTGCTAAAAACTAATGACCTACATCTCTTTATATAATAGAGATTAGGTTTACAAGACTTACATAGGAAGCTAACTAAGAAGATAACATCAAATCTTTTAAACTTTAAATATTATCTTCTAAATATTCTATTATCACAAGAAGATCTTCCAGCTTTTATTTCTTCCACACAAATATCCAAAGTTGTCATATCAAGTCCTTGTAGTTTTGTAATCATCAAATTATAATTCCCAACAATCTTCCCTTATTTGATATTACAAAAATGTCTTCAATGCTTCCCCTTGAACTAAGATCTTCTTGAACATCCCAGCTTCCCCTTTTTGAGATCATCAAATAGAGGTCTTGAAACTTGAATAATACTTCCCCTCAAGTGATGCATGTAGATGGCTTTATGTTGTAATTACTGATGAAGAAAAATGAATATAACCAATTGATGAAGAAGTTGAATTTCCCAAACTTGTGTCTTATGTCTTGTACTAACCACATGACTATGAACTCATACCTGATGATATATGAGTAGACCTCGATCTCTTGATAAAATCCTCATCTTCAATGGGACATTGAGCACTACAACGTAACTCTTTTAAGTGATAGCAAACACTACTTGCTAAATTTACCAAGTCTTAGCCACAACATGAACGTACAAACAAGTTACCTCCAGGTAAAAGGTATGATAAGACACGCACCTATGAAACTCAACTACAACATCAAATAAATGATATTCAACTTTCTTCGTAATCACATCTTCAAATAAATAGCCATCATCGTTGGGGATCAAAAACATGTGCGTCTTCAATATAATAATTCTAGGGTTCATCATTGAATAAAAATTCAACTCACCAAGACTAGTAATTAATACCAGAATTAACTTCGGACGACCAGAATTAATTTCCAAGCAGCCAAAATTAACCAACGTCGGACAAAATTAATCACAACATGGCCAGAATTAATATCTACGCTGCCAGTATTAACTTTCGCTAACCAGAATTAACTATCAATGCCCACCAGACTTAAATCTTGGACCAGTACTAACTCAAAATAGACCAGTATGCATAGGTGTGTGACCAGTACTAGGAATATACTGGTCTCGAAAGCCAATAATCAACACAAAAGACGAGTAGTATCAAGGCCCCAAAATCACCATTACATGAATGAATTCCTACCAGTATTAAATTCCATTCGAGTATAAAATAACCAATCTTAAAGGTCCCACGTGAATACCCCATGTGAATCAGTACAAGTATAGCCCCACGAGCATTCAATTACCACGAACAACATGATTCAGTATTAATAAAACGACGGACCCATGCTTGAGACCAGTATTAATAAATAAAGCGAGTAGCATGAGATTCACAACTTCCAACGTGGTACAAGCAGCAGAACAAAACTCAATACCCACATGATCATGGACCAATGAATGATGAGTATAACCAGTATTGAGAATTGAAGCCACCGACCAGTTAAATAATCAATTTAATGCAGTACGAGGTTATCAACACTGAAACCAAAAAAATCGATACAACAGTACTTGTTAAAAACCTAACCGTACCTTCTCCGGCCACTTTCTTCGACCACGAAACCTTGTAGATCCTAGATATCAAGAGCCACCCGCTCTGATACCAATTGTAATGTCCAGTTTAAGCCCATCTAGGATATCATAACATTGATTTGCTCAGCGGAATAATAAGTAAGAACATCAATGTTACTAACAAGGTTTTCTACATTAACCATAAACCAACTCAAACCCTATGCCTAGGAACACGCACACACACTTTTGGTGTTTATATCTTGCTTAACTTGCTAAAAACTAATGACCTACATCTCTTTATATAAATAGAGATTAGGTTTACAATACTTCCATAGGAAGCTAACTAAGAAGATACCATCAAATATTTTAAACTTTAAATATTATCTTCTAAATATTCTATTATCACAAGAAGATCTTACAGCTTTTATTTCTTCCACAAAAATATCCAAAGCTGTCATATCAAGTCCTTGTAGTTTTGTAATCATCAAATTATAATTCCCAACACCAAATAGCCAAGCTTTCGGAACGCTTTAACCAACAACAAATCAAGATGGATAGGAAGATAGATAACCTTTTGAAAGCCATAACCAATAATGATAGGACGACCACCGAAAAGGTTAATGCCATCTCGACTCACTCTCTCGAAGCTTCCATTAAGATTAAGTACCCGAGCAAGTATTTCAAAACTAGGGACCCGTCTTCATCAAAGCATGTTCACTTTGTCAATGCCATCACCCTAGTAAAACCAAATAGGAATAGTGATGAAGCGAACCATGAGACGGTACTTGAGGTTAGTGAGACTCCTAAGGATGAATCAACCGATGAAATAGATGAAGTAGGTGATGAATACTTCAAATAAGTTTCCTACGGAAGAGGAACTTTCATGCCACCCACACCTAGTGCGCGACCTTCGTCACATTTACACTTGGAGATGCCTACGAATCACCTTTGGAAATCCTAGAAACCTCAACATACCATGTTGCACAGGACATCTTTTCATGGCAAAGGCCTACATTGATCGCAAGTCCCCAATAAACATCATGACTAGCACGTACTATAATTGGGTGATGAAAACCCTATCCCAAATAGGCAAGAGCCCAATGATTCTAGAGTTAGATGTAATTTCCTTGGTAGAGTTAAGGTATTGCCCGTCTATGTAGGTAGCTTCACGTACCTTACGGATTTTGTGATTGTAGAGGATATTAGTACGGCTATAGATCTTAGCTTATACCATGTAGTTGTAGAAAAGCCATTCATAGATAGCATAAGGATAGTTAGTGAGGCATGTTTTACTGACCAGGTTTTAATATTTATAAGTGTCTCGTTATACCTATGGTCTACCCTTATGCACTAACGGGCAGTGTACCCAATCGTGTGTAGTGTAGTATTTGGTAAAACCGAGGTCGTCCCAAGAGCTATGTGGGTGGATTCTAATTAAGTCTAGGTGGTTTTAATATGTTTTAAGATTGAAATGATTAATTAACTACTAAAACAAGAAATGTAAAAAAGCGAATAAAGGCAAGGGTTTTGATCAATAGAGGAGAAGAATGCTAACCTAGTTACTCATCCTATCAAGTTAAGTTCACGTTTAATTACTTCCAATTGCTTCAAGTGGGGGTTTAGGTCGCTAGGACAGCGTTTGGTCAGTTCGTCCTAACCTATCAGCAAAGGTTTCCACCGGAGATCAAGCTACTTCCCTTGAAAGTCCAGTTGTTTTTAGTCCCCTAAGCCAAGTCATTAAGTTCCGCTACATGCAATATTCATAACAATGAGTGCCCGGGCGCTAGCATCTTAGACACTCATCCCTAACTTCTTAAGTTCATCCAAACGATAGGTGATCAGTTGGTCAAATCGCACAAGCGAAGAAGGGTCGTCAGTTGGTCAATTCTTACCATTCCCACTCAGTCTACCTACTTAGGGTCAGTTGGTCAATTCTCCTAAGCAACTAGACACTACCGCGCTTCAAATCTACTGAAACAAGGGTAGCTACCAACAAACTATGCACGCATACACTAGAAAAAATTATACGGAAGCAATATAAACATAAACATAACAATTAAGGAATCATAATGTTGAAAACTCTTAGACCTTGACAGATCTTTAGCACTCGTGGATCGTTAGTGTTGCCTATGTAATCATAAGCAAACTAATAGACAATCTCTACAACTCGTATTCTATAGCGGAAAGTAAATACTAGTTGTTATAACTAAGAACACTTAGATCCTCTATGGATCTTTTTATTAACAGAAACTCTATGTTTCCGATGAGTTATCTATTACAAACTATGAGGTTCCTTTTATAGACAAGGAACCCTAATCTATTACTACCCAATCGACTAAACATGCAAGCATGCATTTAATGACTAATACATTAAACAAATATTGAGCAGTACAATTATACCCATGCTAACCTCGGGCCGTTCAAAGATAATGATGGGTTAGCATTTAAACAATACAGCGCATGCTGATCCTAGTCAGCTTCCACCCTTCAGCAGTAACACGGCACTGCTTTTGCACTTCAGCAGAATGACTTCTTCAGCAGATTCTGCTTCTACTTCAGCAGAATCCTTCGGCAGTAATGACAGCAGAAATCCTTCTTCGCATAATTCCCAACAATCCTCCCCTAAACTGGAATTTGACTTGGTTAAGTTCCAGTTTCCTACCTTGATAGATCTTAGAGACTTCAGTACTAGAGGATTGTTCTCAAACATCAGTAGCAAAGAACCACTAATTATCTCAACTCTATGATGAGTAATCTTTGAAGCGCCAGGTCTTTGCAGCAACACATGACATATTGTACATCAAAACTTATTAGTTGCATACTATTCTCATCACATCCAGGTGTGTGAACTCCTGTGAGAGGTGAATCATTGAAAATAATGGATTTGATGTCTCTTTACCAATAGCCATTACTACTGGAGTAGCCAAATGTTTAAGTTCGAAAACTATGGTACACTGATAACCATCTGATTTATAGGCAAACCAGAAACCATATAAACGGATTTGATGTGTCTTTACCTGTAGCCGTTTGCTCAGGACTTGTCAATTCTTAGAATTGGTGAATTGATAACCAAATATGGATTCAGTTGCCTTTACCACAAGCCATATACTTGTGGGCTAGCCAATTCTTGGATTCTAAAAAGGACTAGACCATGGTAAATTGATGACCATACAACTCTCAGCAATTAAGCATGGGTGGTTGCAGACTCTATGATTTTGAGCAAACCATTACAGCTATTAACAGATTTGATGTGTCTTTACCAAAGCTGTACCCTTTGGACTAGCTAACTCTTTGAAATACACAAGGTATATCTGGTGAGTTAAAAACCATCAACAAAATGCAACAAACCTGCAAAAGAAAGTTTTTTTTTTTTTTTTTTTTTTTTTTTTTTTTTTTTTTTTTTTTAACTAAAAAAGATAACAAACAAACAAACAAAGAAAATAAAATAAAAACAAATAAAATCATCCCCTGAGGCATATGCCTCCCCTGTGGCCTATGCCTCCCCTTAAACTTTGCAGTTAAGGGTTAAACATTCCAATATTGACCACAAGGTGTTGAAACCTATATCCATCAAAAGCTTTTGTTAACAGATCTGCCACATTATCATCTGTATGAATTTTAGCCACATTTATCAAATGTTTTTCATATGCATCTCTTATAAAGTGGTGTCTGATTTCAATATGTTTGGTTCTACTGTGAAAAACTGGATTTTTGACAATGCATATGGTACTCTGATTATCAATAAAAAGAGTTGTGTTCATGAAGTTATACCCATAGTCCAGCAATTGGTTTTGAATCCAAAGTACCTGTCCACAGCAGTTTGCAGCAGCAACATACTCTGCTTCAGTAGTTGAGGTAGCCACAATAGTTTGTTTCTTGCACTGCCACGAAATCAATCTCTTTCCAAGGAATTGACAGCCTCCAGTTGTGGATCTCCTATCCAGATTTGCACCAGCATAATCACTGTCACTATATGCTTCCAACTTAAAAGGAGACTCTTTTGGGTACCAAAGGCCTAAATGAGGTTGGCCTTTGAGGTACTTAAAGATCTTCTTGACTGCATTGAGATGGGAAGTAAGAGGAGTGACTTGATGTCGAGAGCACACACTCACAGCAAAGGTAATATCAGGCCTTGAAGCTGTTAGATACATTAATGAACCAATCATTGATCTGTATAAATGAACATTCACAGGTAGATCTGGATCATTGTTGGTTTTTGTTTTTGGAGTTTCATAAGGTGTTGTGGCAGTCCTGACACCTTCCATACCGAATTTCTTCAACATGTCCCTCACATATTTATCCTGACTGATAAATATCCCATCTTGTTTCTGCTGAACTTGGAGACCCAAAAAGAAAGTAAGCTCCCCAATAGCACTCATCTAAAATTCTCCCTTAATCAGATCCTCGAATTCCCTACACCAAGCTTCTTTAGTGGATCCGAAAATGATGTCATCCACATACACTTGCACAAGTATGATGTCTGTCGAGTTCTTCTTCAGAAAAGGAGTCTTATCAATGGCACCTCTTCTATAGCCATGCTTCAGCAGAAATGATGAAAGCCTAGCATACCATGCCCTTGGTGCCTGATGAAGTCCATAGAGAGCTTTAACGACTTTGTAAACATGATTAGGATGATCTGGGTCTTCAAATCCTTTGGGTCTTCAAATCCTTTGGGTTGTCTTCAAATCTCTTCAATCTCACCATACAGAAAAGCACCTTTAACATCCATCTGATACAGCATGAAGCCCATGTAGGATGCATAGGCCAAGAAAATTCGAATAGCCTCTACTCGAGCAACAGGTGCAAACACTTCATCATAATCAATTCCTTCCTCTTTCCTGTAACCTTGAGCTACTAATCTTGCTTTGTTTTTAATCACCACACCCCGTGCATCTCTTTTGTTCTTCAGAATCCATTTAGTTCCAATAGCATATTTCCTATCTGGTAAAGGTACCAATATCTAAACTTGTTGGTTTTGGAACTGTTGCATTTCATCTTGCATTGCTTCAATCCAACTTGAGTCTTCAAGAGCTTGAGAGACACTGGTTGGTTCTACTTGAGAAAGAAAACAAGCAAACAAACAATGCTTGAAGTCTGTGTGATTGTCTCTTTGCTGATTAGAGACATAAGAGAGAAAAGCAACCTGTCCAAATTTAGGACTAGAGATAGCCCTTCGAGTTCTAACAGGAGCTAGAATGTCACCAATAATATTGGATTGAGGGTGAGTGATGTTGATTCTTTTAGTAGTAGTGGGGTTGACATCAATGGTAGGTTCAAGATTAGACACAGTTGGAACAAAAGATGTGTCATAGGAAGGTGAGGAGAAAATGCCAGATTTGGTTTGATGATTTCCAAGATCTGAAGGACTTGGAAAGCGAGTATACGGGTCACCAAAGTCTGTGGACACTCTAGTAGGAATAGGAGTAGTAACAGACGAGCTTTCAGCAGATTTGATGACGATGGGAGAGATTGCATCAGTGTCAGCAGAAATTTGGTTTCCACTGACAGCCTCATTTGCAAACTCCCCATCCACCTTCTCAGCTTCAAGCTTAGCTGCAAACTATTGAGTCTGAAGCCTAGCAAGGTCCTCGGCATAGTGTGATTCATCTTCACTCTCAGCTGAAGTATCTCTAGAAGAGTTACCTGCAACACTGTTAGGGGAGAAAGAAGGCACAAGAATGGGTTGTTCATCATCTTCAAATTCACTTCCAGAGTCAGCATCCAAGGTACCTGCATTGTTAGTGGGAGTTTCTTGAGATCCTGCACTTTGGTTAGCCATATGTCTAGTATAACCCAGATAGTCAGTTAGGTAGTCAAGATCAAAAGACCACACATGACCCTGTCCTTGAACATTGGGCTTATCTTCTAGGTATCTCAGGTTCAAGGTCTCCTCTATCTTCTTGGCAGATAAGTTGTACACTCTGTAAGCCTTGCTATTAGCTGAATATCCCACAATATAACCATCATCAGCTTTCTCATCGAACTTCCCCAACGGATCACTGGTGTTAAGAATGGTCACTTGACAACCAAAAGGTTTGAGGTAATGAATGACTGGAACCTTCCCAAAGAGAAGTTCATATGGTGTTTTGAGGTGAGGTCTAGTAATGGAGACCCTGTTAAGTACATAGCAAGCTGTGCCAACAGCTTCAGTCCAAAACATAGTGGGCAATTTAGAGTCTGCAAGCATAGATCTTGCAGCCTCTATCAAGGTCCTATTCTTTCTTTCAGCTACCCTATTTTGTTGCGGGGTTCTTGGATTGCTATAGTCCCTCTTTATCCCTTTAGACCTACAGAGTTATATTATAATGGCATTCTTGAACTCTGTCCCATTATCACACTGAATTCCCTTAACCTTCTTGTTCAATTGATTTTCAACGAGGGTGATGAAGTCTTTCAGCACTGGAGTTGTTTCATCTTTAGTCCTTAGAAAGAACACCCAACAAAATCTGCTATATCCATCAGTGATAACCAAACAAAAGTACTTGTGATCAATGCTTCTGACTTGAGTTGGACCAAATAGATCCATATGTAACAGCTGAAGAGGCTTAGAGATTATGCTCACTGCAGTGACGGCTTTGTAGGAGGCTCTGTGTTGCTTCCCTTTGTTGCATGTAACACAATTATGATCATTGGAGAAAACTTTGGAGGGTAGACCTTCAACAAGACCCCTTTTTGAGAGTGTGTTTATGGTTTTGAAATTCACATGAGCCATTCTCCTATGCCATTTGTTAGACTCATCCAATGATGCTTTAGCCAGCAAGCAAGTGAGGTCACCTTCAGGATGAACTTCATTGAGGTTGAATGTGTATAGATTGTGAGTTCGAGGAACTCTCAGTAGAATTGAAGTATCTTCTGGAAGCTTGAACTCTTTAGAAAGCACAAGACATTCATCTTCAAAGAAGAGTACCTTGTTCTTGGTGTCACAAATTTGTGAGACTGAGAACAAGTTGAAGTTATGAAGTTCCCTAACATAGTACACATTCTCAAAGTTCAGTAGAGGTGTCTTGATGGTGCCTTTCCTAGTAATTCTACCATCACTTCCACCAAAGGTCACATTCCCTCCTTCTTCAATAGGAACAAAATTGTGCATCATATCTCTATTTCCAGACATACTTCTTGAACAGCCACTATCAACAATACCAATATCTTTAAGCTTAAGAGGATGATCCTGCAGAAACAAACATATATACAAAAGAATGTTAGTATACCGAGGAGGCTCAAGTCATTGCTGACTTGAACCTGCCTTGTGGATCATTAGATTTAGGTTTAGCAAAAGAGTAAGATCCACCATTGTTCTTGGGTTGCCATTGATATTTAGGTCCCTTATTATTCCAAGAACAACCTGCTGAGGACTTGACAGCAGTACCCCAACATCCTTTCCCAATTTTTATAGAGTCAACATATGCAGGCCAATAACCATGTTTAAAATATGGGCTAATAGGTTGCACATAAGGTCTATCAGCTGACCTCCTCCAAGAAGAGTCAATATAAGTAGCTTGTGGGACATAAGGTAGAATATTCTTAACATTGGTCCACACTAGTCTAGGTTTCTGCTGAAGAGCACATGCACCCAATCTTTGCTCATAGAAATCACAATCCTTAATTAAATGAAGTTTACTTCCACAAACAAAACAAGTCTTCCTTTTGGAAGATTTATTCAACAAAGCAGATGTTCTATTACATGTAGAAGAACTTAACCCAGAAACATTAAAGGAATTGTTTTTAACAGACAAATTATGCAAAGATTTAAAAGACAAGTCTTCAGGGGAAACAGGCTTGGAAGTGGATTCCACAGCAGCTATCCTAGAAGGCTTGTAGATAGACTTGGGTGCAGGCTTGGGTGTAGGCTCAGGTGAGGGCTTGACAAGGTCTGACTTATCACTTGAATCACAGTTGTAAGTAGATCCTTGATCCGATGAATTGTCACTGTCAGAGAAAGAGACAAAGTCATAAGATGAAGCATCGTTGTTTGGCAAGTCTTTTGACTTTTTGCCATACAGATGGTGTGATCCATCAAAGTCAGCAGTAATGGACAAGTCAGTGGGCATAAATTGACCTCTAATAGGTCCAGGGACAGCATGTAAATCACCTTCCTTTTTAAAATGTTCTAAGCCTGCAGGTGTGGATTTACGCCCATCTTGCCTAGCTTCCAATCCTACATACTTTTGAAAACCTAATCCTATTCCTGAGGTCACTGATTCACTACTGTAAAGTGCTCTAGCTAGATTGTCACCTGATATTAACCATTGTTTATGTCTAGCTATTTCCTCAGCAAGTTTCTCTTTAAGCTCTAGATTCTCAGTAATAGTATCAGCTTTTTCCTTTTCAGTGCGTTTAAAGTTAATATTAGCAATATCTAGATCAAATTGAAGCACCTTAATCTTTTCTTCATAAGCTATCTGATTCTTTTGAAACCATACCTTTTTTCTTTCTAATGTTTTTAACAAAAGTTTATAAGCTTCATTATCAACATAGCATTCATTGTATTTAGGTTTCATAATATCATAAGCCTCTTTAAGTTCATTGTATCTATCACTACAACCAAATATACAGTTGTGTACCTGAGAAAGTCCCATCAAGGCAAACTGATCATGCCTATCTTCTGAAGTACACTTTGCCAGCAATCCAAGCTTCTCAGTATCAGCAGCTTCCTCATTCACAGGTTCATGTGCAGCCCAGTTGACCTATTCATCCATGGTGACTAGAGCTGCTGAAGTGCTAGCTCCCTTCTGATTCTGCTGATATGAATGGTAGTTAGCTCCCTCTCCATTCTTCCTGTCTTTGCATTCCCTTGAGAAATGACCCATCTGGTGACAAGAGAAACACTTGACCTTTCTCCTGTCAAAACGAGCTGGATCCTTTCCCTTGAAACCAAACTTCCTTCCTGCCTTCTCCTCAAACCTCTTGATATCTACTGAAAGCATGGCCACCTGCCATTTCAGCTTCATCTCCTCCATCTCAAGTGGGTCCACCTGGTCAAAATCTTCATACACAAGATGCTGCTGAGTATCATAATCAGCTACAAATGAATGAAGAACATCCTCCAATATGCTACCAGTTTTAGCTTGAGGATATGATGGAGTGGGACGATAAGATGATGATGGTAAGTAAGATGGACTTGAAGCATGCATCATCATATTTGAGTGTGATGTCCCAACAAAGGCTGAATGACCAGAAGAGGGTGCACGGTAGGGAGATCTGACATCAGGTTCAAGAGATCTGAGTTTGTTGTACAGCTCATCAAAAGTGAGCATGTCCAGCCCACCTTTAGCTTTAAGGGCTATACTCACATGTAACCATGATGGAGGCAAAGATCGTAGGAACTTTGAATTGCAATCATCATTGCCAGGCTTTGCATTCAGTTGGTTCAGCTGACTCAGAATCTTGTGAAACCTGTCGTATACCTTGTGGATACCTTCTTCTTCAGAGATATTGAACTCTTGGAAGTGTTGTCCCAGCATGGACTTCCTCATTCTCCTGGACTCTTCATTTCCACCAAACCTAGCTTTAAGAGCCATCCAGATGTCCTTTGCATCAACCATGTGGTAAAAATCACCCAAGTGATCTTCAGGAATAGATTGAAGAAGGATGGTTCTTACTTTGTGCTCTCTTTGCACTGCTAGAATTTCTTCAGCAGTTTTGGGAGGAGCAATGGTAAACTTACCATCAAGATCTGGGATAGTCTTCTTCAGACTGTTGCCATTCTTCACAATCTCCCACAGATTCCAATTAATATTGGAGATCCAGTTCTGCATCTTCATGGTCCACAAATCATATTCTTCCTTTTTCAGATAAGGAAACTTACCATTACTGTTGGAGAGACTCAGTTGCTGCATAGAGGTGGTGTTTTTGATGTTGTTGTTGGTGACTTCTGATTCGTCATCAGTTCCAGGCATGGTGAATATGTTTTTGGTTGTATGGGTGAGGTAAATAAGGTTCTCAGTATCGTAGAGACTCTCCCGAGGCTCTGATACCACTTGTTGAAAACTCTTAGACCTTGACAGATCTTTAGCACTCGTGGATCGTTAGTGTTGCCTATGTAATCATAAGCAAACTAATAGACAATCTCTACAACTCGTATTCTATAGCGGAAAGTAAATACTAGTTGTTATAACTAAGAACACTTAGATCCTCTATGGATCTTTTTGTTAACAGAAACTCTATGTTTCCGATGAGTTATCTATTACAAACTATGAGGTTCCTTTTATAGACAAGGAACCCTAATCTATTACTACCCAATCGACTAAACATGCAAGCATGCATTTAATGACTAATACATTAAACAAATATTGAGCAGTACAATTATACCCATGCTAACCTCGGGCCGTTCAAAGATAATGATGGGTTAGCATTTAAACAATACAGCGCATGCTGATCCTAGTCAGCTTCCACCCTTCAGCAGTAACACGGCACTGCTTTTGCACTTCAGCAGAATGACTTCTTCAGCAGATTCTGCTTCTACTTCAGCAGAATCCTTCGGCAGTAATGACAGCAGAAATCCTTCTTCGCATAATTCCCAACACATAACTAGGCTAGCACCAGAGGTGCTTAGCCGATCATATTAACTGAAATAATCGATTCAATGTTTAACATAATGAAATACATGAATTGAAAGTAAAAGAAATGATAAATCACTAATGCTTATTGTTAGGGAGTAATTTCTCCCTTGGAGATGGCTCTGTATGCTTCTCAAGATCTGCCTTCAGCGTCCTACCCACATTCTCTGCTTTTGTGTGTGAAGTGAATGATGTGAAATGCAGAATTTAGGGCGGTATTTATAGGCCAGATCCAGTTACGGCGTAACTTAAATTGAGAGTTACGCCGTAACATCAATATCTTCGTTATTTGCTCTGGAAAATCTGGTTACGGCGTAACATCTAGAATGAGTTACGCCGTATCTTTAATAAATCATGATTACGCCGTAATTGAGGAAAGAGTTACGGCGTAGCTTGCAGCGGCGTGGAACATCATTTGACATAATTAGTTACGGCGTAATCCTAAGATGGAGTTACGTCGTAATCTTCAGTTTAGTTGGTCTTTTGAGCTACGCTTTTGTTACGGCGTAATGTGAGAGAAGAGTTACGCCGTAATTACTTCAAAATGGGCATACTATCATATATCTTCAATAAACTCTTCAAATCCACGTCTCATTAGCTCCAATGCTTGTAATTTACCTGAAAGTGAAATATAGAGGAAAACAAGCGTAAATCCATATAAATGATATAAAATACGAGCATTATCGGGGGAAATTGACACTTAATATTCAGGACTATTTGATGTTATCAAATATCCCTCCACTTGAACTATATTTGCCCTCAAGTAGACCTTATTAGATAAATTCCTAAAAAGATATCTCCCATTACCTGGAAAATATAAGTTTAAAAATCCCTTATGCTAGAATAAACAAAGCCGAACACCTCAAGAAATGGGAATAAAACACTCAAATCTCTCAACTATTCTAAGTGTCAATTTCGGGGTGATCACTCAACGCACAGTCATAGCATGTATTCTATCATAAGCTTGGCTGTTACACAAATCTCCACCATTAGAGTTAAGGACTAAACAATTCTCGAAGGAAATATGGGTAGACGCGACAAAGGTTAAGGGTGAATCCTCATTACTAACATGTCACGGCTAAGTGGACAAAATCAATGATACATGACCCAATCCATGGCCAAGACACCAAAGATTGCTCGCTGCATCACCTAGACACGCTTCATGACTAAAGGGTAGGATAAGACATGGGATATAATTGGTGTAAAGTTAAAATTTCAAGCAAATAGTCTAAATCTACAACCAAGTCATCACCGCTTACCGTTCATCCAAAGTTCAAGTTTCAAAGCTAAGAAATCGGATCATGATAACCAAGTAGATGTGCCATTAGAGGACGTCATGATGGGCACATTATATTTTCTTCAACTGTTGGCGCAATTACCAACTTCATTCTTCAAATGTGACCAAGGTGGCCTCCTCGATACTAAATCTATAATGAGCTCATAAACATAGTGCATATAACTTCGCACTTTACAATAAACAAATAACTATAACTATTTTTTTTCCGAATCAATTTTTTTTCACACATAACAGTTAAACATAGGATCCCCCCCCCCAACTTGAGATAAACAATATGAGAATTTGGGGGGTCTTCAATGATCTTCAAAAATATGTCGTCGACGAAAGCATGATTTCCTAACCTTTCCACTTAAACCTTAAACTTGGGCAAACAATGACTTCCCGATCACAAATAAAGACTACACGGTAGGCTAAGGTGTATGGGTGTAACGAAACAATAAATTGGGTGAACAAAATGAAAGGAATGGCTCAGACGGGTGTATCTAGGGGTATCTTGCACTAAAGGTGAGTGCAACAAAAGGGTTTAACATGGGGGATGAGAAGTCGAGGTGACTAATCGGTAGACACACAATGATAGGCTTTTTGGGTGATAATCCTATAATATTGCCTTCTTAAACTGAAAAGTCCAAATACATTAAGCATACCTCATCTATGGTCTCGAAATGATGCAAAGGCCAAGTTCTAAAGTTTACAAGCTACCGGCACACTCATAATTTGGTGGATTTGGGGTAAATATTTGGAAACGGATAAGGGTAATCTCACCATATAATATCAAGGGTTATAATGTGCTCGGCTAAGGTCTAATCTAGTTAGGTTAAGAAAAACATGTCAAAATTTTAAAATGGCATAATTTTTCAAAATAAACTAGAAAAACGAGGGAAAAATAGAGTTCAAGAGATAATTCTACTCCCGTCCCTCCACTTGAAATGTACAAAGTCCCTTTTGTACTAAACGTTAAATAAAGGTGAAGAGAAAGTAGAATTAGAGTGAGAACTTCCCTGAAATTCATTCCGAAAAAGAAAGAAGGCCCACAAAAAGAATTGTGCCTTCGCATAAGCATATACGAGCAAACTCCAATCCCTGAAATCACACAACCAACAAGCATAATTCTAAAAAGAAAAAGCAAAATGAAAAATGAAAAGAAACCTAACTCACTTTCGTAGGAATCACGGTTGCATTTAGCGTATGCAACAAGCCTTTTAAACCACTTGGTGTCCCAAGTGGACGAGTATAGTCTCGTGAGGGCTTACAGGGAACATACCCACAAATTTCATTTAAAAACTAATACAAGGTTATTGTGTTTAAAAGAAAGAATTAATACAAAGGATAGTTACGTCGTAACTCCTAGAAAGAGTTACGCCATAATTATTGCAATACCTGGCAGACGCTACTGGAGTGTAGCTACGGCGTAACCATTGCATGGGATTACGCCGTAATTAGTAATGCTCTGGGAAGAACTACTGCAAGAGATTTGTTACGGCGTAACCATAGGAATGAGTTACGTCGTAACTGTGGACAGATCATGTCCTCGTTCAGCATGCTGCAGCAACTTTCTCCGATTTCCTGCAAAAATGATTAAAAACACAAAACCCAAAATAAATGGAAATAAAAAAAATAAAAGGGATAATTCGGGTTGTCTCCCGAAAGAGCACTTTTCTTTATTTACGAGTCTTTAAGTTAGACTCAAAGCCACGGGGCTTTATGGTGGTCTTTGGACTTGGCCAACTTCCTCCATATCCTTCATCAAATTATGCCTGACCCAAGCAACATTCGTAGCTGTGCGGAGATATTCCTTAGTCTCGATCTTCTGAATTTTACAAAATTTTTCGTCCGGCCCCAAGTGGTATCTTGTAAACTCATACTTTTCAGCGACAATTGGTGGCGGCCTCTTATACGGAATGCCAAGAAGTTTGCACCTTCTTTGCTCATATGCTTCATCGTCGGGGTCAGTGAACCCATCTTCACCTTGTAGTTCAAGGTAATCCAAAATCCCCTCTATATCATCATCGTCGGACTCGGTAACTTTATACCATTTATCGTCGAGTAAATCTTCCACAAGCACCCGTTTGCATTCTTCTTTCTCATTACCCATCGAATCTTTGATATCTTCATCCGTTACTTCACTTATGTCGTTTGAAATTTCTTCGCTCGGGTCTTCTTTACTCATACATCCTTTCCAGATCTTCTCCTTAGTCAATGCATCAACTTTCCCATATTTGATTTTGACCCAATTGTCAAATCCCAAATTGTCTAGACAAGGTAATTCTGTTCTTTCCGCATCATTGGTTGAGGTCCATAAGAATTCATCTTCCCCAACTCTCTCTATAATGCTTACCCCATTACATTCATCATCAAAAGGGTTGCAAGATGCCCAGAAGACTTCGTCACGGGTTTTTATCTTCTCACACGAATGACTTCGAGCTACTTTGTTATCGGTGTTGCTTGAAGGAATACCTTTGCAGGAGGTCTCATCGTTGAATTGCCTTTCATCTACGGACTTTCTTTGAAGAATATGTTCTTCATAATTGAGCTTCAATTTCCTTAATAAACTTGTATTAATGATCGCATCCCCGAATCTTACCGAATACCAATCACTGAAGGATAGATATTTGAAATTAACGTTGTGCCTTTCTAACTCATGAGGGCATATCCATACTTTGTCCTTCATATTACTACCCCCATTTCAATACTCACGAAAAGGATTGCATGTTGGCCATGCTCGTGTGTACCCGTATTCCGTGATCATTATAGGATCGCGGCATTGTTTAGTAGGTGGTTCCTCCTCTTCATCTATTGAGAATTTAGCTAATCTTTCTTCATCGTTAAGTGCAGTCCACATGTATTTGTTATCTTTAACCCTTTCCTTATCGACCCCTCCATCGCAGATTTCGTTCCGAGGGCCGCATGAAGCCCATAGATCATACCACTTTCCATTATCAATTGCCATAGCCTTGCACCAATGATTCTTCCTTTTAGATGGGGATTGTGGGCACATGTTTATATCATTGGACCACCTGTTATGTTTTTTAGATTCATCTAACTCGGGAAACTTGTCAGACCTCGTATCCCAGTTACGCCGTAACTCTGATGTTTGGTTACGGCGTAACTCTCTTATGTCATTAACATCATTATCTTCATTTATGTCAGACTCATCGGCGGATTTGTCATTTTCAGAAAACACGGCCTTACATGCTGTTGATTTGTTCTTTTGTTCCTCATTTCTTCTTTGTACCTCATCGCTAAGCTTCTCAATCATGGTTTCCAAGTTTTTCAGCGATTCGTCATGGCTAGAAAGGCTTTTGTTTGTATTATCTTGGAAGTTTTTTAGCCATTCTTCTTGCTCCTTCTCCTCCTAGTTGAATCTTCGAGGTACTTGCTGATTGTTTCCTCCAAATTAGCTCTTCTTTCACCAAAATTTCCACGATCATAATATGGGGGAGATCCTCCATGATAGCCATTACCGTTTCTATTATTCCCTTGAAACGGTCGATTTTCACCATATTTAACTTCTTCAACCTTGCTATCTTCGTCAGTTAGAGGACAATTTTTGGTTAGATGTCCTCCTCCATAGCTTTCGCAACCTACTTGGATGGCATGAACACATTCTTTGAGCTTGAGCATATCCCGACCAAGATTTCTAGCTTGTTAGTGATAGCGGCAATTCCATCAAGATTTCCGCCTAGGCTTCTCTTGCTTCCTCCGTCGTGCCACTTTTGGGAATAATCGGCCATTTTTTGGATGGCTTTAATGGCGAGAGTAGGAGTCATGCTTGGAATTGGTCCTTGGTAGTCCACCATCTGTTTTGTAGTTACGTTGATACCTTTGTAAAAGATATTGACCTTTTGCTGATTGTTAAGGTCATGAGTCGGACACTTGTAGAGGAGATCGTTGTATCTATCCCAAGCTTGATACAACGTTTCATCATTATCTTGTTTGAAATTATGGATTTCCATGAGCTGATTAGATATCTTCGAGGGAGGACAATATCTTTGGATGAAATGCATTTTTAGTAGAGCCCGTGTATCAACTACCCCGGCGGGCAATCTTTCAATCCATCTTCTTGCTCCCCCAGCAAGAGTCATGGGGAACACTCGTAGCATAACATCGTCATGAGAAACACTAGGAATGTTGAAAAGGCTTGCAATGTACAAGACATTCTCAACGTGTTCATACGCTTCTTCGTCCCTGTTTCCTAAGAAAGGGTTAGCACGAAGCTCCCTCAAAAACTGCTCTTTAATCTCGAAACGGACATTAGCTCCAATCGCCAGTCTTACGAGCCCCGACCCTTGTTCTTCTCTTTTCAACGCCAAATATTCCTCAAAAGTGAGGTCATCAATGTTAACAACTTCCATGGTACCTGAAACTTGAAAAAGATCGTGAAAAATTGAGAAAATTTAAATCAAAACAAAAAATGAAAGACTTAACGAAAATCCTAATATAACTCCCCGGCGGCGGCGCCAAAAACTTGATGCAGGTTTTACTGACTAGGTTTTAATATTTATAAGTGTCTCGTTATACCTATGGTCTACCCTTATGCACTAACGGACAGTGTACCCGATCGTGTGTAGTGTAGGATTCGGTAAAACTGAGGTCGTCCCAAGAGCTATGTGAGCGGATTCTAATTAAGTCTAAGTGTCATTGGTTTTAATATTTTTTAAGATTGAAATGATTAATTAACTACTAAAACAAGAAATGTAAGAAAGCGAATAAAGGCAAGGGTTGTGATCAATAGAGGAGAAGTGTGCTAACCTAGTTACTCATCCTATCAAGTTAAGTTCACGTGTAATTACTTCCAATTGCTTCAAGTGGGGGTTTAGGTCGCTAGGACAGCATTTGGTCAGTTCGTCCTAACCTATCAGCAAAGGTTTCCACCAGAGATCAAGCTACTACCCTTGAAAGTCCAGTTGTTTTTAGTCCCCAAAGCCAAGTCATTAAGTTCCGCTACATGCAAGATTCATAACAATGAGTGCTCGGGCGCTAGCATCTTAGACACTCATCCCTAACTTCTTAAGTTCATCCAAACGATAGGTGATCAGTTGGTCAAATCGCACAAGCGAAGAAGGGTCGTCAGTTGGTCAATTCTTACCCTTCCCACTCAGTCTACCTACTTAGGGTCAGTTGGTCAATTCTCCTAAGCAACTAGACACTACCGCCATTCAAAACTATTGAAACAAGGGTAGCTACCAACAAACTACGCATGCATACACTAGAAACAATTATACGGAAGCAATATAAACATAAACATAACAATTAAGGAATCATAACTAGGCGAGCATCAGAGGTGCTTAGTCGATCATATTAACTAAAACAATCGATTCAATGTTTAACATAATGAAATATATGAATTGAAATTAAAGGAAATGATAAATCGCTAATGTTTATCGTTAGGGAGTGATTTCTCCCTTGGAGATGGCTCCGTATGCTCCTCAAAATTTGCCTTCAGCCTCCTACCCACGTTCTCTGCTTTTGTGTATGAAGTGAATGATGTGAAATGCAGAATTTAGGGCGGTATTTATAGGCCAGATCTAGTTAAGTCGTAACTTAAGTTGAGAGTTACGACATAACATCAATATCTTCGTAATTTGCTCTGGAAAAGCTGGTTACGGCGTAACATCTGGAATGAGTTATGCCGTATCTTTAATAAATCATGATTACGTCATAATTGAGGAAAGAGTTACGGCGTACCTTGCAGCGGCGTGGAACATCATTTGACCTAATTAGTTACGGCGTAATCCTAAGATGGAGTTACGCCGTAATCTTCAGTTTAGTTGGTCTTCTGAGCTACGCTTTTGTTACGGCGTAATGTGAGAGAAGAGTTACGCCGTAATTACTTCAAAATCATCATACTATCATATATCTTCAATAAACTCTCCAAATCCGCGTCTCATTAGCTCCAATGCTCGTAATTTACCTGAAAGTGAAATATAGAGGAAAACAAGCGTAAATCCATATAAATGATATAAGATACGAGCATTATCAGGGAAAATTGACACTTAATATTCAGGACTATTTGATGTTATCAGTTAGATTCAAGGATGAGACCGATGACGTTGCCTACCAAATGCCATTTAAGATTGAGAAATTTTTATCACTATCCAATGATGAAAAGGAGCTTAAGCTATCGGTCTACTATAGGAATGATGAGGATAAGAAGAGAGGAGTAGACTATGTGATGAATAAGATATTTGGGTTCTTTAAAGATTGTGTGAAATTAGGATCGGAATATAGAACCAATTGGGGGCAAGATGACTTCTTAGAAAGATGCATGATAGGACATAACTATGCCATGAAAAACCCCAATAGAGGTCGTCATGAGGAAGAAGATGACGGTAAGGAAGTCACGTAGGAGCACGACTTCGAGTCTAGCTACAAGACTCATAAATAAAGAAAAGCTCTTCATGGGAGGCAACCCATGCTTAATTGTTTGCTTGTTTTGTATTTCAATTTTTGTGTGTTTTATATCTCTTTCATTGTTGTTTATTCTCATGTTAGACTTTGTGAAAATGCTTTATTTTGTTTTTAACCTCGTCTTAATTACATATAAAGGTATTTTACAAAAAGATAAGTGTAGGAAAGATCACATAAGTTTTTAAGAACATGAACATGAGAATTGCAACTAGTGAAATTGATATATATGTGTGTTTGTTAGAGTCAAATGCTTGTATCGAGTCATAATGGATGTTTTGCAGGAATTTTTCCAGGTTTTAATGATGTAATTTTTCCAGAAAAATACAGCAGACCACTTTCTGTCAGAACAACCTGACGGTGTCAGGATTAAAGCCTGACAACGTCAGGCTATGTAGAAACAGGATAATCAGTTTTTCGTTTTCTGTGTAGTCTATAAATTTTTGGAAATTCCCAGGTCTTAATTTTCTCAAAAAACTGCAAACATCCATTCCACAAGCATTATATCTTACTTGCTTTCTAGTGTAGTTGTGTGTCATATATAGTTTTACCACCGATTTTACACGAAGGTTTCGTTTGTTTTCTTATAACTGTGCATGTTATATTTGGCAAGAAGAAGAAACACACATTGGATGAAACTTATTACTTATGCATTCTTCTTGAAAGAGGATTTAACCGCAACTTCACACATATCCTACCGAGCTAATCAGGGGAGTACTAGTTTCTTTTCCTTACTTACCTTCCTGTATCATAACTTTGATACTTTCGGGGAACATTGGGGACAATGTTCAATTTAAGTGTAGGGAGGGAGAATAAAACGGGAACTTAGAAACTATTCACTCACTTGATCATTTGTCTTGTCCTTGGTAATTTGTGTAATAAACTATGAGAAATATTAGTTAGGGCAATTTTAGCACCAAATTTAAAATTTTTTAGAACATTTACGAGCTAAATTTTAGTCTTGATAAAGCGTCTCATGGATAGGAATTATATGACTAGCACAAATGTTGGAATCACTCCTAAACCTAAATCAAGTGCTAGTGATTCATATGTAATAGTTAGCTTAATTATGGCCTTTATGTTTGTTATTTGCCTTAAGCTTATGTAGAAGGCCCATGAGCTTAGGCCCAAGCCCATAGGAGAAAGGAAGGGACTAGGAGTGTTGCCCTAGCTTCCCTCCTATAAATACTATGTAATAACCCTCACTTGAGGGTTGGTTGTTCAATTCATTTCTCTTTCACTACCTCACGCATAACCGGTTTCATAATCATACGCGTAGTGTTTGTGTGTGCGTTGTTCAACCAATCTTTCTTCTCTATTTCTTCTCTTGATGCTTGTGTTGTAAAACTAGTGACCTTACAGTGGTATCAATCGCCTACTAGTTGGGTGAACGTATTGTTTCTTGAAGTGGGTTTTTTTGGTCCTACACGTAGAACATACGCTTCGGTATTGATACTTTGGTTCGCTTAAAAACACGTTTTTTACACTTTTTAATCCAAGATTATTGTCCTTTCAATGTTTTAAGGTGTTAAAATAACTGTTTTTGGCAAAAAAGTTTCAAACTTTACGCGTGGATCTACGTTTTTAAGCTAGTTTTTGTTCGAGGGTTTCGTTCTACGCGTAACCTGTTTAGACGTTTTGGTTCATCAAGTTTCACACTTTTGTGTTATTTTGGTGATATTGAAGCTATCTCATCACAAAAATCTGGTTTAGAAACATCTTTGGGCAAAATCATTTTTACGAGTAAAGCTACGCGTATCAAAACCATAGTTTTACGCGTAACTTTATCCTTGGTTTGGTCTTCACTTTCTTGGTTTACTCCGTGTTTTCTTGCTTGGATAAGCCTGAAAATACGTCGACTTGGGATATCTTTTGCACTGTGATAGTGTAAAAGATCACTTGGGCTAAAAACCCTAAACTTACGCATAAGCATAAGCTTACGCGTAGAACATCCTACGCATAAGATTCATCTTATGCCTAAGCCTAGTCTTACGCATAAGGTAATCCTACGCTTAAGTTTTCTACACCTAACTTACTGTTTACGCATAACTTTAGTGCTTTTTCCCTGCTTACGCGTAAGCTAAACCTACGCGTAACTCTTGCTGTTACGCGTAACTTTGGTGTTTTTACGCATAAGTGCTACTTGGTTTATTGTGATTTCTACGCCTAAGGATACTTCATCAACAAAGGTTCATTCGACTACAAAGATCCATTTTATAACACAAGTTTTTCAAAATGTCACAACCACCATACTCTAACTATTTCCCTTACACTTATTCTCAACGACAACAACAACTAAGTCCACAACATCAACAATGGAATCAACAATAAGCAATTTATCAACAACATACTCCACAACTTGGAGCAATTCCTCCACCACAAATGGTTCAAACACCACCAAGTCTTCAAGTTCAACCCTACACAAACGATTTCAATCAACATCCATCAAGGAACACTATGAAGGAACCCACTTGGTTTGCAAAGATGTGTGAAGCTTTAAGCAGCCAACAATCAATTCATGAGGCTGGATCACTTGATAGACCTCCAATTCTCACTCCAAGAAACTACGATCAATGGGTAATTAGGTTCTTTAGGTTTTGTGATCTAAAGAAGCCACATGGAAAGTTCTTAAAGAAGGTTATCTTGGAAGGTCCATTTCAGATGCCTACTGTCATTGTACCCGGAGATCCAAATGTTAATCCACCAAGGGATGAACAATCAAACATTGCTACTGTTGCAGACCTGAATCCAGAAGAACTTCTACACTATGAAGCTGATGAGCTTGCAATGCAATATATCCTTTTAGGATTACCAAACCCAATTCTTCGAAGTGTTGATGCTCAAAATACTGCAAAGGCAATATGGGAACACATTCATCTACTTATGGAAGGATCTGCACTCAATCAGGAGGATATGGAATCCAAAATTTACTTGGCTTATGAACACTTCATGATTGAACCTGGAGAGATACTAGAGTCTTATCATCATCGATTCTCAGACATCATAAATGATTTGGATAAACACAACATCATCATGCCAAGAATTGCAGTTAATACTAAGTTCCTGAGTAGTCTTGGTCCTGAATGGGAGAAGTATGTCATTTTTCTCCGACAAGCGAAGAACATGCATCATTCTACATACGGATTGTTGTACGATTACTTGAAGCCTCATCAAAAGGAAGTTGATAAGGAAAGGATTCTCTGTGCTCAAATTGCTTCAGCTTCACATCCGGAAAATCAACAACTTGCCTTATATGCTCAAAACAGTTATCCTCCTCAACCAGCAACTCAACCAACTGCCAATATCACACCAATGATCAATCACAACAATCTCAACATAATCAATTGGTTACTTACAACAAAAACAATGATCAGGCACTTTATAGTCAAGCTAATGAGGAATCTGATCCGTTCGAAGCATTGCAACAAGGATTTGTTATGATTGCTAATGCTTTTGACCGTTATACAAACAAATCCAACAATTGCATTTTTTCCTCATCAAACACAAAGAATCAGGCTGTTGTGAGTTGAAGTTCAGAATCGTGGTTATGGTCGTCAGATGGGCGGTGGTCAAGGGTTTAATGCTATGGGTAGGAATAACAACAGAGCTCAAGTGGTGGAACAGGGAAATGCTCAGAATGGGTTGAATGGTCTTCGATGCTACAACTGCAATGAGAAGGGACACCTGGCTAATGCATGCCCAAAGCCGAGGACTAGGGGAAGTGCTTATCACAAGGAGGCTTTACTTTTGGCTCTTAAGGATGAAGCTGGTGGAACTCTCACAGACAAAGAACACAGTTTTATGGTAGATGTAGACTCAGATGATGATATGGAGGACTTACAGGCCAATGCAGCTGTTATGTTGATGGCTAATATGCATGAGTTACACATGAGTGACACAGGCCCAGTGTATGACACTGATGGCTTGTCTTAGGTACCCGAACAAACCATATTTATCTCTGATCTAATATCTCCGCCAACATCTGAATCCGGCAAGGCTCAGAATGTTCAAAATGAGTTATCCACATTTCATTCCGACGATTTTCAATTAGACCCCGTAGTTACATTTGACGATCAAGATGACCTTATGGTTTCCATTGATAATCAAATTGACTCCGTGGTTATACTTGAGGATCTAAATAATGATCATGTGGTGACTTACGTTGAACACGCCGAACTTGTGCCTCGTCCAGATGATGATCTGTGGCTTAAAAACTAACAATCCATAGTGGAAGAATGTCGTGCAGTAAATCAGTACTTAAAAAGTAAAAATGCACTGTTAACCAATGATTTTGAATGTTTACAAAAGCAAATCAACTTTTTCAAAACTCAAGAAAAACGTGAAAAAGGTTTTGAAGCCGCCTTTGCTAAATCTCATCAAAACGAAAAATATTTAGAGAGACAGATGCGTGATCTAGCCGCTTCGAAGAATGCTTTGTTGTCTGAAATAGAACAACTGAAACATGAACATAAAAAGCAAATTAACGCTCTCACCTTGGAAAATAAAAAAACTAAGGCTGAGTTGTTAACTTGTCAAAAACAGTTCTCTGCATACAAAAAGCATTCAAAGAAACGAATAGATGATCATCTTGAAGAAATTATCGGCTTGCAAAACAAACTTAAAGAGTTTAAAACTGTTGTTTACAAACATGGTGAGTCGGTAACAGCTATTGAAAAGTTTACCTTAAAACCCAATCCAAATGGATATGGACCTAATCTTGCTGATTACAAACCCAAGCTTTCAACCAAAGCATTCAAACCAAATCCTTAAGTTTCCAGTGCAGAATATAAAATTGATAATTCTGTTATGAGTGTTGTTGAATATCATCGTCAAGAGGAATTAGATGCAGAAGACGAGAGTCGATAAAAATTAGAAACTGTTGTTTACAACAAACCTTTTAATTATTCAAAATCGATCACTTTCGTCACATCAACGGATTCTTCTAACACACCAAGGGTTATCATAAAAACGTCTGAGTCTTCTAATGTTAATCCCCAACCAGATTATGCACAAATTTATGGTCCTTTACCTTCCATCAGTGAAGTAAATTCTAAACCTGAAAATCGCAAAATTCTTAGATATTTTGACCTTTTCATGGCCGACCTCAAAAATTTACAACATGAGATAGAATATCATTCTGAAATCAAAGTTCAACATTTTCAATCGCCTCTGGCGCGAGAACAAAGAGACATTTTTTTAAAAATCTTTTACCAAATGTTAAAAATTTGAAACATTGTGCATTGTCTTAGGAACGGGACTTTCATAAGGAACTTGGAGTGATGAAGGTCGTTTTCGAGAAAACAGAAACATCTATTACCAATACTAAACGTAAAAAGAAAATGTTGAGAAAAGATGTTGATCGACTCTTGAATGATGTTATCTGTGCTGATATCCATAATGTTGTGTTATTGAATTCTGTGTCATATGCATCTGATTATATCTCTGCTGATACTGTTGATAATGTTGTAACTGTTGATAATACTGATAATGTGCTTCAAATCGAGTCTTTAAAATTTGAAAATGAACGTCTCTTAAACGAGCTTTCAAATGCAAAACGTCGTCTTCAATGGTGTCAAAAAGATTGTCAAAATCGTGAACTTGCTTTACAAAACAAAATCCACCAGTTGCAATCAAACAATTTTAATCCAAAATTTGAGCAACTGGATGATCAAAACGTGTCTTTGAAAAGTCAAATCTCAAAATATGAACAAGAACTTGTAAAAGTTAAACAGGAATATGGTGTCATATTTGATTTACTTAATAAGACTCGTCATGAAGCATCAAACGAACTTGATCATTATCTTGCACACACTAGAGAAGTAATGAATTTTGCTGGTAATATTCGTTCTGAAAATCAAGATTTGATTCACACTATCTTTAAGTTAAGAGAAATGTTAGGAAAGTATGAACAACTTCCGCCAACTGTGATTAAGAGAATAGCACCATTAACACTTAGTAATCGTGAACCTAGAATGCCTAATGCCAAAACACAAGTTGCTAACGTGCTTCCTTCTACTGAAACATGAATAGTTGTCTCTTTTCCAAACGTCCGCACTTCACAGCCTAGGAGCACTACATCGAAAAATAGGAAGTTGCGACCTAAGAAAAGATCAATAAGGAATGCTAAAGTAGAAGAACACCCTCGGACTATGAATAAGACTCACGTTGCTTCCACTATAGATATTACGTCTGGAAAATGTAATAGAAATAGTGATGTAATGAATACTAAACCTTTAAGTACTTTTGATATTCAGTCTGATGCACCTTGTGTTATTTGTCGTAAAAGTATGAATTCTTATTGTCATGACAAATATGTTGCTAAAGCTATCATCTCTCATTTAAGGAATCCTAAGAATCGGAATACCTCTAGGCCGACTAATCATTCTAAGTCTGTGCTTGGTAGACCGCCCTCTTTAGATTCTAAGAACCGCATTGATGTCCCTGTAGCTCCAGTTTCACCTCCTAGGAATGTAGTACCACCTAGTGCATTCACTAAGACTAAAGCAAATACTAGTTGGAGATGGCAGAAATGGATATATAACACACTAGGATTTAAATGGATGCCTAAAGTTATTGATGTGTGTATGTATACTATAACTGCTCCGGAACCCTCTAACATTTCGGGTTCCACATCTACTTCTATTCCATCTATGTCGTCTGTGTGTAATGCAGGTGATACAGATCATTCTCTGGATTGTTGATAGCGGATGTTCCCGACACATGACATGCAAGCTTAAACTGTTATCAAACTTTATTGCAAAGTTCATTGGCACTGTCAGATTCGAGAATGATCACTTCGCAGCTATCATGGGCTACGGAGACTATATCAATGGGAACATCGAAATTAGCAGGGTTTATTATGTGGAAGGCCTCGGTCACAATCTGTTTTGAGTAGGTCAGTTCTGTGATGGAGATTTGGAGGTTGCTTTCAGGGAGAAATTTTGTTTCATTCGTGATCTACAAGGAAACGACCTTATGTATGGCTCGCGTAACTCAAGTCTTTACACTATCTCTATGCAAGACATGGTTGCTTCATCTCACATCTGCTTACTTTCAAAGGCAACATCAACAAAATCCTGGCTATGGCACCGTCGTCTCTCACATTTAAACTTTCAAACTATAACCAATCTTGCTCGACACAAACTAGTTGAAGGTCTCCCACGATTCCGGTATTCTAAAGATCACCTTTGCTCAGCCTGTGAACAAGGGAAAAGCACTCGTGCTCATTTTCCTTCAAAGGTGGAACACATCTCTCAGCATGTGCTTCATCTTCTTCACATGGATTTGTGTAGCCCGATGCGCGTGCAAACGATCAATGGAAAACGCTACATCTTAGTAATTGTTGATGACTATTCACGATGGACTTGGGTCTACTTTCTTCGAAGCAAAGACCAAGCTCCACAAATGATCATCACCTTTCTCACGAAAATTCAAGTTCAGCTCCGGAACACCGTCCGCCAAATAAGAACAGACAAAGGAACTGAATTTGTTAACCAAACTCTTCGAGAATTTTATGAGAAAGTGGGAATTGAGCATCAGACATCTATTGCACGTACACCAGAACAAAACGGAGTTGTTGAAAGACGAAACCGAACGTTAGTGGAAGCTGCAAGAACAATGTTAATCAATGCTAAACTTCCAGATTACTTATGGGCAGAAGCTGTATCTACTGCATGCTATACTCAAAACCCTTTTATGATTACTTGATCGGTGCAAAACCGTCAAGTTTTCTCACGCGAGCTGATCACTTGTGAATGATCAGCCGTAAGGAACTCAAAACAGATTACACACCAATGCAATTTAAGATCAGGAGAATACAGTGGATTCCCGGGTCGTTAAGTCCCACGGAGGTTGACTGGTGTTTAACACTTGATCAGATGGTAGAATGATCACTAAGGATAGTGATCAGTAAGGATATCGATGGAAAATTACCTAAAGAAAAGATTTGCAAATTATAGCGACTTAAATGCAAATTAAGAAAATTAAAAAGTTAAAATCTATTAAATAAACGCTATCACTAATTTTAAACTAATGTTTTTGTGTTTTTATAAAACTAAATAACTTAAATAAACTATCTTAACTAAAATGTAACCTTAAATTATCTAAAAACGTTACTTAAAACTAAAACGAGCGTTACGTTTAAAAATTACGCTGGAGCGCAAGCAAAAACGTGAATTTTATGAAATAAAAGGCCTACGAATGTGAAACTAATTTTCTTACGTACTATATGATAAAAGAAAATTTTAGAAAAAAGATTTATATTTTTTTGACTTTTATATTTTTTATTATGATTTAATTACTATAAAACACTAATTAAATGATTAAAAATATTAAAACTAATTAGAAAAATCTCAACTTTTTTCAGAAAATACTTAAGACTAATACAGATTTATTAAAAATACAAAAACTGAAAAAGGTATTTCGAATAAGCTACAAATAAGCTAAGAAGCTAAATAAGCTAAACTGGCCAAAACGTGTATAAAGGATAAGTTATGCAAGGTTTTAACGAGAAAGTCCCAAGGGCGCAATGGTTCCAGGTACCCCTCTTGTCACTCTCACAAGGCTGGAGGTCTCAGGTTCGAGCCTGCCTCCACCCTTTTTGCCAATTATTTTTTTTTCGATTTTTCTTTTTACAAACTTATTAACACCAATGAGATAAGCACTTTTCACAACTGTCACTTTTTCTGAAAACAGCTTATAAGCACAGAAATAAGCTAATTATCTTAACAGTTATGAAAGAAAGAAAATAAGCATAAGAGTTTAAGCCAAATGGCTTTTAAGCTATTTAACAAGCTAATGATGACTGAAAACAAGCTAAGTAACCAATAATAAGCTAATCAGAGAACTAAGAAAGCATTTTGACTAAAAATTAAGCACTAATCAACTCAAAATAAGCACAAGCTAGCTGTTTTCACAGTTAACTGAAGGTTTCACAAGGCACTTTCTAGATCAGATTTAAGCACTGTAATAAGCTTCAAGAGCAAAATAAACACTGCAAATAATAAGATGACCAAGTGAGCTTTTCAAAGAACTAAGTTACAGAGTTTGGCTTTTAATAATGAGCTTTTGAGGAGCTTTTGAAAAACTGGACAAACCACTGAGTGTAACTCAGTGTAATGAGTAAAAAATGGGACAAACAGAAAGCCTAGTGCAGCCCTGCCTAATAAGCTATAAATGAAAAAATGAAACTTGGGTCATCAAGATGGCTTGGTTGGCTTCCTGAAAAACTAAGTAACATAAGCTAAGACCAACTGATAAGCTTTGTACAAGCTTGTGAAAATGGTATCAAAACTGTGCACAGGGCATAGTTTTGACTTTTTGAACAAAATACAAGTTTGACCTTTATGAACTTTGGTTTGATTTTAATGACTGACTAAGTTATAATAAGCTAGGAAAAGATTAAATTAAGCTATGGTACTAAGTTTTAAGCTACTATGGTGAGTTTAGCTATTTAAAACCTCAACAGTGAACTGCTCATGTGGATTATAAGCTATGTTGACTTTTTATAAAACAAGTACTAGTTGTTAATGTTTACTTGAGCTAGTAAATGCTATTATGACTTAGAACAACAACAGTTAACAATTCAAATACCTTCTAGATCAGTTTAACATGCAGAACCAAACATCCCTTTAAACTACTGTTTTGATGTTTGAAACTAGTATAACATTAAACAAGCACAAACCATTGATCACACTAGCTTAATATATATTAATTACTACTATTTGAGCAGAATTTAACAGATTATAACTACAAATGGAGATTATGCTAAAAGACTTAAAAATCACTTACTAAAGTCTAAAGCCACTTTGGCTTGCAACCTGTGAAACCAGTACCACTGACCTATCAAATCAACCCATATAACTGTAATTCACCCCATTCTCATGCCTGCATCAACTTTTACACCTTCTGCATAAATTTTGCATTTTCTTTGACTTTTGTTGACCATATTCCAAAGTTGCTTGAAAATGAATTCTAAGTTTATCAAAAAGCTATAGTAGCTTAAGTAAACTTGTTTAACTATTTAAATAAGCTTGTTGAAGCTTGTTAACAAGAGTTTGAATTGGAGATTCTTAACAGTAAGCTCAAAAACTTGAATTGTAAAGGAACCACAGAATTAAGCTTTGAAACTCAGTTATAATGATTAAAAGGTTTAATGTTAATACAATACAACTTGATCTTACAGACTTTTGAGCTAATTAAAACATTTAAAGAAAAAACGACATACAAGTGAATTTGAAAATTAACTACTGCCTCAACTCTATCCTTTCTTCTTCTTTTATGCTTCCAAATTGCTCCACGTGGCATTATGAGCAGATCCCACCTCTTTGATTGACCAATGGGTGATTTTTGAGTGTCTCCACATTTTTGGCGGGAAAGACAATTTGACTTGTAGGCTCTGCAACAGGCAAGTAGGGGGGGGTGGCATTTATTGTGGGTGGCTAGTGATGATGAGGAGTGGAGAAAAGGAGAAAGGTGATGGGAGAGGTGGAGCTAGTTGCAGGCAAAGGAGGATGAAGGAGACAGGTGTACAGTGTGGGGCGCGTTTATCTGTTGGTTTGACTAATTTTGACCAAAGGGTCAAAATGGGGAAAGACAGGGGTCAAAAGGGATTGTGACAGGGGATCAAAATAGAATAAAGGCAGGGGTCTAAAGGTTTTGATAAGTCTTGGTTATTAGCTTAATTTAGACAAGGACCAAAACTGTAAATACTCCAAAGTTGAGGGACCAAACTGCCAATATTCCAAACTTTGTCATAAGGACTGAAATTGACAACCTTCAATAGTGCAAGGACTATTTTTGACATTTTCCTATTTTCAAAGGACTAATTTTGCCAATTTCCAAAGTTCAGGGACCTAAGTTGTAAATTTGTAATTTTAAGTTTCAAGGACTAATTTTGACAACTTAGGAATCCCCAGGGACTTAAAATCATATTTTTCTTTATTTGGTTTTACCAGGGACTGTTTTTGACAACTTTTCAAACTTGGGGGACTAAAACTGCCAATTATGCAAACTTGATACGTTTTTCACCAGATTTTGATGTTTTTGCATTTAAAACATATAAAACACTTGTTTGTGATATTTTTATCATTTTGATGCGTTTCTGAGTGTTTTCAGATGTTTTAGCAGTCTAATTTGTACAAAAATGATGAGTATTTAGACACTCATCATTACTAAACGCCACAACAAAACACCTTTTGAGCTTCTCCACAACCATAAACTGAATCTCAAACACTTTCATGTATTTGGATCCCTTTGCTATCCGAATAATGATCGTGATGATTTTGGAAAGCTCAAAGCCAAAGCTGACATTGGAGTCTTTATTGGATATTGTGAGAATTCTAAAGGTTACCAGATTTGGAATCGTCGTACAAAGCAGGTTATGGAAACGATTCATGCTCATTTTGATGAACTTACGGAAATGGCTTCTGAGTATAACAGCTTAGAACCCGGTCACAACTGCTTAAACTTCCCTCAAACCCCATCATCAGCTGAACAAAGCCCCCAGCTTACTCGTCAACAAATGGAAAGACTCTTTGCTCCGCTGTTCAGTGACGATATTGATGAACGTGCTCCAGGTGTATCCGCTGTTTCCGCTGCTTAACCTGATACTACTCTTCTACCTGATACACCTGCTACAACAACTACTGTTAAAGAAGCACCACCAGTTGACTCCACCACAACAGTTGAACAAACCGCTTCCAACAATGATGAACCGACTGATGATGTTCTTAATGAAGTACCCCCACCTGCAGATTTTGATCCAAATGCGTTCTTTAACCCGTTTGCAAATGACACTGCTGCACATGATGTCGCGGAATCATCAACAAACCATTTGAATCCTCAGAATCTGCACAATGTATACCAACATCAACCCTCTACACATCGATGGACAAAAGACCATCCTCTGGAAAATATTATTGGCAACCTAAATCAACCAGTCGTTACGAGACAACGTCTTCACACAGATGGTGAACATTGCATTTATGCACTCACTGTCTGCCAATCTGAGCCTAAAAACATTAAAGACGCAATGACAAAAGACAACTGGATAGAATCCATGCAGGAAGAACTCAACCAATTCAAACGTCTTGAAGTATGGGAACTGGTTGAAAGACCAACAGGGGTCTACGTCATTGGTCTTAAATGGATTTGGAAGAACAAATTGGATGCTGAAGGGAACGTAATCAGAAACAAGTCACGTCTGGTGGCTAAGGGTTATCGACAGGAGGAGGGTATTTACTTTGAAGAATCATTTGCTTCGGTTGCTCGTCTTGAGGCTGTTCGGATATTTCTCGCGTTCACGGCTCATATGAATATGACGGTCTTTCAGATGGATGTCAAAACTGCGTTTCTCAATGGACAACTGAAAGAAACGGTTTATGTCAGCCAACCAGATGGATTCGTTGATCCCGAGTTCCCGAACCATGTCTACAAACTAAACAAAGCTCTGTATGGTCTCAAACAAGCTCCTCGGGCATGGTATGATAAGCTATCATCTTTCCTCATTGCCAATAATTTCACCAAAGGTTCAGTCGACCCTACTCTTTTTATACAATATCACGGGGCACATATCTTAATTGTTCAAATTTACGTGGATGACATTATTTTTGGGTCTACACATAAAAAGTACTCAATCGCTTTTGCAAAACTAATGAAGAAAAATTTTGAAATGTCCATGATGGGTGAACTTACGTTCTTTCTAGGACTGCAAGTTCATCAATCACCCCGTGGTATTTTCTTGAGTCAGTCCAAATATGCCCTTGAATTGTTAAACAAATTTGGAATGAAAACCTGTGACACTTATGCCACACCCATGACTCATACCAAGAAGCTAGACGCTGATTTACATGGGAAACTTGTCGACCCTACAAAATACCGTAGTATCATTGGGTCTCTCATGTATCTAACAGTTAGCAGACCTGATATTGTCTTTGCCGTTAATCTATGCTCCTGTTATCAGTCACGACCAACTGAAACCCACCTCTCTGAGGCTAAAAGAATCCTCCGATACATCAAGGGAACCATTAACTTGGGGATCTGGTATCCGAAGGATTCTGGTTTTGAACTAATCGCTTTTTCAGATGTTGATCAAGCAGGATGTTTGGATTCACGGAAAAGTATTTCAGGAGCACTACAATTTCTTGGTGATAAACTGGTGTCCTGGCAATTGAAGAAGCAGGATTGTACATCGCTGTCATCAACCGAAGCAGAATATGTAGCCATGTCGGCGTGTTGTTCTCAAGTCATCTGGATGAGAACACAACTCAAAGACTATGGTTACGTATTTGACAGAATCCCGATGTACTGCGACAATCGGAGTGCTATTGCAATCTCGTGCAACTCAGTTCAACATTCGAAATCAAAGCACATCGATCTTCGTTATCATTTCATCAAGGACCACGTGGAACAGGGTACAGTTGAATTATACTTCGTGGGTACAGAATACCAGTTGGCAGATCTTCTCACCAAAGCCTTGCCTCCCGCTAGGTTTAATGAGTTGGTCCACCGAATTGGTATGCGGTGTTTGACTCAAGAGGAACTGGATGAACTCTTAAAACAGTCTTAAAAACCAGTCAAACACCAAAATCTCTTTTGTAAATAATTTTTCAAAAACAAAATACAAAAATAGAAAATCAGATAAAACAACAAAAATATTCTTCTATCTATATTTCTTCAAACATGGCAAGTACATTTCTTCCGTCTACACTCAAATCTTTCAAAATTCAGTATTTTTTCGATCAAGTGTTGAGGGGGAGAAAATAAATTCTTAACTGTTTCAAAATAACCGTGTACTTGCATGTTACCTTATCCCGACTGTTTCTTTAATAATGGTGGTCACATTTCTGGTTTTCTGACACTCCTCGGACTAAAATTTATAACCTTTCATTATTTCTTAAGTCATGGGGGAGTGTCGTCAAAGTTATTTCCAAATATTCTTCGTTTAGTAACCAAAATAGAAGTTAAAAGGCTTTGGATGAAAATGGAAAAGGTGGAGGGACTGAAAGTGTCAAAAGCTTAAAGTATTTTCTAATAAAAATCTTCCACCTAACATTATCATTTCACATTTATTACACAAACCAAACTCATCCTACGCCTAAGAATCGTTCAAGAAATCCGTGTTTTGGATCATAATTTCGTAAGTGGTTTAATGTTTCTTACATGATTTCAAACAATGGTTTTGATTTTCACATATATCCAACGGTCAAAATGCTATATATGCTTGATTTTGTGTTCTACACATATGCGTATGAACACATGATCAAGATTGTGTGCTTATGGTTAAAAAGATAGTGTCAAAACGTTTCTATAACATAAATGATATCATTTTTATCCTTAAAATGCACCCAGATACACGAATTGATGGATTTTGGAAATTAGGGTTTATGCGTGGGTTTGGGTGTTTTCATATGTGAACGTTTTTAGTGATAAAGATTGTTGTATGAAGTTGTTTTCAACATGAATTGATCATATTTTAACCCAAAAATTACCCAGAAACACTAAATGATTAAGAATTGAACTTTATGGTTTAATGTTCTTCACGTTTGGGTATTTTTGATTCACTGCGAATTGAATGTTAAAACTTGGTCATTACACTCACATGACATCTTAGAACTACCAGAAATACTTTGGTTCAATTCCATGGCTAGATTTCTTAAGCGTATTTCTTGAAACTAGGGTTTAAGACTACGCGTAAGTAATCTTACGCGTAAACTGTTTTATGTGTTTTCATGCCATGATCTGTTTTAGAATGGATGTATGTGTTAATATTGTTGCTATGATAACTTCATTTCAGGTCTGCTACACGTAAAATTCAGAATCAAGGTCATTAGCAATCTACGCATAAGGATCACCTTACGCGTAGAAGGTTATGCGTAAGAGAAATCTTACGCGTAAGGTTCTACAAAGGGACTACGCGTATCCTGTGAAGGATATGCGTAAACAGTGACCTCTACGCATAAGGTCTACTCTTACGAGTAAGCCTTATGCGTAAGGTTTTATATACGCCTACGCGTAAGCTTTACGCATAAGGTCCCCTTTTCTACGCGTAATATTTCTTACGCGTAAGTAAGGATCCTACGCATAAGCTTGCGTCTACGCGTATATCTCTCCTGTTTACGCATAAGCTACAATTTCTACGCCTAAGCCTTGATCAAACCTTCGTTATGAATTGTTACGCGTGCAAACTTGTAAATAAATGAATCATAACGTCACGAAACCAATAAACGTCACTAATAAGCTTAAACGTTTAATATGTTGTGGAGAATAAGTGATAACATAAACTTTAAAACTTAAAGTTAACTAACTCACGAAACGTTTCTCGACGTCATTGGACTATTGAACAAACAAGTGACTTTGGACTCGTAACAATCATTAACATATCTCATTCAATAATTAGACAATAAAACCATCTGTTAACTAACATTATGTATTTTGATATGTTGGTTCTTTTGGCTAAATGTGTTTCAGATCACGACATGGAAGCTCAAATGAACGTGGATGCACCAAACGTTCTCACCATTGCTGATATCTTCCCGCATGGCTATCCAATGAAGATTGGAAAGAACAATCTCAGAGTTGACTTTGAAACTCTCACCTGCTCGGAATCTTCTTGTCTCATTGCAGTGGATATTCTGAAGAATCATCCATATCACAACATGCTCATCAACTCTGCCAATGTTCCGAAGATCTACATACAACAATTCTGGAATACAATGCAGAGGGTCAAAGGTCAAAGTGCGGTAACAGTGACACTCAATCACAAACAAGTTACCATCACACATGCAGACTTAAGGGCTGTTCTCCTCATTCCTGACATCATACCAACTGAATTCTCTGCTGCACACCTACTGAAGAGACTGTTCTGCAATTCTTGATTGATATTTGGTACGACGAAGCTTCGGGGGTTATTAATAAGCATTCTCATGTGGATCTTAAAAACATTCCTCAGCCTTGGAGAACCCTTTATATCATCATCACAAAATCCATCTCTGGTCGTGACAGCGGCTATGAGCACCCCAAGCTCGTAGACCTGCAAATCTTTTGGGCTCTGATCAACATGAAACACATCGAAGTTGAAGCTCTGATATGGGATGACATGATGACATTCCTCAAAAAGCTTGGCTCAAAGATTCCTTATATCAGATATACAAAACTGTTGATCCAAAGAGCACTTGGATACAACCCAGATATCCCCAAAAGAATCAATGACCCCGACAATCTTGACGTGTTGTCCGAACCCACTCTAACAGTCAGATTTAAGGATTCAACTACCAAGAAACAAGGTGCTGTGTTGCCGGATCTCCTTCTCTCAGATGAACTCAAACAGATCTACTCTTATAAAAGATATATGACAGTTGTGACAGAGAACAAAGTTAGCTTTCTTGATGAAAAATCTTCTAGTACTCCTACAAGAAAAACCAGAAGAGGAAGTGCAGGAAGTGCTGCAAGCACTGAGAGTCAGAGGAAGTTTCCCAAGAGAAATCCTCCACGCAAAAGGAAAGTTCCGTCTAAGGAAGTTGTTCCTATTTCTATTCCCAAGCTTGAACCACAAAGAAAGCTAGTGGACGAAAGCTCTGAAGATACACAATCAGACGAAGAGGTCTTCTACTCTGAATCTGCAACCGAAGCACCTCCTTCAGTAGCAAAACCTCCTAGTCTACCAGCAGATACAAGCAAAGGGAAGACTCCAGTGATTAAGCACGAAGAGGAAAGCTCAGAAGAAGAGCCACTGGAAACTGATTACAGGAGGAAGTTCAAATTTGTTAGACTCCAACAAGTTGCAGAGGAATTTGCTAAAGATCAAATGGGTGGCCCTGGAGGGTCAAGTGGTGATGTTCAATCCACACCAATTCCTGATGCGGTTAATCGACCCGATAAGGGAACTGGTGCCACCACTCTTGAGAAATAACAAAAGCAACAGGAGGAGTCTATTGAGGAACCAGACACTGAGAAGTCAGAGAAAGATAGAGCTGATGAAGAAGCTGCAGCTCAAGCTAAAGCAAATGAAGAAGCTAGGATTCAGGCTGAAGAACAAGCTAAAACTGAACAAGATGACGAAGTCAACTATGATCAATTTCTTCTAGACAGTCCAACTCGTTCCAAGGAGAAAACGTCTGAACCTCTTAAGGACCCTGAATCTCCTCACATATCATCATCATCAGATTCATCTTCTCACTCTTCACCACGACCATCAAAAAGAACAACCAAATCCACATCCAAATCAGTGAAGAAGCCAACTGCATCTTGGATCTCTCAAGCTAAGACACGAATCGTTAAAGCTGTCAAACAGTTCAGAAAGAAAGACATGCTCTACAAGAAGATGAATTTCTTCGCTGATCAGATTCAGTATCTTCATGATGAGAATGACGAGATGAAAGTTGAAAGGGAGTATGTCCAGAAGCTCATGAAAGATGATCTTCAAGGGAAATAGACGAGATGATCAAAGGATACACTCACAAGTTCCTTCTTGACGTAGTTCCTAAATTGACAAAGGAGATGTACACCAGACAACTTTATCCGAATCTTTTGCATTTGGCCAAGCAAACCATGAAATCAACTTCAATGAATGTGAACATCAATCCAGTTGAACCCACAATCTTCTCAGATGATGAATTGGTGAACCGGCTAGTAGCTCAAATGTCGAAACGCTCTGCAACGTTTGCCTCCCACGGAGCTAAATTGTTTGAAGCATTGCTGGAATACCAACTCAGGTCAGCATACAGAGAAGAAGCTGTAAGGCCTAAACGTTCAAGAGACGACGAAGACAAAGATAAGGATAAGGATAACGAGCCCAAACGCCCGAAGAAGTCTGGTGAATCATCTTCTATGCAACCTCCACCCCCACGAACTACAGCTCAACAAAGGTCTCCTCCTCGTTCTTCTACTGAAAAACCTTAGGATTCTTCTGAATTACCACCCCAGACTCAGAAAACCGGTGATCACTTTGAGTATACGGGTGGTGACGAAGAGGAATTCCATGCGCCCCAACAACAACCCATCTTTCCTAACACAGCCAAGAAACCAGAATCCTCCTCTAGGCCAAAGAAGAAGAAGAAGAAGGCGCCTTTGACTGACGTCTTATCATGGCTAGACGAGGATGATACTGAATTTGAATGGTTCTCGAAGCTTGTTGATTCCACTCCCTACCCAACTGAAGGCCAAGAGGTTACAGAATGTAGTACATTGGAGCATGCGAAATTACTGCAATAAAAATTCCGTGTGAAGAAGATGACGAAATCCGAGTTGAAGCGAATCAAGAATGAAGCATTTCAACTTCTCAAAGACAGCTCGGAAAGTGCTATTGAAGTTGAGTATCACCTCGATAATATAGCACGAGCCATGTCTAACAACATGGATTGGCTAAACCCAGAAGCAAACATCGACTTCACCAAACGGGACAACCCTCCATATTACACCGACTGGTCAAAACCTCTACCAACAATTGGCCAACCAGATCAGCCTAGGATTCCATTCTGATATTTCTTCAACAAAGACTTGGAATTTCTTCTACACGGTGGCGATGGTTCAAGGAAATACGCTACATCTCTGACACTTCCATTCCCGGCAGCCATATACTCTAACTGCATAGCCATCGAGGAAAGAGCTAACCACATGTTCTCCAACAAAGTGGAAGAGTATGACCGTGATGCAATGTATGGGATTCACCATTGGCCGGAACGCCGAAGAATCTACTACAGAAGCTGCCAGGTTCAGAAGTCTCAACATGAAGTGTTCAGTACTAAGAGTATCGTTGCCATCAAACATGTTGATCTTTCGTCCAAATGGGACTACACGTTTCTCAAGAATATTGTGGTCAAAAGGCAAGACGAAAGGGATTATGCATTCTCTGAAGCGGACTTTGAAAATTTGTCTATCAACGACATTGAAGACATGTACCTTGCCAAAGTACAGAGTCGCATGAGACAATTTTCAACTGAAGTACAACGTGAATTCATCAAGTCCTTGCTTATCTTCATTAGAAGAATAGTCATCAAAGAACGTGTAGAAGATCTCCAGCTTGCAGTTGAATCATATCAGACCCGTGTCAACTTCACTCCACCTCAGCTAGATCTTCCTAACATTAACCAGCTTTCACAATACACACTCATCAGCCAACCATTCAGAGTGGTTTACATTAGTGAAACACATCGCAACTGCTTGATGGCGTGTAGAGATCTTCACAAGTTTGGGGATCACACATTGAAGAAGGTTAGGGACGGATTGGCTTATAGGTTGAAGGATATTCATGAAGGTATTGGGTCACAAAAGCGATGGAATTCCAAGGAAAGACGGGATGTGAGGAGGATCATCAGAAAGATTGATGAAAGGTTGTATCGACGGGACCAGTTCAGAACTCTGGAGAGCTTTTTAGGCGGTCGTCCCCGGATTACTCTCGCCGGCTATCAACGCCCAGTTCGCATTCCTGGAAACATTGATGGAATTCCTGGTACCCCTTGAACTGCTTCTATTTCATAATATTTTGGATGTGTGATTATATATGACTATGGCTTGTGCACACATTTCAGTGTACAACCCGTTCTTGTCAAGAGAGGACCTTGTGGTACGCTTCAGTGCCACAATCCTTACATAAGGAGCGAAAGCTTCTTACTTTTGAGTAAACCTTATCAAACCTTTCATTTCTCAAAGGTTTTACTCAAAAGAACAAGTACTTCCCCTTATGATTTTCAAAACCTCAACCGTTTATATCACTTGTTGAGGGGGAGTATTTGAATTAAAACTTTGTTCACAAATTGTTCACAGTGGTCATCTTCACGCAACACTCGAAATGGTCATATTTATTCTCAACTTTTCAAAAATAACATTTTATATGCCATTTTTTAGGGGGAGAATATTATGTGATAAGAAATATGTTGTGTAAATGTAAATGAATCTTTGTGCTATAGACTTAACCAACGAATTGACGATACTTAACTGTTAGTAACTCGAAAAGACTTGTCCGGGACGGGTAATAATTTCAAGCTAGTTCGCTAGTGATGTAAACGTGTCTCGCAAAGGACTTGTCCGAATAGAATGTACCATTCGAGAAACTCTTGGTAGACATGAACTCTGACGGGTTTGACAACCTTTCGAGGTTTGTCTACACCTTCAAGGTAGTTATTAGAGCTAGTTGTCACCTAAAAGCTGACAATGTAACTCTTTAACTATGCAACGTAACCTTGTCTCGCGGGGGATTGTCTATCTTGAGTTGATCAATTCAAAAGGTGCACGCTCTTTCCTCACTGTGCAGATTTCCGTAAAAACTCTTAAGCACATGTGGAGGGGGAGTATTTCTGCAAAAGATCAAACTCTTACAGTGGTACAAAATGTTTTACAATCATAACCATTGTAAGAGATTTTCTTGAAAATTGGTTTTATGGCAACATAGGTTAGTCATGGAGTTATAAGGTGACTAAAGTTAGGAATAACCGTCCTATGATCCGCCAGAGCCGGAGGGATCTACCCAAGGACATCACAAATAGTTAGAATCTAGAAGTCCTTAGGTACGATTATAAAAAGGAGAAATGAGAATCGGAGAAAGAAGGAGTTGAAGAATTAAAAAGAAATGCAAAGAAAAGGGTGAAAAGAAATAGCCCTTCAAATTATTCAACTTAGGGCAGACACCGGGTTCAATTCATATGCTACTGGTTGTCACTTGATGACGCCGGTATTAAAGAATAAAAGTCGTCATGGACCCAGTGACGCATGCACTAAACCTTCTTAGCCACTCAAGTTTCTCTTAACAGAAGCTTGTTTCACTCTCACAGGGAACCCTACATAATCTATCGGCTTTCTCTTAGAGATTGCTGATATTGAAGAAGGAGACCCTCTCCCTAGTCTCCACTCAGGAAAACCAAAACGCACTATTGAGTCTAGAGCCACGAGATTCATCAAAAGATCTCTTAGGTACACTTGACATTTCATCACTTGATGTTCAACAATAAGAACATCAGTGGTACGTTATCGAGTCCTTCACAGATCTTAGCAATCTGTCGAGAACATTTATGAGAGGTTCACAACTGTGATCCTCAGTGATTGAATGGAAACTCCTGCCAGGGTCAACATCAAACAGCCCTGACAGCAGGTCACTTCAGTAACTCCCCTTGGATTACGCTTAGTGTGTCTCAAATGGTCTACAGTCGTGAGGTGATGCTTCGGTGTACCTCAGCGACTCATCTGAACTGTAGGTGTACTTTGGTACATCGTGTTATCTCAGTTGTGGGACTCCATTTCAGGAACGGCCTTTGTAAGAATTAGAGTTGTGTTTTCACACTATGCTGTTAACACTCTCGAAGTTCAAACTTGTAAGTGCCAGAATCCGCTTATTACTAACCATTTTCATGTTTTCTTCTTATGGAAGCTCTGGAGCGGAATGATCGTGCAGATTCTTCACATGCTCATGCCAACATCATCACTAATGGAAGTTCTATCTAAAAGCAACACAAAAGTCAGAATGATTCTTCGTCAATCCAAAGAATCTACAAAGTTAAAGACTTAAAGAGCTTCATCAGTACTGAAATCCAACGTCAAAGAGCGTGTGAGCATGTTGAAGAATGACGTGGAGACACTGGAGCAGCGAAGCAGACCTGAGGCAGACTTGATGCAGACAACAACAACATACTATCACTACCATCACAAAGAACAATGATCAAAGAACAAAGTTAAAGATGACGTCAAAGCAAAACTATTTAAAGAAAACAATTTCTCTACACTGGGGAGATTGTTCAAATCAAGACAATTCTTAGAAGAATGTCAGAAGACGTCAAAGCTACTATTACATCAGTACTTTCACCGTTTACATTCATTCATCACCAACACTTAGGGGGAGATTGTTGGAATCACTCCTAAACCTAAATCAAGTGCTAGTGATTCATATATAATAGTTAGCTTAATTATGGCCTTTATGTTTGTTATTTGCCTTAAGCTTATGTAGAAGGCCCATGAGCTTAGGCCCAAGCCCATAGGAGAAAGGAAGGGACTAGGAGTGTTGCCCTAGCTTCCCTCCTATAAATACTATGTAATAACCCTCACTTGGGGGTTGGTTGTTCAATTCATTTCTCTTTCACTACCTCACGCATAACCGGTTTCATAATCATACGCGTAGTGTTTGTGTGTGCGTTGTTCAACCAATCTTTCTTCTCTTGATGCTTGTGTTGTAAAACTAGTGACCTTACAACAAAAACAGTTTACCACTCAAATTCTAACCTAAAAATGTGAGGTTCGCCCCTAGATCTTTAGGAATAAAAGCATTCATCTTTAATGCTTAGAGAGTGTACTGGTAGTATAATAAATTCTAGAACTTGTTTTGTGATGCATTCCGAGATCGCTAGTGAGACTACACTTGTGTAGTTAGGAATAACTAAATGATAAGAGGCATTAGGATAACCCTTGTTTGAAACCTGTATTATAATTACATCTTCCACATCGGTTGAGTAATTACCCCACACCCTTGCGTTGTACTCATCTTTAGTACACGATACCCTTAGTTAACCCCTCAGAGCCTATCCTTTTCGCGGTTCTTGTGATGTTTCGGTTTTCCGAAATATCAATGAAGAGCATTGTTTACAATCCACCCCCAAATGTACACCCAAATCGCCTTAGCCTACCTTGTATGCACTCATCTTTAGTGCATTATTGTTATCATTACTAAACCCTTGTATGCACTCATCTTTAGTGCATTATTGTTATCATTATTAAACCTTTAGTTCAATTATCTAGTTACTTGCATGGTTGCTAAGTCGAGTAATATCTTTTGTATACAGTTTTGGGACGATTGGGACTTGGGTAAAAGTAATATTTTATGGAGTAATGGGAAAGAATGATAAATTCAAATTCCTTTTGTCTACGTAATTAAATACTCCAAGTGTTTTGATCTTTTCAAATCGGGTTATTTAGTGTTAGAGAAATAAAAACTCAAGTGTAGGGATGCTCCTATAAATCTCTTACATTTTGATGTTATTGTAGAGGATGGTAGAGTAAAAAGGTATAAAAAAAATAAAAATAAAAAAATAAAAAAAAATATGAGAAAAACATATGGGCTACCATCCTAAATCTATCTTTATGTTTATGTTTTTTATTTTTGTTTTGTTTCAAGTTATCTAGTGTTAGTGAGTCGAGTCTTGGCTTAGCAACGCCACACTTTACATGCTTGTAACATAAGATTTTTGACTTGTCATCACTAAATATCTCCTATCCAACAAAACCCTTTGTTTCCCTACCCTAAGCCTAACGTTATAACCCTTGTAAAGACCTCTTAGATAGTTGTTCCTAGGTGCTTAGGCCAAAGCGGTGGAGGTTTGATCTATTCTCAAGCTTATGGTAATCTATGTACTATGCCAGGTAATGAGTGTTTATCTTCCATTTCCATTCATATTATATTTCATATAAACTCGAGAGATGAGAGAATCCAAATACCACTTGTGAGGTGCTAGTATATAATTTCCGTGCTTGTTATGACTATTGTGGCGCTTTTACTTGTTATAAACTATTTTAAACCAATGCTTCATGCCCCCTAACTTATAAATTGATTGGTCAAAATCACATTTGCTTGAGGACAAGCAAATACCAAGTGTAGGGATATTTGATAAGGATTTAAAACGTACGCTTTTAGGGGGTCATTTAAGCCTTATTTCGACACATTTTATATCCGTTACTGCTTAATTCCGTTCCTTTTTACTTTTTAGGTCTTTTGGAATCAAAATGTTGGAATGAAGCACATTTGGACGAAAAGGAGCAAAAACATGAAGAAAATGGAAAAGTCAAGATCCAAGACACTCAAGGCTGATCACCAGAACCTGACAGCGTCCCATCCAAAGGGCGACGCTGTCCCTCTATGAAGACTTTATCAAAATGTTCCCATGACGGCTCAGTGAAAGTTCTAGTCCCAAAGCCTGATGTCGTCATGCCTAAAATATAGAGGGCGTCACTCACACTTTCCACTCCAGACGGACCAGATCTAGAACTCAGAGGACGTCGCAACTAAAGACCGACGGCGTCACAACTCTCAAGTGACGCCGTCCCATCGATGACTTGACCCCGATGAAACCCTAATGACGGCGACCTGAAGGCATCGCATGCAAAAGGCGACGTCGTCGCGATTGTAAATCTATATATAGAATTTGATTTTTCTGTATTTTAGGAGGTAGAATTTTGGAGAGCAAACCCTAAATCAGTTGTAGTCTGACTTGGAAACATCAAGATAAGTTTTTTAATCCAATTTATCATTATGTCTACCTTTTGTTCAATTGATTGTGTGTATGCTTGCTTGTCTAACATGTCAAGCTAAATTACTTGTGTGTTTGCTTAGATCTATGAAATCTAGCTATTGATTGTTGTTAGGTTGTTTCTTTTCTTATTTGATATAGGTTGAATTAGTGCAATTAGGCTTTCGTTGTATTGATTATGTTAGTATGCTTGATGATGATAGGGTGAACGGATGAAATAGGTTAGGTTTATCAATTCCGTGAATCATATATGAGAGATAACCTCATAGAACTAGGGGATTCGCACACCCTACGACTAATAGGAATGCAACGCGTTAAGATAAATGACGTGACAACTCAACCGACCAATAAAAGATAACTAGGGAGTAATAGTATCTAAGTGAACACATCTTTAATAATCATACGAGCACACCTCAATTAAACATAGCTATCCGTAGTAATCAGTTAAATTAGATAATTAGTTAAAGTAGAGTAATCGGTAGAAGTACCACCCCCCAACCAATTGCCCCGTGATTTTACTTTAGCTTTTTAAAAAACCATAAAAAAGATTAAAAAAAAAAAAAAAAAAAAAAAAAAAAATCATCCTCAACCCCACATTCTCGTCATAAATTTCTTTCTAGCATTCCTATTCCCCTAGAGAACGATATCAATCCCCGAGGCTTACCCCATACTACACTATAACTATTAGGTTCACTGCCTAGAGGGTTGAAAAGCTTGCTCGTAGAAAAGGAGATTTTCTCGACCCCGAACCCTGCTATCACTAGCACCGCTTCAATGTCAAGATTTCCAACAAAGTTAGGAATCTCGTCCTTGACCAGATAACCTTGTCGCTCACCATAACCTTGTTGACGGACATTCCTTTGAACTATGTTCATATGTCTTGGATTTCTATCCCTTGGCCCTACACCAAACTCCTCATAATCTTCCTCATCACCTTCCTCATCCGAAGACACAAAGTCATCATGTCCCCAAACTTGTTTATGAGATAGGTTACGTGTATGATTTCTATTGAAACCCTCGTTGTTAGGACGGGTTCTATAGATACCATGTTAGTCACCCTCATGATTTGGATGTCTACCACCCCTGAGCGTGGATCAGATTTCATCAAGAACGGTGGATAAGCTCTCGAATTTGGTCACGAGATCGGTAATCGCACGATCCATGTCTTCGGTCGACCGCACCCCACCACCGGTAAGGGGTTTTGGATCTTCTGTGCCGTTCACCATCTAGGATACTAATAAGCTCTAGATGTTTAATAGACGAAGAACTTCTAAACCAAATATCACCATGAATCAACGTGTCTCTGATGCCAACTGACGTAGAACGGAAGCGTGTAACACAAAACCTAACTAAGGTTTTAGCAAATCACAAGGATTTAAAAGACAAAGTCTTGAAATTTTATTGATAAACTGAATAATAAACATAAAACCTAAGCCCTATATTTATAGGGAAGCCAATCTTGGGGAACAAGTAAGAAAAAATCGTCCAAAACCGACTCAAAACTAAAATAGGAAACAGACCCGACTAAGGTTACGGCGTAATTGGTTTTATCAATTACGGCGTAACTACCACTACGAGAGTAAACTAATTTATCTACGACGTAATTGATTTTATCAACTACGGCGTAACTACAACTATGAATGTAAACCTACTCAACTACGGCGTAATTGAGTTTATCAACTACGGCGTAGTTGCTACACCGAACATAAACCAAAATTTAACAAAGATTTACAGCGTAATCTTGGCTTGGGGTTACGCCGTAGCTAAACCACAAACTACGTCTTGACTTGTCGAAGCTTCTTGTTACTCTCGATGAGCTCCGTGTACTCCTCCGCAAGTTCCTCAATCTTGTCCTCGTCAAATAATTAGTGTGATGTATCGTTGTAATTAAGCATTTAAAACTTATTTTGTCTAAACAACTCTTATTGAACAAAGTATGGTTGTGCATGAGTGATGGCGGATAATGTTGTGAATGAAAGATACCACACATGAGCTATGAATAAGGAATTCGATAAACTGTCAAAGGGTGCTCAAACAGACTTCAAAAGAATACTATCTCTTTCTATTAATTCATCATAACTTTCTTGAAACCTAAACCCAATACAATCACTTATACTTTGAGAGTCTTGGAAAGAAAGCCAAGGATCTTTACTAAAATTAAAATACGGAAACAAATCATACTCTCGTAGTCCCAATATTTAAGTCCATTTTGACTTTTCATTTCCAACTTTGACCTTAATTATTTTTTTCTGTGTTATATAATACTTGATGCAAAATATATAGATAGATTGTGTTTTAGTTGTATTTTCATTGGCATATTTTTTATCAATTATTATATGACAACGGAAAAAAATAATTAAGGTAAAAGTTGAAAAGAAAAATTCAAAATGGACTTATATTTTGGGACGGAAGGAGTAATTGGCAACTACTAAAAATAAGATGGATACTAATATTAAATAGAGATAGATTACGACAATTGTATTTCTTGTCTTTGGATAAAAAGTAGAGCTAACGTAGTGTTTTGTAAATTGTAATCAAAGTGGGAATGGAAATGATTATTACGGTGAAATGTAAAAATCTTGTTTGTTTGCAGTTATGCAATGTAATGATTCATTACAAGAAACGACTCATTACAACAAAAACTCTATCATTTTTATTCCTTAGGGGTCCCCTCAATTTTTTTCATTCTATCTTGTATGGAATCAAAATTACAAAAAAGTACGTCATTAACCAACTACATTAAATAAACTTCCTAACATCAATATGCATTTTATTTTTTCTTATCGATTCCAATCGATCCTATCATACCAACCAAATATGATTAATAACATTAATGAATCATTCATTATATCATTTATTCCATTACGTCGTTTATTTCATTCATTTTACATTTCATTCCGTCATACTAAACGAACCCAGTGTTGTAGTATTTTGGTGTTACAATACGAGTATTCTTAGTATTTAATTGTAATCTTTTCTTGTTTTGTCCATGCTAGCTTTTTACTAGCATGTGTAAAAAATCTCCATCATTCAATTGTGAATTATCATTTTTATCCTTCAATTTTCTTGAAACAATTAAAACAGCTGACTTCATATGTTGACCGAAGAGTCGGCAGCAAAGCAGAGGAGCAGGATTCTCGCCAAACAGCTGACTTCATATGTTGACCGAAGAGTCGGCGGCTAAGCTAGAGGAGCGGGAGCTCGAGCATGCCCTGCATTAATGAGTCCAGTCCAATTGGTACACCAGAAACACACATGGTCTGGCTCTCGTTGCAGCCATTTTTTGGCAAAATATTTGAAGTCATAGTATGTAGAGCTTAATAAAACTAACAACCAAACTTGTTCAAACTAAGATATTTTATCGCACATTTTGGTTTTAAATCTAAGAATTTATGCAAACCAATATGTATAGTTTGGTCTTCAGTTATAATGTTTCCAATATTCACAGTTCTACTACAAAGAATGGTCACATTGTCTACCGGACTTGCCCTTGATATACACAAGCAAAGCATGCATGCATGAGTAGTCTGACAACATCCACAACATGGGAGAAAAAATGGTGAAAACCTATGAGCAAGGAGCCAAGCAATAACGTGTTTTGTTTTACTGTCCTTCTTGTTGTTATCTTCTAATACGCTCAACTGCGTACTTCTTTTGCAACTCCTTAAGCATAACTAATATTTCTTGGAATGTTGGCCGTGATTGTGGCTCGCTGATCATAAGATAAAAACAAGTTGCCGTCATTATCAATTGAGGAGGTTATTTTAGATATTACATCAATAGTCAAACATTTTTAACTCAGAGAAACCAACCTGCACCAACAACTATCGATAAGTGAAGCCCACAGCGGATCCACATCTTTTGGAATTTCTAGTCTTCTATTCATGAACCCAACAGCTGCGATAACCTACAAGTATATTCAATGAAATTGCAGTTTTTTGTACTTATACAAATCATGTTTATGATTCTGAAAGGTAACATGTTTGGCCTTGATGAAGGTGGCTCAAAGCAATAAATTGAATAAAATATTGAACTTGATACTTGCAAATAAGATACCTGCATTGGATTAAGATCATCCCAAGGAATCTTCCCTGTGATAATTTCCCACAAAACCACTCCAAAGCTGTATACATCCGACCTAAATAATGACAACAAAAAACAAAAGTATTGGATAATTAAATTCATTACGAAGAAAAAAAAGACGCAGGATATATACATGGGTACTTTTTATCTGATGTATTACAATAACAATCAAATAATGGAGTTGATCCTAAGTTCATGATAAAAGCAAATTCAGGATATTAACGTACTTTTCATCTGCTTGCTCATTACGAATAACTTCAGGAGCCATCCATTGAGGCTAGAAAAAGAAATTGCACAAGAAAGATCACAAAAATTATTCAAGGCAACAAAAGTCAAACATTACCCGTTTGACCCAAAATAACTTGTATTTTTTGCTTCGAACACCCTTTGTCCTAAATATAAGCGATATTTTAGGTCATTAAATGTGTTTATATTGTGGATCCCACAAAACTGAGATTGATGGATATAGGAAACTGTTGTAAAGCTAGAGGGGGCCCTTAAGAATAACTATCAAAAAGCTAAGGCTTCTGCAATCTGAGATATGTCGGTTAATTATTAGTCTAAATCAAGGAAGAACATTGTAATACCGTTCCTTTTCCACTCTTTGTTTTCAGATACGTTTGATGCTTGATACGGGAGAGACCAAAGTCACCAACCTAAAAGGTCATATTATAAGTTTTAGTGGAAAAAACTGAAACAATAGCCATAATAGCACCGAAAATATTGAAGCATACTTTAACACTCCAATTCTTATCGACAAGGAGATTTGAAGACTTCAAATCACGGTGAACAATGGGCGGATTGCAACGATGAAGATAATTCATGCCTTGTGCCTATGTGAGAATCACGAATAAGAAGACAAATAAACTCAAAAAATAAAAAACATGATGGAAAGAATGATTATTATTAGACTTACAATATCCATGGCCATATGAAGACGACGTCTCGAATCCAATTGGTTCGAATTTCTCTGTAGTATCCGAAACAAACTTCCTCTGGATAGAAAAACTCGATTTAAGCTAGACTGAAAGGAATACATTGAATATTGAGATTGTTTATGCTAATTAACTCAAAGACTAGAACTCGACGTATGGAAGACTTGATTTTGATCTCTATAAAAAACTGAAGAGGTGTTCTTGGAGCATCAAGCTCCTCGGTTGAGGTAAAACATTTGTGACCTATTTACCTAAAAACGGTTGATTTAAATTATATTTTCTCTTCAACGGGTCAAATGGGTATAATTTAAATTTTTAACCAAATAGAGAAGCTTTTATTTTCTTGTAACTGTAGTTTAGTGGTAGAGGATTGAAGAACAAACCGGGGAAGGAACTCGGTGACAATGCATAGATGCTGAGGTGATGTAACGGCGCCCATGAAGAGCAAAATATTTGGATGTCGAAGCCTTTTCATCAGAGATACCTTCAAAAATTAAAAAGGACCATTATATCTCATTTACACCAAGGTATCTCTCTATTCACCACACCTTGCAAAGAGACCATAAAAAATGAGTGACCAAACGTTTCGCACGGTTGATGAAAGATTTACCTCCTGTTTAAATGATACCATCACATTATCCGAATACTCTTGATATGTAAATAGCTTGATGGCAATATCCTGCATAAACTCATATTTTATACTCCTTTTTATTTTATTTTTGTTTTCTATAAAAAAAAATTCACAAGTGGAGATGGGAACATACTGATCCAAACCATAGTCCATGATATACTGTCCCACACGAACCTGCGAAAATATATATATGTAAAATGTAAATTATCAAAAGATTGCATAAAAATTAGATAAAACCACATAAACATTCTAATATCTAAAATCCCCATTCAATGATACCTTGCCCAATCTGTTCTTTAGTTATCAAGTCTTCCCATAATATTTCATAATCCACGTTGGCTGTTTCCGTTTCAACTTTGATAATGGCTTTACTTTTGGAGCTACTTGTACTACTTGATGCACTTGTGGTATTAAGAGTTGCTGAAGAAAGCCACAACCCTGAAGCCTCATTCTTACTGGTATTTTCACACAACTTATCTTCTAGTTTTTCAACACACATTTGTGGGCCATTTTCATATCCTTTTCTTGGAAGATCAGTTTCGTGTCCTTGATTGGTATATAAACGCTGCCAACCAAAATATCCAAGTTTAGCATTTAATGACTCTACCTCTATTTCATCATCTCCTTTCCATGGCCACACATTTCTCTTTTTAGCCATCCATTCATTCGCTTTTGATGACAAAGTCTTGCGGAATCCAATTTTGTTTTCAGTCTTGTGACCAGAGCTTGTTGTAAATTTTCCTGTAGAACACTCCTCACTGTCAGTGGAAATCAATACTCCAAATGGAGATGAATCAAAATGCCCCCGAGGTGTGTTTGCTTCACTTTGAATTCCATCTTCTGAATGATCATTGCTACCTTCATGATCTATCTTCATTTTCAACTTCACCTTTAAAGCCTGTTATAGTATTATCAATATAAAAAATATCATTCAAAGGGTGTTTAATTTAGAGTGCTTATAAAGCAAGCATATCAGCAGGTATCCAAATACTCAAAAATGTTTCTCTACTTTTACAAAAAAAGCACTAAGCATTAAAAGAAATACTAACCAAAATTGATATCTTTGAGGCAATTGAGGTCTGTTGAGGCTGTTGAACATCAAACCTTGTGGGTGGACCAACGCGTAGGCCTGGGTATATTTTTTGATATGGACGTGAATCACTAGATATACACATACCACCTATTATTTTTCTACTTCCATCACGAAATGGGGTATTGGTACAAATAACCACAAAGGTTTCTCCTCTATTGTTTGTTACAGGAAACTCCCCTGACCAACTCTCTCCATTAACGGTTCGTTCTAGCAGATAATCAGCTAATATGGCGTCTTTTGGATCCACTAGAATCTCTGTTGGAGTCTTCCCATAAACTTCATCAGGAGTAAAACCATAAATTTCTTCTGCACTTCTGTTCCTACATTATTCACGTATTCAATTAACTGAAAAGAGATATCAAAGTTATTCTATCTACTTAAGTGTCCCTTGACATAAATAAGTGTATGAACAAGAGAATAAACTGATTAATTTGCATGATTTGCTCACCAATAGCATATCCTATATTTCATATCAAATATATGTAGAGCCTGACCCATTGATAGCATTATATTTGAGCACTTCGTTTCTGTTAGCTTCATACCTAAAGACTCCATGACTCCATTATGAATAAGTCTGTCCACTTGCCGGAGAGCATGAGGTTTACCAATGGCTAGTTTGTGAGCAGATGCCCTTTTCTGGTCAGGTTTTGAGCGATTAGCGGAAGGCATGAGTTTGGATATGTCTTGTTTGATGTGAGCGTGGAGTCCTTCAAGTTCCTGGATCCTTCTTAAGAGCTCCTCAGCTGAAGGTGGATTTTTGCTTTTCTCCATTTTCCCACACTTTTACACAAAACCAAAACTTTGATCTTTAGATCAAGAAAAAAGAGGTTCTTTACATTTCAAGTTTCAATTTTGGACGAACCCAATCAACACTAACAAAAACAAAGTATTTTTCACAGATAGAAACACACTTTGATTGTTTCACCAGTCGGATTCATCACCTTCAGTTTCAGATAATTCCTATTCTAAAGTTGTCATTTTTGAAAGTGAAAACATATACAGAATTACACAAACACAAGAAACACAAACAGCATAAAACACTGTTATATATAATCCAGTCAATTAACTGTTCTTAATTGACTGTTATATATAAAATTAACTGCGCAGACTCCGGCTATCCAAAATGATAGTCACCCTCAAATTAGTCGGCTAGTCGGGAACCAGGTAAAAAAAAAAGAAACTGTTTTTGAAAACTTTTTGTCCCTTTGAGGGAGATCCCACATCAAGAAAGTAACACAAAAGTCAAAGTTTGACGTGCATATACAAACACAAGAGAATACAAAAGCACACATGATCTATTCATGTCCTCACACAGCATGACATATTATTTAATTCAGAATCAAAGTATTTAGGGTGCGTTTGGTATCCCGTCAATTTTTATTCCAATCATGTGTTTGTTTAAGATATAAATGTTTCAAATATAGGAATAAAATATAGATATGTTTCATACTCCATAACACTCAAAAAGAGAGGGTATAGATCTTTCATTGCTCACGTTATACCTTTACTTATACTTATTGTGATTCATGACAACATACCAAACGCACCCTTATTAGTCTTCGATCCTCGTTCAAAAAAAAAAGCTCCAATCCCTTTCTTAACTTCTTTTAGAAAAAAAAACAAATCACGGAATCAGCCAAAAAGTCAAAGTTTGACTTGAAGACAGTAACATATGAAAAATGCAAAAAAGACATTATCTACACATTTTCATTGTTCAGATACAAAATCAACCTTTTTTCTAAGGGTTTTTCTAACATGTGCCCCGGGGCACATGTTAAGCACACCAAAAGGACGGCGGGACTCACGAAAAAGGACGTTCGGACCCACAAAAAATACACTTTTCAAATAAAACATGTGGGTCTGGACGTCCTTTTTCGTGAGTCCCGCCGTCCTTTTGATGTGCTTAACATGTGCCCCCAGTGCACATGTTAGAAAAACCCTTTTTCTAAATACCATAATCAAAGTATTATTCAACATAGTTGAAGATTGACTTGCAGGAAAAAAATGTATATTGCTCCTCAAACTTTTTATATATTGCCCGAAAAAATTAAAATGAGAAAGATGAAAATGAATCTCAACCACACATTTCAGATTCACTTACAAAATTAGATGCATCTCTTATATATGCGGCTAGAAATTTATATTTATAAAAGGTTCCATCAATCTAGGAGAACTATACACTGATAATTATAGAGGCACTTTATTTTGCTTACTTAAAAATCCATGCTTACCAAGGGATAAATCCCCACCATCCATTTAGTATAATCTAATGGTGGGGATTAACCTAAGATTTAATACTTAAACCTAAGTCCATGTTTTTTTTATTGTCTTTTTGTCTTTCTTTTTTATTAACATTTTTTTTTTCTTTTTTTTCTTTTTTTTTTTTGTCTTTTTTATTATTTTCCGTTTTTTTATGAATTAATGGTTTGTTTTTTTTTTTTTTTTTTTTTTTTTTTTTTTTTTTTTTTTAATTTGCGTTATTCACGTTTATTTTTTTCGCGTTTTTTTTCGCTTTCATACGTTTTCGTCCGTTTTCATCTGTTTCGTCCGTTTTTCAACGTTTTCGTCCATTTTCTTACGTTTTCATCCATCTTCATATGTTTTCGTCTATTTTCTTACCTTTTCGTTCGTTTTCATACGTTTTCGTCCGTTTTCATACGTTTTCTTGTATTTTCGTTCGTTTTCGTCCGTTTTCAGACGTTTTCGCCCGTTTTTATACGTTTTCATCCGTTTTCATAGGTTTATATACGTTTTAGTCCGTTTTTAGACGCTTTCGCCCATTTTCTTACGTTTTGGTCCGTTTTCATACGTTTTCGTCCGTTTTCTTAGGTTTTCGTTTGTTTTCATACGTTTTCGTCCGTTTTCATACGTTTTCGTCCATTTTCATACGTTTTCGTTTGTTTTTTTACGTTTTCATGCACTTTCATCCGTTTCTATACGTTTTCTTCGTTTTCAGACGTTTTCGTCCACTTCTATACGTTTTCATCGGTTTTCATAGGTTTATATACGTTTTCGTCCGTTATTTTATGTTTTCGTCCATTTTTAGACGCTTTCGTCTGTTTTCAGACGTTTTCATCCGTTTTCATACGTTTTTGTCCGTTTATATACTTCGTCCGTTTTAAGACGTTTTTATACGCTTTTCATTCATTTTTATACGTTTTTTCCGTTTTCAGACGTTTTCGTCCGTTTTCATACGTTTTCGTCCGTTTTTTCTAGTTTTCTTTATACGTTTTCGTCTATTTTCATACGTTTTCATACTTATTATTAAACTCTATTATATTACATGTCTAATATCAATTGTGATATTTTATAAAAAAAAGTTAATGTCTAATATCACTTGTAATATTTCATAAACAAACAAGCATGTTTTTTTAACCTTTAATATCACCTGAGATATTTCATTGCTCTGTATATTTTTATATATTATCACCTATGTGTTTTCTAATATTTTTATAATTTTCAGTTACATGATAGTTTTTGTACCTTTCATCGCAATTGACAAGCGTATATTTTTTTAGTGCAACCAGTGTTATCTATCACTTGTGATATTATACTCTTAGTAGAAATAAAATGGTTAAAGTCTCTTTAGGTGAATTATTATTTTGTTTAAAAAAATGCTAATTTAATGCAACACTTGTTTGAATTTGAGAATATTTCAAATCTCTATTTTCATAGTTTACTTCATTTTGATATTTTTATGTGGCACTTATTATCTCTTGTAATATAACATTGTAAGGAAGATGAAGAATATTACATTCTTCATCATGTATGTGTTATCAATTTTGATACTCAACTAAGAATGTGAAATATTACATTCTTACCAAATGTGATAAGAATTTAGTATTTTACCAAGTATATATGAAAGAAATAATAATATACATCACTTATTATATCACTGTGATGATTCTGTTCATTTTTTTATTTGTGTTTTTGAAAATATTTAGGAAGATTTTTGTGTTTTATGATAATATGAAATATTAAAAAAGGTGTTTAATAGAAAACAAGAGATGTTATGATACTTTGGTTAGACTTGTGGTGACATTTTCTTTTTAATAGATACATTTTGCATGTTTCGATAGGTTTTATAGAGGGATTTAAAAATATCTATCGTTGAATCAACAAACTAAAGAAGCTATGCTTGAAGAAAGCACAACAAACTTAGCAAGCTCAAATACCTGTGATATCACACATGATATCACAGGTGATATCACCTCGCTTTTGATATCACTGGTGATATCACAAGTGATATCACTGGTGATATCACAAGTGATATAAACTATGATATCACACATACTACCACCGGTGATATCACACATGATATCACAAGTGATATCACCTGTGTTATCACACATGATATCACGTGTGATATCATGTGATATTACAAGTGAGGTGATATCACCTGTGATATCACAGGTGTTTGAGCTTCCTTAGTTTGTTTATAAAGATGTGTGCTTTCTTCAACCATAGCTTCTTTAGTTTGCTGATTCAACTATAGATATTTTCAAATCCCGCGATAAAACCTATCGAAACATGCACAATGTATCCATTAAATAGAAAAATCCACCACAAGTCTAACAAAAGTATCATAACATCTCTTTTTTTCAGTTGAACAACTTTTCTAATATTTCATAATATCATAAAACACAAAAATCTTCCTAAATATTTTCAAAAACACAATCATCACATTCTTAATTGAGTATCACAACTGATAACACATACATGATGAAGAATGTAATACTTTTCATCTTCCTTACAGTCTTATATCACAAGAGATAAATAAGTGTCACTTACAGATATCAAAATGAAAACGTCTGAAAACGGACAAAAATGTATGAAATTAAATGAAAAACGTATGAAAACGGACAAAAACGTCTGAAAAACGTATATAAACAGACAATAACGTATAAAAACGGATGAAAACGTATGAAAATTGCCGAAAACGTCTAAAAATGGATGAAAACGTAAAAAACGGATGACAACGTATGAAAACGGATGAAAATACATGAAAACGTAAAAATACAGACGAAAACTTCTAAAAACGGACGAAAATACATGAAAACCTAAAAAAAAAACAAAAAGTATGAAAATGGATGAAAATGGCCGAAAATGTAAGAAAACGGACGAAAACAGACGAAAACGTAAGAAAGCATAAAAACACGTCTGAAAACGTATAAAAAATGGACGAAAACGAAAGAAAACGGACGAAAACGTATGAAAATGAACGAAAACGTAAGAAAATGAACAAAAACGTAAGACAACACACGAAAACGTAAGAAAACAGACGAAAACGTATGAAAACGGACCTAAACGGGCGAAAACGTAAGAAAACATACGAAAACGTATGAAAACAGACGAAAACGTATAAAAACCGACGAATACGTCTTAAAACAGACGAAACTGTCTAAAACGGAGGAAAACATACAAAAGCGTCTAAAAACATACCAAAACGTATATAAACGTATGAAAACGTACGAAAACGTCAGAAAACGGACGGAAACGTAAGAAAACGGATGTAAATGTACGAAAACAAATGAAAACAGACGAAAACGTAAAAAAAATGACGAAAACATATGAACACGAACGAAAACGTATAAAAACGAACGAAAACGTATGAATACAGATGAAAACGTATGAAAGCGAAAAAAACAAAAAAAAAACAAAAAAAAAAAAGAAAGAAAAAAAGGTGAATTTAAAATTAAAAAAAATAATGAAAAAAACGTGAAGTTAAAAAAAAATTAAATAAAAACGTGAATTGAAAAAAAAAAAAAAAAAAAAAAAAAAAAAACATGATTTTAAAATAATAACGTGAGTTCCATAAACAAAAAAAAAAAAATAATAATAATAATAAAATAAACAAATAAAAATGTTAATAAATAAGAGAGACAAAAAGACAAAGAAAAAGGATAAAAAAAACATGGACTTAGTTTCCATATTAAATCTTAGGTTTATCCCAACCATTAAATCAAACTAGATGGATGGTGAGAATTTGTCCTTTGGTAAGCACCAAAATAAGAGTAGCATTGAAAATTCCTCGATAATTATATAGTTCAATTTATTATTGTTATCTAAAAATGGGACACTGATAAGGATTCAACCTTTGACCTTTTTTCACGGGCATACCGCATACGGTTCAGAAAAGTAATATTCTATCAAGTATCACCTCCTGACCCATGTAAGAAAATATATCCATTTGACATAAATAATAGATCAACCTTTACCTCTTAGAGGTATCGTAGTTTTCCTTTTCTAAACGAAGCAAAACCCTTTTATGTGAAGATCACATTCATTCAAGTTATATTATCAACATCCTACTCAGTTTCCCGGATTTGAGCATGTGCAGGATAGGCAACCGCTCAGGGCCTCCAATTTCTAGAGGCCTACGATCTCTGAACTGCAGTATAAGTATGAACTCGTTTTTGAAGGATTTAATAATCTTGTTAACAAATGGTATAAGACGTAGAATATAATGTTTTTGTAACATGAAGAAAAAAAGCTTGTGCCTGTTCTTGAATGGAAGAAAATGAAGCGTTTGTTTTGATGGGAAGGATGACCGAAGTTGCATGTGGCCCCCAAAGGTTTTATTTGTCTTTTAGTTTGCTATTGTAATTTATTGAGGTGGCAAAACAGGCGGGCACGGGCTAGAATGGGCACGGGCTTAAACGGGCACGGGCTAAACGGGCACGGGCCAAACGGGCACATGTTATACAAATTGTTTAATAAAAGACCTAAAACGACGAAATAAATTCTTTAAACGTAGTATCTTATTTATATTATAAAACTTAAATATATTATATATATATAAAAAATTCTTTAAAACGATCGTAATGTTCTACAATTGAGAAAAAAAAAAGTGCCCGTTAGTACCCATTTAAGTTTTCAATGGGCAATATGTGCTCATTTCAAAAAAAGAAAGGGGCTAAATGTGCCCAAATCTTATAAAAATGTGCCCATTTAGCATATCTTTTTGCTTTTGGACATATTTTGCCACCTCTAAATTTTAAACCGATGTCTCTAGTTTACAAAAGGCTGTATTTTTTAAACAGCACTGTTTTAAAACTCAGGTTTTAGTTGACCCGTTGAGTGATCGGTTTACCGTTAGGTTAAGCCGGTTTTAGACCACAAAGAGAAGTGCCTTTATTTAAAAAGGGGGTGATACTCGCATTATATTTTTTGATGAATGGATCACAATTTATATATTACAATATTTTACGGTACAATATACATCAAAAGATATGATATAATATCACATCTCTTATTTAAAGTGCACACAAATAAAAACGTTATGCACTTTTAGTTCCGCGATAAAAATATATAGCATCAAACCAATACCAATAGGTATTGACAAATGAAAACTAACAAGGACTAAATTACTTGTATATTTATAGAAAACATCATTTCTATTAGCACACTATGTCAGAGTATTATCATATTACCACTTGACCGTGGCCTATTGGGATAAGTTATTAACAACTACCGAAAACAACATTTGTATCCCACCATGTTTTTACACATTTTTTTTATAGTTGTTTTTTTTATTATAAAAGTACGAAACATAAAATATAAAATTTAACAAGTTAAAAATATTAAACTGGCAACAAATACGAAACAAAAACTGATAAAAAATTATGTTATACTGTTAACAGAAAAGTTAAAAGAGAAACTTGTGTATTTTTTTTAGGTCAAGAGGTACCAATAATATTACCTTTTAATATTTCTTTTTCTCATTCATCCATTGTTTTAACTAAAGAAAAAGTCACAAAACCAAACACTTTCTCACACACACACCTATCACCATTTTCAGTTACCACCACTGATACATATTCTCTTCGTCGACGTATAAGAAATCGGAGCCATATTCTGTCGATCTTTAATAAGATTAGTATATGTATGTTCAGTTATATAGCCAACATGTTCTATTACATCATATAGTTACATCGTTATGTTCTTTTTCTTTCATATATACTGAACCGACAGGCGGTTCGACCCAGGTCGACCAAAACCCGACGGTTCAATCAACCATAATAAAAACCCGACTTACAATGAAAAACTGGTAAATACTCCGGTTCGCGGTTCAACTGATTCAACCGGCCAGATTAAACCGGGTTTTTAAACATTGCACTAAAAGAACTACAACTACTACTTGAAACACCTCTTAGAGAAAAATCATATTTTGGCTCTTATAATTTTCAAATAAATCATATATAATTATACTAGGCATCTTACTTTAAGAAATGTGGTAATACTGATCTTTAGGGGTTATTTTTAAAGGGCAATTGCATATATACCCACCAATACTTGCATATTTGCATATATACCCAAAACATGCTTAACTTGCATTGTACATCATGCATTGAAAACTTGTATTTTAAGAAAATATGCAAGTTTTTGAGTTTTATTGGGTATATATTCAATTCTCCCTATTTTTAAAATGTCATAGTCATACATAAAAAATGTTGCAAGTCAAAGTATGATTAATAAGTTGCTATTCGGATCGTTATGGAACATCTTACGAATACTTAAGGTGCGTTTGGTATATGGTTTTGACATGGGTTTTTAGAAGCTAAAGTCAAAAACTTTGTTTGATATAGAATATGAGTTTAAAATTTAGGGTTCAAACCTCAAACTATACCATACTCAATTCCTTATAAGATAATTGGAGTTTGAGGAGATTAAAGGGCCTACAAATTTTCTCTTTATCTCTCTTTTATTTCGACATTTAAATATAACTAATTTAATATCAAATAGTTACATAAAATTATAAAAATAACAATTTATCTTTCTATAATATATATATATATATATATATATATATATATATATATATATATATATATATATATATATATATATATATATATATATATATATATGTGGGAGGGTTAATGTGAGATCAAACTTAAAGTTGTAAAAATAAGATCAAATCTAAAAAACCACTAAAACATTTATAAATAACAATTTTAGCAATCATACACAAAAAAATTATATTTTAATATAAATTAACATTTTAGCAACTAATAACCAAATGATACATGAGTTTGGATTAGTAATACACCTGATACACATTACACTAATAAATATTCCAAAACCTGATACACATACAAAAACCTGATACACATTAAACTTCTAATCAAAGTGTATCACCTAAGTTTCGTAAATTTTAAAAAGAAATCTATCGAAACTTTAACAATTTTAGTTGTAGTAAATAAAAAAAATGTTTTTTTTGTAAGGAGAGTATCTCTTGTCAAATTTTAGTTTGATCTCATTTTAACAACTTTAAGTATGATCTTATTTGATCTAGATTATATATATATATATATATATATATATATATATATATATATATATATATATATATATATATATATATATATATATATATATATATATATATATATTACATTAAATTCAAATCTAAATCTAAATCCTAATTAAAATCCAAATCCTAATCTTAAACCCGTCTACGAACCAAAAAGGCCTTTAGCTTTTAAAGTTACGAGTTGAGGGACTATTTTTCAATTACAGCCTCAAATTTTACGAAACAACCTGTTAATCATATTTTATTGCTATATCAGAAAATGCATAACATATAAAGCAAGAATGAGTTAATATACACTCAATATTCTCTATAAACCTAATGGACCAATTATGGTTATTTTCATTAAAAAAAAAAAAAAAAAAAAAAAAAAATCTTTTCACATTTAAAAAAAATAAAAATAAAAAAATAAAATCTTGCAAATGGTAAATCGTTAAGCAACAAAAAATGCACTACTACGACAAGTTTTTTTTTTATCTTTCAGTAGACCGGCCTTTTGAAATACTTTCGACGAAACTTTTTTTTTCAAGTTTTGTTTTAGCGTTAAAATTTACGTATAGAAAATGACATGTGATTTATATGTTAGGAATCACGTGTGATTTAACAAATCATATTTGATTTAAAAAAATCACATGTGATTTTAAAATAACAAATCCCATTTGATTTTTTCAGATGTAAATTTCCATATTCAAAATAAAAATCCAAAAAAAAGTTCGTCGAAAGTATATAGAAGTGCCTCTTTATAGAAAGATGATTTAATCATCGTCGTGATGGTATGATTCCTTTCACGTAATGATTAATGATTTGTGGTTCAACTCACAGAAGTGTTGCGCCCGTTGCAGGAGCATACTTACCTATGAATTTGATGTACATGTTCACACTTAGGGTTAAAGAAATAAACTATCAACGTACTTTCCAAAATTTGCACATCTGGGTAATATACTCAAAAAAACTCATTATTACCATCCGAACTTGTTGGTACAAGTAAATATTAGAAACATTACCATAAGATTTTCCATGTCATTATTTTAATACACATGGAATATCATTTTTTCCACCTAGGTTTTTCATTCCCTGTTTTCAACTTCCAGTACTTGTTATGTGTAGGTTTTTCATTCCCTGTTTTCAACTTCAAGTACATGCTATGAAGTTAAATACGGGAGCTACTTTGAAGTATTACCCGGGTTAGACCCGTTGGGTCAGGTTTAGGTTTGTGTGTTTAGACGGTTATATAACCCGTTTTTTACATGATGGGTCGGTTTACCCATAAAAGAATTACCCCTTTTTGAAAGAAGGGTGTCCATGGATTTACTTGCTTTTCTTTGCTTTTAATTTATTTTAAGATGATTGCATGCTAGTATTTGATTATGGATTATTGCATGATTAATGTGTATGCGATTATGCGTTATTTTGCTTTCGACTTCGTCTCATTAGAAATTAAAGGTACTGTGGAAAACTAGAGGGGGGGTTGAATAGTTTTACCGATTAAAACTTCGTTTTAAATTATTTAGATAGACTTATGTCAATGTATTAAATGTGTATGTTGCATGTTGATAGATAAACATATAAATAAACAATGCAAAGATAAAGAGTAAGAAGCATAAAACCACGACGCGAGTATTTATAGTGGTTCGGCTACCAGGACACCTTCCTTTCCCTACTTCACTCCCCGAGTCACCTACTCGAGATTCGTAATCACTACACAACACAAGCTCCTTGTGGCGGAGAAGCCTTCACAACGTCGCCTACTCTTTATCCGGTATAAGGCTAGACACCGGGTTCTTCCACGAGGTTGAACCAAATCTATCACAACGTCGCCTACACTTTATGCTGTACAAGGCTAGATACCGAGTTCCATTACAAAGGAGGAACTTCTACCCCACACTACACAACACCTATCCCAAAGGAGACACACTCCTTATTACAACATCAACAAGGATATCAATATCGTTTACCCAAACTAATCTATCTTGTACATCGATGCACCATATCACGATTAGCACCTTTCAATAATGCCTTTGACACGATCCTTCAGCACCTTTCACTAATGCCTTCTACACGGACCTTCGGCACCTTTCACTAATGCCTTCGACACGGACTTTCGTCACCTTTTACTAATGCCTTCTACTTGACCCTTTTGGCATCTTTCACCATATGCCTTCAGCACAACACTTCTAAGGAGGAAGAAAGAACTATCAACAAGAGAACTTCAGTAGTCTTGATGATGACGAAGCTTGGAAACTCATGGACTTGAGCTTGCTTGACTTCAAGAGGTGGTGATCTCGCCTTTAAGAGGAACCTAGAGAATCATACAAACACAAAACTACATATAAAGATCCGTTGGATTTGAGGTTAGAGAGTTTAAAACACTAAGAGAGAATGTGTGTGAAAGGGGTGAGTTACAATGAGGAAATGGCTCACTATTTTTAGACAAAAATCAACTACTGTTCCTCGGATCTCACGGATCCCTTGCTTGAGGGATCCGTCCAGTGTATTTCTGGGAATCCGCCAGATGCTCCTCCTATTTGGGTTATAGGTCATGGGTTTTGAACCTTGGGTCATGGGTATCCAAATAGATACAATGTATCTAGACATTAGATCATGGGCATGGGTCATGGACCATGGATAATACCCAATATGACTTCATGCATGATGTCATGCAATGGGTCATGGGTTATGGATCATGCTCCATGGGTATGGGTCATGGACTTTGGGTTTTACCCAACTACATTCAATGTATCTAGTCAATGGGTCAAGAACTTATATTTTTACCCATTACAATATATACTAAGTATATATATATATATATATATATATATATATATATATATATATACCCATTATGTAAACACTAGTTATTTATACATATGTATTTCTATGAATGTAAACACTATTACTTGTTTAGTGTTTTATATGAAAATATAAGTGTGTTAGTAAACTATTGGCTCAAACCATTTACGTATTTTATTTGTTTCGTTAAAATGATTTTACGTTTGTTATCGACAAAACATTAGAAGATCGTAAAATATAAATAAACGTTTTAACTTCTTATTTGTATTAACAATCTCCCCTTTTTGTTGATGACAAAACATAAAATTATTTTAAGTAAAAACTAAAATTCGTAAAAGTTTGAATTTGAGTTTTTATTCTCTTCTCCCCCTTTTTGTCGAAACAAAAAGAGCGTCGAAAAGAAACTAACACATTGTTTTTAAGTAAAACACGTGAGAAAATACAAATATGAAAAGTAGAGAGTAAGAGAAGAGAAGAATTCTCGTCTTAGCTCCCCCTTGACGGGTGCTTCCCTTTGTTGAGGGCGTCAAGTAATGAGGAAGACTAAGCGAGTGTTTTGAAATATTGTTTGCAAATGGTTTCGTCTTTTTAGATGAGCATGCTCCCCCTTGACGAGTACTCCTTTGTGAGGAGGACGTCAAGTAGTAATGCACTCCTATGTGAAAGTATTGCAAGCATTTTTGCAACGTTTTGCTTTGATAAGAAACTCCCCCTTGTTGAGGGTGTCAAAGTGTTCAAGTGTATATTGAAAATCTACAAAACAAAGGTTAGAAAACAAGTATATGATGCATAATATCCTGCAAACAAGACTCAAATTAGTAAGAAAAATTGTTTCTATTGGACGGATCCTACGGTTCCTCCTTGGGAGGGATCTTTCTAGGCCAAAGTAAGGGATCCGTCTGCCTGCATACTTAAGACATCAATATGGATGTAAAATGTGGTGTCAACACCAACATGAGTTATGTATTTAAGGCACCAGACATATTCTCAATACCATATGGCATATAACATGTAATTTCATTCAATAAAAACACGAGAAATGATATACATATCTTTAAAACTAAGAGAATGACTAAAACATGTAATACATTTTCTAATAATTCTAAGAAGTGACGAAAACTTAAAAAGCATCAATGTGCTTGAAATCTAAGGACGAGTAAACTTGTTGATTTGGTACAATCGTTAAAGGAGATGATTAAACATGAAATGAAACTCATTTCGTACTTCTTGAACAAGTCCCTGAGTGAGTTGACAATTAGAGCAATTATTGTCATGACTAGGAACCGGAGGAGGTGAAATGTTTTGAGGAGGATCCACAAAGGATGGTGGAATTTAGGAAGATGAGGTTAGTGACGTAGGGTATGGTTCAATTAAAAATGAGGGTGATGATGCACGAGTTAGTGGTGGAGATGGTAAGTCCTCTATATGATTGGGTCTTTGGTGATTTATTGTCTCCAAAGATGGACTATTTGGTGGTGAAGGTGGTTCCCTATTTAACGAGAAGGTTGGTGAATGAGAAGTCCTTGGTGGTGAGTCTTCTAACGAGTAGAGATTTGGATGGGAAAGAGGTTCGGTAAAGGAATGTAGTCTAGGTTCTAAAAAGGAAGGCTTGGGTGTTTTACTAGAACTAGGTGTGTTTTGTTTAGTGCTTGATGAAGGCCTTTCCAACTCAAAAGGTCGAATGCTAATCCTAGCGGTTTTTCTAGCTTTGGTTGATTGAGTTTGTTGAGGAGGGATTCTAGCATTTGGACTTCTTACGGGGGATGACTCGGTAGAAGATATCTCATGAATCATATGAGCATTCTTTTTGGATGAACCTTTGTTTGAAGAGTTCTTGCTAGATGCTTTAGTCATAGTGAAAAGGAGGATGTAATATATGTCTTCCCTACTGATTTTTGGATTGTGGTTTGAATGGTGGTTTAAACTCATAAGAATACTTGGTTTATAAAGGATGAAGTTAAGTTAATGAATTAAATTATTGACCACTAAGAATTTTGACATGCACTAAGGTCAACTATAGTGTTGTTCTATTCTAGGGAGTCATTTAATGGCAAGTAAAAGTGTTTAGGCTACCAAAGAGAGTTTGAATTAGAAGAGAAAACTGATCATAAGCTGTTCTGGAGACCCAGATCCCACGGTTCCCTATCTTTAGGGATCCGTCTATCATACATCAAAATGGTGGAGTGATTATGCTCTTTTAGGGTCTAGTACCTATAAATATTGTGTTTTTGGGTTCCCTAAGATGTCTTAAATGGTATGGGACTTAAATGTCCAACCATAAGGAGTAAGGATACCTAATGATGGTTTTTGGTAAGAAAGTGGACTTTTTGAGAGTGCAATCAAGTATTTAAGGATGAAACTAATGATTTGAGGATGACAAATGAAGACAATTGATCCTAGAGATCATATGGTGGCTTAAGAAAAATTTGGAAAATTCCTAAAAAATCAAAAGAAATGAAAAACTAGTTTTTAGCCTATTTTGAGGTAAAGATGAGTAAAATCAATTTGTCAATATTAAGAGAAATAACAAACTAAGTGTTTTGATATGTGAGGAACAATGTGTGAGTATCGGAGCAGAAATATGGTGAGTTTTGGTGAAGTGATAAATCAAAAATACCTTGAATGTGATCTTAGGTTAGCTATGAGTAAGTATGAAACCTACTGATCTTGAGGAAGACTAAAAAGTTCCTTAAATATCATATTTAGCTAGTATGATAAGGTCTAGAGGATTGGACTGAAGTGAAAGTGTAAAAATGCCTTGTTTGTTTACCTGGATCCCACGGTTCCCTCATTTGAGGGATCCGGCTAGTTATAGCTCAGGGATCCGGCTACTGCTGACCAGTAGCTTCACAACAAATGTGCAAAGTTTGCACTCCTTAGCAAATACTCATCCTAATCATTTCTACATTCAATAATCAAATATGCAAGCAATAAATATTACGCATAGTAAGTAAGGGCGACTAAGAAGTAAGCAAAATGAGCAGGACCCACTTCTTGATTTCAATCAAGCCGTCGTAAAATTCTCATTTTTGTAGCTTAGGACTTAGCTCTAAGTAGATGGCATGCCATGAACAAAAACATTCAAACTCCTACTCCATCGCCTCCACTCTTCACTCTTCAACCTTTTACCCCTACTTCTTCTTCTTCTTCATGAGGAAGTTAGCAAAACATTTGAACATCCCCTTTGTTTGTTGAAATTCTTGTGATGGGCTCGGGATGTCTGGCAGTTGGTTAATGTATGCTAAGGGGTCAAGTTGAACGTTTCCAATGGGGTTTCTTCCTTCTCCCTCTCTTTCATCTAATGAGTCCGTTGGTGGGTGAGGTCTCTTGCCTTCAACCATAATCCTTGTAGTATTCTCATCGGACAAGGGCACCATGACCTTGTTGCAAAAGGTGTGGTCACTGGAGTAGGTGAGCACCATCTTCTCCGTCCTTTTCACACTTGCCATCCGTTTGACCATGTAATAGGTGAGATTGAAATGAGTCCCGGTAACAAGGCAATAAATCATGTAGCTTAGGCAAGCGTTGGGATGATCCTTATTTCCCACCAACCAAAGGAAGTTCTCCCTTAGCACTAGTTCCCATTTCTTGTATAATGGGAACATCTCCGAAAGCTCCATTTGAAAGGGATCTCTATAGATGACCTTGGACTTCCTAGTGACTCATGACGGAGAGGCTCTTTCCATGAAGACGGTATTCCTTACCGTAGCCGGTTCAGGGAGGGCTGTGAAATATACCTCGTGATGATCAACCATGTCATGAAGATCGACCAATGACCATTCATTCGAGTACATGCATACTCCTCGACAAGGGACACGGAGTATCCTAGCAAACTCTTCAAGGGTGAAGGTGAACTCATATTGATGACAAAATTGATCGAAATGGTTCCATCTTCATTTCTAATGATTCTCATGCTCTTGTAGAACTCTAGGACAAACATCGGACAAATTTGTTCATTGATGCTCAAGAGACATTGGAATTTGATTCCCGCAAAGACTTGGGGAATGTCGGCGTTGTTGATGAATAAGGGATCAACTACACGCCCTTCGTGGAATAACCTCTTTTCCAACAATTTGAAGGTTTTTCGGTCATCTGGGTTCAATCCATCCTTTCTATGATACATGGGAATGTAATGTGCCGTGTCTTGGAAATCTTGTTGTCAATTGCTAGGCATGATTGGTCCTAAACATCAAAACCACAATGTGGTGTTAATTGTGTGAATAGTAACCTAATGAGGTTCATCACAATTTTGCTCATTACATCTTCATTGAATTCAAAAATGAGTTTAATTTGTATTAACAATGTTGATTCTTTGATTTAGTTTATCTTAGAAAACAATCTGATACCAAATTTTGATAAACCCATTTGAATCCAATTTCTTAAGATGAAAATTGTACTCCTAGGAATTAAAGAATGGAAATAACAATGTAGTGAAGATTATTCTTACACAAGTGATTGTTTCCTTTGAAACGATGATGAATGAACTCATGTGAACAATAAATTAGGTTTTATGTTCGTGAGTTGAGAGAGTAAAGTGAGAAATAAAGCTCCACAATGATCATCTATCACTTAATCTGTCTTCTGATGTGCCGGTTGCCACAGATCCCTTGAATGAGGGATCCGGCTAGTTCAAACTCAGGGATCCAGCATATCAGCAGTTAACAGTTTAAGTGAACTTTGACAATTTTGATTTAAGAGTTTTAATTCTTGGCTAGAGTTGGTGTTTTTGCTCAATAACTTATGGTTTGAGGTTTTGACGTGTTTTAGTAGTCCTATTTGACGAGGTTCCCTTTTTACGAATGAATCATAATTTTTGGGAAGTTTTTAAGAATTATGATAAAATACTATTTTATCATGATATGAGGAGTTTCACATGGACACTATTGACATAGATGAAATGTCAACAACCTTATGTGAGAAATGATGGCCAAGGCTCTCGAATAGCCAAGATATCATTATCACTAGTTTGTAATTTGTCTATTGAGATCAACAAAGAATACTATTCTTGATGATGAGTTCAATATAGATAACAACTGTAGTAATATTTAAGTATACGTATTGAGTCTATTTATTCTTTACATGTTATACGAAATGACATTATTAATTAAGCTAGAAATTATGCAATAATAATTTATTTGTAAGTAAGTAATTAGAGAGCATACCTTTGGTATATATATTCTTTTTATGAAAAAGAAACATCGACGCGAAAATTCTTCATGATCTTATAGGATGCCCAAATCCTAGTATGGAGAATTCTCAACAAAGAAAATATTAGGAGGATCTATCATATCCAACAATATGAAGCATGGTGATTTTTGAAAGCGTGACTTTTTGATGTTAAGAAATTTCCTTCTTTGTAGTTTTCAATCATACACGATCTTATCAAGTTTTTAAAGTACGATATACTCTAAGAAACTTGGTAGCGAAGCTCTGGTACCAATTGTGGAAAACTAGAAGGGGGTTGAATAGTTTTACCGATTAAAACTTCGTTTTAATTTATCTAGATAGACTAATGTCAATCTATTAAATGTGTATGTTGGATGTTGATAGATAAGCATATAAATAAACAATGCAAAGATAAAGAGTAAGAAGCACAAAACCACGGCGCGAGTATTTATAGTGGTTCGGCTACAAGGACACCTTCCTTGCCCTACTCCACTCCCCGAGTCACCTACTCGAGAGTTCGTAATAACTACACAACATAAGCTCCTTGTGGCGGAGAAGCCTTCACAACGTCGCCTACTCTTTATCCGGTATAAGGCTAGACACCGGGTTCTTCCACGAGGTAGAACCAAACCTATCACAACGTCGCCTACACTTAAACCGGTACAAGGCTAGATACCGAGTTCCATTACAAAGGAGGAACTTCTACCCACACTACACAACACCTATCCCAAATGAGACGCACTCCTTATTACAATATCAACAAGGATATCAATATCTGATCTGTGCTAAACCGTCAAGTCTAATCACACAAGCTAGCCACTTGTGAATGGCTAACCGTAATAGACTTAAAACTGCTTAAACACAAATACAATGAAGTCCTGGAGAATAGAATGAATTCCCGGGTCGTTAAGTCCCACGGAGACTCAATGGTGTGTAAACACTTGATCAGACGATAGAATGATCACTAAGGATAGTGATCAGTAAGGATTTGGATGGATAATTACACTACTGAAAAAGTTTATAAAATAAAGCGACTTAAATGCAAATTAAGAAAATTAAAAAGATGAAATATATTAAATAAACGCTATCACTATATTTAAAATGATGAACGTTTAAAACTTAAAACGTACGTTTAAAATAAAAAAAACTACGTAACGTACGAAATAAAACGTGAGAATAAAGAAAGAAAATACCTACGGATATGAAAAATACATTTTTACAATCCTAATGATAAAAGAAAATTTCTAGAAAAAGAAAATTATTTTTACAACTATTATTCTAATTATTAATTAATTAAAAACTATTTATTAAGTATTAAAATGCACTAAAATATAAGAAAATACAAAATTAACCTAGAAAAATGAAATTATAACTTAGAAAAATCTAAAATATGATAAAACTTATTTTAAAACTGAAAATATATTTTTTAGACTTTTTATGTATTTATTATTAATTTAAAACTATTTAAAACTAATTAAAATGCTAGAAAATACTATTTAAACCAAGAAAATTATGGAAAAATATTTTTTTGACTTTTTACATTTATCTTAACTTAAGAAAAATGAAAAATTATTTTTTTGGACCTTTTCTTAATTTTTAGTATTAAATGCTATTTAAAAATGCTTAAAAACTAATTTAAATCAAGAAAAATAGCAAACAAGCTAGGAAAAATCTGAAAATTTCAGGAAAAGTCTAAAATAATATTAGGAATCTGGGAAACATAGAAAAACAGGGGCTTGTTTGGAGGAATTTGAAACTGATGTACAAGTGCTTATTGAAATAAGCACTTAAATAAGCAAATGGAACAAAACAAGCACCCAACCAAACCAGAAGCTTAAATAAGCTAAAAGTGACCAAATGCAACTAAAATCAACAAGCTATAACCTCTGGATATCAAGCTTAACAGATTTGATGTTTGAGCTTATGTATGCAAAAACAGTTAAAGGGTACTAGGTTGCAGCTTAAAACAAGCACTTAAATAAGCTGGAAACAGAAAACCAACAATTGGAACTTGGAGAAGACCTGGCCAAGAACCTTAAAACCAAAAATCAGACCTAGATAAGCTAAACTAAGCCCTGTGCAAGGGCTGCAAAAACTGCATAATCCCTGTGCAGCTCAGTGCTCTGCACAGGGCACATAAGCTTGTTTTGACAAGCTCATTTGGGGCTTAAACAAAATTCACAAAAATATACTAAAATGGACATAAGAAAATAGACCAGTAGGGCTTTTTGAAACCACAAGTTTCATTGAAATTGATTCAGAAATGAGCTTATGAAAAATCTTCCTAGTTGAGCTCAAAACAGATTTTTCACTTTTGACTTTTTAGAACAGTTATGAAGAATTGACTTTTATGAGTTTTGAGCTCAATTTAAAGACTGATTATGATGTTAATGATTGAAATAAGACTAAAGCAACCTTTATCTATGTATTTTAGACACAATACAAGTGATTTGAATTCCAAAAACACAACAGATAAGCTATTAAAACAATGGGACTAAGATTTTGACTATAGGTGTTTTACAGGCACAAACTAAGACAGGTATGAGCTTAAATGAGCTGAACAAACATTACTCAACAAATCTTAACCACTGCAAAAGCCTTTAAGACAGATTAGTCTACAAAACCAAACACACCTTTATTTCAACTGTTATGAAGATTTAAGTGAGACAACTGCTGAACACACTTGAATTAATGATCAAGCTACATCTATATATCCTAGATACATCTTTTTAAACAGATTTGCACCAGTTTTAAATCCAAATAAAGATAATGCAAAGAAACTTGAAATTTACTTACAAAGGATCCTTAGCACAATGGCTTGAAACAATGAACCCAATGAACTCTAACCTAATTATATCAACCCATTAGCTCAAAATCAACGCAATCCATCACTGCATCAACCCATTTCCATTTCCAAGACTAATTTAGCCCCGTTTGACTTTCTGTTGACCAAGAACCAAAATGAATGGAAACTTAAATGTAAACTTGTGAAAAGCTTTAATAAGCTTACACAAGCTTATTTGAGCTTCGAAATAAACTACTAAACTCTTGTACTCAAGATTTTGAAGTTGCAATTTGAAACAGTGAACATGAAATTTGGATTGTAAACATAAAATGAAATTAATGCTTGAACTGAGTTTCAATACACTTAAACACTTTAAACTGATACAAATTAACAAAATATTACAGGTTTTATGCTAAATTAAGAACTTAAAGATAAAAACGACATTTAGAGAAAATTAAAAACTAGTAGACTCCCTCTGCTTCTTCTCTTGCTTCCTTCTTATATCCAAAGTCTTTCTCTCTCTATTCTGATTAATTCCCACCATTTTCTCAGCCATTGGATTGATTAAAATGATCCTAGCCCTTCAATGAGATTTTGGCGCCAAAACTCTTATCTGCCAGTTGGGGTTGAGTGAAGAGGGGGGAGGTGCATTAAATGTGTTTTGTTGTTTAGGTGAGGTGGAGGGGACATGGAGAGGATATGTTGAGGTGGAGGTGAGGGGGAGGGTTGATGTTGCAGAGCAGTTGGAGGAAGGAGACATGTTGGAGGGAAAACGGGGGTGTTTGTTTTTGACTTGAGGCTTGACCAGATATTAGTAATAGGGGGAGGTCAAAATGGTAAGGGTCCAAAAGTAATAAGGCAGGGGTCACTTAGGGTTTAGATAGGGTCCAAAATGGTATTAAGAGGTTTAATATTACAAGGACTAGTTGTGTAAATTCTGAAAATCAAAGGACCATAGCTGCCAATTTGAAAAGATGTTTCAAGGGACCAAAACTGACAAGCTTCCATAGTATAAGGACCAAATCTGACATTTTCCAATTTTCCAAGGGCCAATTTTGCCAAATTTCAAACTTGAAGGACTAAACTTGTAATTTTCTCAAACTTTTTATATTTTTAACCAAAGGACTAATTTTGACAAGTTATGATTTAAAAAGGACCTTTGGTGATTTTTCTTTTGAAATTTTGACTCAAGGACTATTTTTGACAATTTTAGAAACTTGGGGGACTGAAACTGCCAATTATGCAAACTTTGCTCATTTTTCATCTATTTTTAAACATTTAGCATCTGAAACGTATAAAATGCAATTTTGAGATATTTTCAGTATTTTGATGCATTTCTGAGCATTTTTAAACGTTTTGCAGTTCAGATTGACCCAAAAATGATGAGTATTTACACACTCATCAATATCCTTTACCCAAACTAATCTGTCTTGTACATCGATGCACCATATCGAATGTACACGCTTGGCACCTTTCAATAATGCCTTTGACACGATCCTTCAACACCTTTCACTAATGCCTTCTACACGGACCTTCAACACCTTTCACTAATGCCTTCGACACGGACTTTCGACACCATTTACTAATGCCTTCTACTTGACCTTTTTGGCATCTTTCACCATATGCCTTCAGCACAACACTTCTAAGGAGGAAGAAAGAACTATCAATAAGAGAACTTCAGTAGTCTTGATGATGACGAAGCTTGGCAACTCATGGACTTGAGCTTGCTTGACTTCAGGAGGTGGTGATCTCGCCTTTAAGAGGAACCTAGAGAATCACACAAACACAAAACTACATAGAAAGATACTTTAGATATGAGGTTAGAGAGTTTAAAACACTAAGAGAGAATGTGTGTGAAAGAGGTGAGTTACAATGAGGAAACAGCTCACTATTTATAGACAAAAATCAACTACTGTTCCCCGGATCCCACGGATCCCTTGCTTGAGGGATCCGTCCAGTGTATTTCTTGGGATCCGCCAGATGCTCCTCCTATTTGGGTTATGGGTCATGGGTTATGGACCTTGGGTCATGGGTATAGATACAATGTATCTAGACATTAGATCATGGGCATGGGTCATGGACCATGGATAATACCCAACATGACTTCGTGCATGATGTCATGCAATGAGTCATGGGTTATGGATCATGCTCCATAGGTATGGGTCATGGACTTTGGGTTTTACCCAACTACATTCAATGTATCTAGTCAATGGGTCAAGTACTTAGATTTTTACCCATTACATTACCCATTACAATATATACTAAGTATATATATATATACCTATTATGTAAACACTAGTTGTTTATACATATGTATTTCTATGAATGTAAACACTATTACTTGTTTAGTGTTTTATATGAAAATGTAAGTGTGTTAGTAAACTATTGGCTCAAACCATTTATGTATTTTATTTGTTTCGTTAAAATAATTTTACGTTTGTTATCGACAAAACATTAAAAGATCGTAAAATATAAATAAACGTTTTTACGGCTTATTTGAATTAACAATCTCCCCCTTTTTGTTGATGATAAAACATAAAATTATTTTAAGTAAAAACTAAAATTCGTAAAAGTTTTAATTAGAGTTTTTACTCTCTTCTCCCCCTTTTTGTCGAAACAAAAAGAGCGTCGAAAAGAAACTAACTCATTGTTTTTAAGTAAAACATGTGAGAAAGTAAAAATATGTAAAGTAGAGAGTAAGAGAAGAGAAGAATTCTCGTCTTAGCTCCCCCTTGACGGGTGCTTCCCTTTGTTGAGGGCGTCAAGTAATGAGGAAGACTAAGCGAGTGTTTTGCAATATTGTTTGCAAATGGTTTCGTCTTTTTAGATGAGCATGCACCCCCTTGACGAGTGCTCCTTTGTGAGGAGGACGTCAAGTAGTAATGTACTCCTATGTGAAAGTATTGCAAGCATTTTTGCAATGTTTTGCATTGACAAGAAACTCCCCCTTGTTGAGGGTGTCAAAGTGTTCAAGTGTATATTGAAAATCTTCAAAACAAAGGTTAGAAAACATGTATATGATGCATAATATCCTGAAAATAAGACTCAAATTAGTAAGAAAAATTGTTTCTATCGGACGGATCCCACGGTTCCTCCTTAGGAGGTATCTTTCTAGGCAAAAGTAAGGGATCCGTGTGCCTGCATACTAAAGACAACAATATGGATGTAAAATGTGGTGTCAACAGCAACAAGAGTTATGTATTTAAGGCACCAAACATATTCTCAAGACCATATGACGTATAACATGTAATTTCATTCAATAAAAACACGAGAAATGATATACATATCTCTAAAACTAAGAGAATGACTAAAACATGCAATACATTTTCTAATAATTCTAAGAAGTGACGAAAACATAAAAAGCATCAATGTGCTTAAAATCTAAGGATGAGTAAACTTGTTGATTTAGTCCAATCGTTAAAGGAGATGATTAAATATGAAATGAAACTCATTTCTTACTTCTTGAACAAGTCCTTGGGTTAGTTGACAATTAGAGCAATTATTATCATGACTAGAAACCGGAGGAGCTGAAATGTTTTGAGGAGGCTCCATAAAGGATGGTGGAATTTGGGAAGATGAGTTGAGCGACGTAGGGTGTGGTTCAACTAAAAATGAGGGTGATGATGCACGAGTTAGTGGTGGAGATGGGAAGTCCTCTATATGATTGGGTCTTTGGTGATTTCTTGTCTCCAAAGATGGACTATTTGGTGGTGAAGGTAGTTCCTTATTTAACGAGAAGGTTGGTGAATGAGAAGTCCTTGGTGGTGAGTCTTCTAACGAGTAGAGTTTTGGATGGGAAAGAGGTTCGGTAAAGGAATGTAGTCTAGGTTCTAGAAATGAAGGCTTGGGTGTTTTACTAGAACTAGGTGTATTTGGTTTAGTGCTTGATGAAGGCATTTCCAACTCAAAAGGTTGAATGCTAATCCTAGCGGTTTTTCTAGCTTTGGTTGATTGAGTTTGTTGAGGAGGGATTCTAGCATTTGGACTTCTTACGGGAGATGACTCGGTAGAAGATATCTTATGAATCATATGAGCATTCTTTTTGGGTGAAGCTTTGGTTGAAGAGTTCTTGCTAGATGCTTTAGTCATAGTGAAAGGGAGGATGTAATATACGTCTTAGCTACTGGTTTTTGGATTGTGGTTTGAATGGTGGTTTAAACTCATAAGAATACTTGGTTTATAAAGGATGAAGTTGAGTTAATGAATTAAATTCTTGACAACTAAGAATTTTGACATGCACTAAGGTCAGCTATAGTGTTGTTCTATTCTAGGGAGTCATTTGATGGCAAGTAAAAGTGTTTAGGCTACCAAAGAGAGTTTGAATTAGAAGACAAAACTGATCATAAGCTGTTCTGGAGACCCGGATCCCACAGTTCCCTATCTTTAGGGATCCATCTAATTACAAAATAGGGATCCGTCTATCAGACAACAAAATGGTGGAGTTATTATGCTCTTTTAGGGTCTAATACCTATAAATATTGAGTGTTTGGGTTCCCTAAGATGTCTTAAATGGTATGGGACTTAAATGTCCAACCATAAGGAGTGAGGATACCTAATGATAGTTTTTGGTAAGAAAGTGGAATTTTTGAGAGTGCAATCATGTATTTAAGGATGAAACTTATGATTTGAGGATGAAAAATGAAGAAAATTGATCCTAGAGATCATATGGTGGCTTAAGAAAAATTTGGAAAATTCCTAAAAAATCAAAAGAAATGAAAAACTAGTTTTTTTTGCCTATTTTGAGGTAAAGATGACTAAAATAAATTTGTCAATATTAAGAGAAATAACAAACTAAGTGTTTTGATATGTGGGGAACAATGTGTGAGTATCGGAGCAGAAATATGGTGAGTTTTGGTGAAGTGATAAATCAAAAATACCTTGAATGTGATCTTAGGTTAGCTATGAGTAAGTATGAAACCTACTGATCTTGAGGAAGACTAAAAAGTTCATTAAATATCATATTTAGCTAGTATGATAAGGTCTAGAGGATTGGATTGAAGTGAAAGTGTAAAAATACCTTGTTTGTTTACCTGGATCCCACGGTTCCCTCATTTGAGGGATCCGGCTAGTTATAGCTCAGGGATCCGGCTACTGCTGACCAGTAGCTTCACAACAAATGTGCAGAGTTTGAACTCCTTAGCAAATACTCATCCTAATCATTTCTACATTCAATAATCAAATATGCAAGCAATAAATATTACGCATAGTAAGTAAAGGCGACTAAGAGGTAAGCAAAATGAGCAGGACCGAGTTCTTGATTTCAATCAAGCCGTCGTGAAATTCTCATTTTTGTAGCTTAGGACTTAGCTCTAAGTAGATGGCATGACATGAACAAAAACATTCAAACTCCTACTCCATCGCCTCCACTCTTCACTCTTCAACTCTTTACCCCTACTTCTTCTTCTTCATGAGGAAGTTAGCAAAACATTTGAACATCCCCTTTGTTTGTTGAAACTCTTGTGGTGGGCTCGGGATGTCTGGCAGTTGGTTAATGTATGCTAAGGGTTCAAGTTGAACGTTTCCAATGGGGTTGCTTCCTTCTCCATCTCTTTCATCTAATGAGTCCGTTGGTGGGTGAGGTTTCTTGTCTTCAACCATAATCCTTGTAGTATTCTCATCAGACAAGGGCACCATGACCTTGTTGCAAAAGGTGTGGTCATTGGAGTAGGGGAGCACCATCTTCTCCGTCCTTTTCACACTTGCCATCCGTTTGACCATGTAATAGGTGAGATTGAAATAAGTCCCGGTAACAAGGTAATAGATCATGTAGCTTAGGCAAGCGTTGGGATGATCCTTATTTCCCACCAAACAAAGGACATTCTCCCTTAGCACTAGTTCCTATTTCTTGTATAATGGGAACATCTCCGAAATCTCCATTTGAAAGGGATCTCTATAGATGACCTTGGACTTCCTAGTGACTCATGACGGATAGGCTCTTGCCATGAAGACGGTATCTCTTACCGTAGCCGGTTCAGGGAAGGGTGTGAAATATACCTCATGATGATCAACCATGTCATGAAGATCGACCAATGACCATTCATTCGAGTACATGCATACTCCTCGACAAGGGACACGAAGTATCCTAGAAAACTCTTCAAGGGTGAAGGTGAATTCGTGCTCATTGATGACAAAATTAATCGAAATGGTTCCATCTTCATTTCTAATGATTCTCATGCTCTTGTAGAACTCTAGGACAAACACCGGACAAATTTGTTCATTGATGCTCAAGAGACATTGGAAGTTTATTCCCGCAAAGACTTGGGGAATGTCGGTGTTGTTGATGAATGAGGGGTCAACTACACGCCCTTCGTGGAATAACCTCTTTTCCAACAATTTGAAGGTTTTTCGGTCATCCGGGTTCAAGCCATCCTATCTATGATACATGGGAATGTAATGTGCCGTGTCTTGGTAATCTTGTTGTCTATTGCTAGGCATGATTGGTCCTAAACATCAAAACCACAATGTGGTGTTAATTGTGTGAATTGTATCCTAATGAGGTTCATCACAATTTTGCTCAATACATCTTCATTGAATTCAAAAATGAGTTTAATTTGTATTAACAATGTTGATTCTTTGATTTAGTTTATCTTAGAAAACAATGTGATACCAAATTTTGATAAATCCATTTGAATCCAATTTATTAAGATGAAAATTGTACTCCTAGGAATTATAGAATGGAAATAATAATGTAGTGAAGATTATACTTACACAAGTGATTGTTTCCTTTGAAAAGATGATGAATGAACTCATGTGAACAATAAATTAGGTTTTATGTTCATGAGTTGAGAGAGTAAAGTGAGAAATAAAACTCCACAGTGATCATCTCTCACTTAATCTGTCTTCTGATGTGCCAATTCCTACGGATCCCTTGAATGAGGGATCCGACTAGTTCAAACTCAGGGATCCGACATATCAGCAGTTAACAGTTTAAGTGAACTTTGACAATTTTGATTTAAGAGTTTTAATTCTTGGCTAGAGTTGGTGTTTTTGCTCAATAACTTATGGTTTGAGGTTTTGACGTGTTTTAGTAGTCCTATTTGACGACGTTCCCTTTTTACGAATGAATCATAATTTTTGGGAAGTTTTTAAGAATTATGATAAAATACTATTTTATCATGATATGAGGAGTTTCACATGGACACTATTGACATAGATGAAATGTCAACAAACTTATGTGAGAAATGATGGCCAAGGCTCTCGAATAGCCAAGATATCATTATCACTAGTCGGTAATTTTGTCTATAGAGAACAATAAAGAATAGTATTCTTGATGATGAGTTCAATATAGATAACAACTTTAGTAATACTTAAGTATACGTATTGAGTCTAATTATTCTTTACATGTTATACGAAATGATATTATTAATTAAGCTAGAAATTATACAATAATAATTTATTTGTAAGTAAGTAATTAGAGAGCATACCTTTGCTATATATATTCTTTTTATGAAAATTCTTTATGATCTTTTAGGATGCCCAAATCCTAGTATGGAGAATTCTCAACAAAGAAAATATTAGGAGGATCTTTCATATCCAACAATATGAAGCATGATGATTTTTGAAAGCGTGACTTTTTGATGTTAAGAAATTTCCTTTTTTGTAGTTTTCTATCATACACAGATCGTATCAAGTTTTTAAAGACAATATACTCTAAGAAACTTGGTAGCGAAGCTCTGGTACCAATTGTGGAAAACTAGAAGGGGGTTGAATAGTTTTACCGATTAAAACTTCGTTTTAAATTATCTAGATAGACTTATGTCAATCTATTAAATGTGTATGTTGGATGTTGATAGATAAGCATATAAATAAACAATGCAAAGATAAAGAGTAAGCAGCACAAAACCACGACGCGAGTATTTATAGTGGTTCGGCTACAAGGACACCTTCCTTGCCCTACTCACTCCCTGACTCACCTACTCGAGAGTTCGTAATCACTACACAACACAAGCTCCTTGTGGCGGAGAAGCCTTCACAACGTCGCCTACTCTTTATCCGGTACAAGGCTAGACACCGGGTTCTTACACGAGGTAGATCCAAACTTATCACAACGTCGCCTACACTTTATCCGGTACAAGGCTAGATACCGAGTTCCATTACAACGGAGGAACTTCTACCCCACACTACATAACACCTATCCCAAAGGAGACACACTCCTTATTACAACATCAACAAGGATATCAATATCCTTTACCCAAAATAATCTATCTTGTACATCGCTGCACCATATCACGCTTGGCACCTTTCAATAATGCCTTTGACACGATCCTTCAGCACCTTTCACTAATGCCTTCTACACGGACCTTCGACACCTTTCACTAATGCCTTCAACACAGACTTTCGACACCTTTTACTAATGCCTTCTACTTGATCCTTTTGGCATCTTTCACCATATGCCTTCAGCACAACATTTCTAAGGAGGAAGAAAGAACAATCAACAAGAGAACTTCAATAGTCTTGATGATGATGAAGCTTGGCAACTCATGGACTTGAGCTTGCTTGACTTCAAGAGGTGGTGATCTCGCCTTTAAGAGGAACCTAGAGAATCACATAAACACAAAACTACATAGAAAGATCCTTTGGATTTGAGGTTAGAGAGTTTACAACACTAAGAGAGAATGTGTGTGAAAGGGGTGAGTTACAATGAGGAAATGGCTCACTATTTATAGAAAAAAATTAACTACTGTTCCCCGGATCCCACGGATCCCTTGCTTAAGGGATCCGTCCAGTGTATTCTGGGGATCCGCCAAACACTCCTCCAATTTAGGTTATGGGTCATGGATCATGGGTCATGGGTTTTGGACCTTGGGTCATGGGTATCCAAATAGATACAATGTTTCTAGACATTGGATCATGGGCATGGGTCATGGACCATGGATAATACCCAACATGACTTCATGCATGATGTCATGCAATGGGTCATGGGTTATGGATCATGCTCCATGGGTTATGGATCATGGTATGGGTCATGGAATTTGGGTTTTACCCAACTACATTCAATGTATCTAGTCAATGGGTAAAGTACTTAGATTTTTACCCATTACATTATCCATTACAATATATACTAAGTATATATATATATATATATATATGTATGTATGTATGTATGTATGTATGTATGTATGTATGTATGTATGTATGTATGTATGTATGTATGTATGTATGTATGTATGTATGTATGTATGTATGTATGTATGTATGTATGTATGTATGTATGTATGTATGTATGTATGTATGTATGTATGTATGTATGTATGTATGTATGTATGTATGTATGTATGTATGTATGTATGTATGTATGTATGTATGTATGTATGTATGTATGTATGTATGTATGTATGTATGTATGTATGTATGTATGTATGTATGTATGTATGTATGTATGTATGTATGTATGTATGTATGTATGTATGTATGTATATATATATATATATATATATATATATATACCCATTACGTAAAAACTAGTTGTTTATACAACTGTATTTCTATGAATGTAAACACTATTACTTGTTTAGTGTTTTATTATGAAAATATAAGTGTGTTAGTAAACTATTGGCTCAAACCATTTACATATTTTATTTGTTTTGTTAAAATGATTTTACGTTTGTTATCGACAAAACATTAGAAGATCGTAAAATATAAATAAACGTTTTTACGGCTTATTTGTATTAACAAGTACTTTGCATTAAACAAGTGTAGGGAAGATCATATGTGGTTATTAAGAACCTAAATTGATTATGCGATGATTTATAGTTTGAATTCTTGGCATGTTCGTTTGTTTTAGTTGTCTTGTGTGTCAATACTTGTGGATATATTTTATGAGTCTCTACAGGAAAATGGACTTTAGAAAATAGGTTTTTCTAGAAAAATTTCCAGAAAACGAAATTTACCCATTCTGTCAGGACAACCTGACGGCGTCAGGATTAACACGTGACGACGTCAGGCATTGTAGCAACAGTTTCTCAGATTTTCATTTTCTTATCAAATCTATAATTTTTTGAGAAGTTTCAAGAATTTCTTAAATGTCCAATTTTCCAGTATGTTATTTGCATTTACATTCTACAAGTATCCAACTGAGCGAAGCTACTTTGGCCTTTCCGTGAAGTTCAATTGTATCCTATGTTATCCTTTAATTGCTTTGCTTTGTTTTTACTTCTAAGTCTGGAATTACATCTTGTTGTAAATTTTCTTTGTTTGGTTTGATGCTTTAGGGTTGTTGTTTTCTTATAAGTGTGCAGATTATATTGGACAAGAAGATGAAGTACATGATAGAAGCAACACTTATTACTTACTAATTCTTCTTGAAGGAGGATTTAACCGCGATTTCACACATATCCTACCGAGCTAATCAGGGGAGTATTAGTTTATTTCTCTTTTATTTTACCTTTCTCTATCATAACTTTGATACTTGCGGGGAACATTGGGGACAATGTTCAGTTTAAGTGTAGGGAGGAAGAATAAAACGGGGAACTTAGAAACTATTCACTCACTTGATTTTTGCCTTGTCCTTAGTAAATTATGTAATAAACTATGAGAAATATTTGTTAGGGTAATTTTAGCACCAAATTTAAATATTTTTATGGCCTTTACGAGTAAAACTTTAGTCTTAATAAAGTGTCTCATGGATAGAAATTATATGACTAGCACAAAAACCGTATGCTACTCAAATTCCACCCAAAAAATGTGAGGTTAGCCCCTAGATATTTAGGAATAAAAGCATTCATCTTTAATGCTTAGTGAGTGTACCGGTAGTATATTAGATTCTAGAACTTGTTTTGTGATGCATTCTGAGATCGCTAGTGAGACTACATTCGTGTAGTTAGAATTAACTAAATGATAAGAGGCATTAGGATAACCCTTGTTTTAAACCTGTAATTTAATTACGTCAACCTCATCGGTTGAGTAATTTTCCCCACACCCTTGCGATGTACTCATCTTTAGTACACGATACCCCTAGTTAACCCCTCAGAGCCTATCTTTTTGCGGTTCTCATGATGTTCCGGTTTCCAAAATATCAATGAAGTGCATTGTTTACAATCCACCCGTAAATGTTACACCCAAATCGCCTTAGCCCACCTTGTATGCACTCATCTTTAGTGCATTATTGTAATTATTGTTTAAACCCTTAGTTCAATTATCTAGTTACTTGCATGGTTGCTAAGTCGAGTCATATCCTTTTTATATAGTTTTGGGACGATTGGGACTCATGGGTTAAAGTAGTATTTTATGGAGTAACGGGAAGGAACGTTAAATTCAATTTCCCTTTATCTATGTAATTAAGTACTCCAAGTGTTTTGATCTTTTCAAATCGGGTAAATTAGTGTTAATGAAATAAAAACTCAAGTGTAAGGATGCTCTTATAAATCCCTTTATTTTGATATTATCTTAGAGGATGGTAGAGTAAAAAGGTATGAAAAAAAATCAAAAAAAAAAAGAGTGAAGAGAAAAAAAAAAACATACGGGCTACTATCATACATCTATCTTTATGTTTTATATATTAAGTTTATGTCTTTTAATTTTGTTTAAAGTTGTTATCTAGTGTTAGTGAGTCGAGTATTGGCTTAGCAAGGCCGCGTGTTACATGCTTGTAACCTAAGATTTTTGACTTGCCACCACTAAATATCCCCATATCCAACAAAACCCTTTATTTCCCTACCCGAAGCCTAATATTATAACCTTTTGTAAAGAGCTCATAGATAGTTATTCCTAGGTGCTTACGCCAAAGCGGTAGAGGTTTGATCTATTCTCAAGCCTATGGTAATCTATGTACTATGACATGTAGTGAGTTTTTATCTTCCACTTCCTTACATGTTATATTTCATATAAACCCGAGAGATGAGAGAATCCAAACACCAATTTTGAGGTGCTAGTATATAATTTCCATGCTTGTTTCGACTATTGTGGTGCTTGTACTTGTTCTAAACTATTCTAAACCAATGCTAAATGACCCCTAACTCACAAATTGATTAGCCAAAAGCACATTTCTTGAGGACAAGCAAATTTCAAGTGTAGGGATATTTGATAAGGATTTAAACCCTAAGTCTGATTCTAGAGTTTAGGTAAGTGCTTTTCCAGTAACTTAGAGGGTTTCGATCACTCCATAAACATATTTTAATGGTTTTTTGATTCTACCTTAATTCATGTCTTCAATTATAATTATTGTTGCTTATTATTCATTGATTATGCTTGGCTAATTCATCTAGTTTTTGATTATGATTGTATGAAACTTGTACATAATTAGTTAGATCTTATTGTTTTCTTATTGATGCTTGTGTCTATCTTCATCATTAAGGTGTGACAAATTCAATGAGTCTAATTGATTTAGTTTATAATTCTTGCATCCTATTGTCTCTTGTTTAATTGGTAGACGCTAGAGTAAGGAAAACTGGATTTTTCTTTAATTGTTGCGAGCTTGAACGTCCTAAATATCAAAAATCTTGAGAGTGAACTTAGGCCATCGTTGTGTTTATTGCGTGAGTTGTAGCTTAAGAATAATAGGGATTCGGGGGAGATACTTCGGTACTTGGCGATTCCGGATGTTCTAGAGGAGAGTTCCGATTCATAGAATTGGGGAATTATGCACCGCCCTATGACTAACATGGAATACAACGCACCAATTAGACAAGGATGTGACAATTCACAAGGTAGAATTGGATAGCTAGCAAGGAGTAATATATCATATGTAGATACGCTTCACTTCTCTTGTAGATCCCTAGTTTAATTTTTTGCATATTAGTTTAGTAGTAGTTTAATTAATTAAAACCCCCCACCCCTAAACCCCAAATTTACTTGCTTTCAATAAAAACATAAAAAAGCTAAAAATAATCACCCTCACCCTTGCCTTCTCGTCATACATATCGACTAGAATCTATATTCCCCTAGAGAACAATCAACCCCTAGGCTTGCCCATACTACACTGCAACGATTAGGTACACTGCGTTGTGGGTTGTAAAACTTGCTCGTTGAAAAGGAAGTCTTTCGACCCCGAACCACGCATCAATTAATTATAACTATGATGCACCATTTTTTATAACCGTGATGCACATTGTTTTTTAATGCATCATATTTGTAAGTTTACTGCATTATAGTTATAAAAAACTGCGTCATCCTAAGTTTTCTGCATCATATAGGTTTGTAACTGCATCATAATTAAATACGATTCTTTTTTTATATAAGGAATACATTTTTTATATATAATTATTGCATCACACTAATGAGTTTTGGTGCATCTTTATTATAAGTTACTGCATCATAGTTAATAGTTAAGTGCATCAACTATGATGCAATGACTTATAACCTTAATGCACTATAATCATAATTGTGATGCAGTAACTTTATAACCGTGATGCATTTATAAATTTTGGCGGGAAAAAAAATTATTGCGGGGAATTTGTGTAAAACCCTAAAAATACGAAAAATGTTAAAAGACTATTTTACCCTTAAAATAGTCAAAATCCTAAAATACGTAAAATATAATAACGCTCATTAAATGAAATTAAAACCTAACTCATAATTCTTTTAAGAACCTAACGTATATATTAAACCATCGACGTTTGGTACTACGAAGATAAAGGTCACGCGTATAACTCATCTGGGCCTCGTTTCTTTTCTTCTCAAACCGATCACCATAAACCATTTTGGGCCTCGAAAATTTAGTGCAAGCCGATTAACTTAATGCCATGGGTCTCGTTGGTTTGGGTTGTGAGCCGAATACCACACAACTACAACATGGGTCGTTTTTTTTAGCTACTTGGGCTTTCTTTTTTTTGGAACCGACTACCACATGAAACCCATGAGGGTCGACTGCTATATATACCACACAAGTACCTTCTATTTGAAACCCTAATTCTCAAAAAGTTTCGGCCAAACCTTGCTCCTCTTTGTTCCCGATCGGTGCTACTCTTTTCTTTTGGTTCGGTGTGATCCTGGTCGAGCATAGCTAAGGTATATCGACCTCCTTTCTCCTCAAATACTTTGCAAGCAAACGTTACAACATTTAACCCGTGAGATATGAGTCGAACCATGCTAACATAAACTGTTTTGAGTTTCTTTTTTCGTGAGTCTTAAACATGCATGGTCGACTTTCTCCTTCATAAGATCATGATCAATGAACTCGTTATGTGTCGACCTAGCCCTAATATTTTGTGAATTCTCGACTCGTTTGTAATATGAATCAACAACGTAAACGTCACTTAATTTTGTAAAAATATGAATCATGGCTGTGTCGTTTGTCAAGTGGTAAAATCTTGGAGCATGGCCCATGCATTTAACGAGAAGAGTTGTGTATGCATATACATGCGTTCATGCATGTGTGTGTGCTGCATGGTCATACAATGTTGACATAAATTGTTTTGGAAGAGTCAAGGGTGCGCTGAGTTGGTCTAGGAAAACAGTAGGATTGGTTGTGCGTGTTGTGCATATGAATGTGATGAATGCATGATATACATGTTATGAAAGCGAACAAGATTCGATATGTTGAGGGGTCAGAATTGGTATGATTCTCGAGTATTAACAAATACGGTTTGTGCATAGTCTCGTGAGGGTATGTTCAAGGGTAACCGCGGAAAATAAATGGTTAAGTTGTTTGGGTAAATGCATGCATGAGTTGGTCATTAAAATCCGTAGCACGTCAAATATTAGATACTCACTTATATGGTACTAAAAATCTAGGAAACCCTAGGTCATAATCATGATTCAATTAGGGTTTTAAGCTATGTGTGTTGATTTGTTATTTCATGTGGAAATAGTAAGTCTTGGAATCATTAATGGCTTTTGATTAAGAGTATAATGAGCTAGTACTAAGTATGGCGTGAACATGTGTGAGTTATAATGAATTAAAGTATTTCATGCATAGTCTCATTAAGGGTTTGCATTCGAAACAATGTTACGTGCGAGTCTGGGTTAATCATGTAATTTATAAAAGATTAAGTAAACTATTTTGAAAGAGAGTCCTAAAATCCGTTATTGACATTTGTAAACCCTATGCTATGAATAATGATCATATAAGTCCTCAAATAAGATAATTATCATATTAAACCCTTAATGTTACCGTTTGTCATTTGCAACCCATAAGCTTGGCTAATTAATGATTAATACTCTAAAATGTTGGAATTCCGTCCGTCACTAAAAATGAGAATAATCTGACAACTCTAAAAGTATAAATGAGATTAATCCGTTATACTAATAAGTATTAAATAAATCATAATCCGTGTAGATTAGTTGGAGGAGACGCGACGTTACATCTTCGTATTCGTTCATTCGTTTGCTTTTCTCTCATTTGCTTTAAGGTACGGATATTCTGTCTTACTTTAAGACACTTATGTTATCGTACAGATATTCTGACCTTTTCAGTAAAGGTTCCGTATGATGTTCTTTTCGTTCGCTTTTCTATTTTACTTATTAGGATTTCCGATGCCATTGCTATGAACCCTTTTTCCTGAATGTTTGATCTGTTGCTTATATGAACTTATGTTCTAGTAAACTATGAAATATCTGATGTGAACTTATGTTAGGAAGACTTTGATATATACATTTGTTGAACCCTATTATATTGGGTTATGAACTTATGATTATAAATCTCTGGTTATGAACTTCTGTTTATGAATATATGATATGCCTCTAAGATATGAACTTATGATTTCTGACTATCTGAATATGAACCTTATGATATGAACTATCTGATATGTTATCTGTGACCTTGTGTTGACTGTGATCTATGCCATATCTGAAATCTGTTTGACTTAAGTTGGTTGATAATAACCAAATATTTAACTAGTCATGGGGGTTCCATGTCCGTATCAGTGATGCACCTCTGATATGACTCTAGGGCAGTAGAGTGATGTTCTGCCACGTCTCTGGATGGTGAAGCATATTTTTGAATATGTAGGAAGGGGCGTATGGATGCATCCTAGATCGGATCTGTTATCTGATATGTTATCTGGTGAATGATGTCGTGTGCAATACGCGTCTTCACAAAATTCTGGGAGCTAGCTACTCCATGTATATTTATTTTCTGAAGTTACTTTTGAAGAAGAAAGATATTTATGATATGATATGTTTATGAATGTGCATATGACGTGTTTGTTTAAGTGATTATTAGTTGCCATGCTAGGATAAGACTAATACGTTAAAACATGGTTCGTATATCTGATATTATGATTTGTTATTGTTACGTGAATGTGTTGATCTGCGAGATTAATGTGCTAGTGTATAATTGAGTATTTTGAAGGTTTAATTATCTGTCTGCATCTGTGACCTGCCATGTTTAACTCTGCTAAGGTTAGGATTTGATATGAGAACTGGTTTAGCTATTATGTCTGCCATGACCTTTCTGATATTTCCGCTGCGATAATATTGAATTAAGTGCTAAAGATGTTGATTTCTTGATTTGTATGAATGCCATGTTTATTTTTCTAGGAAGTGTTTCCGTTAGTCATTAGACTCTCCGTTTGGCTTATATGTAATCTGTTATTTGATCTGTTATGTGTTTGGTTGTTCTGATGTGTTTGTGTTTGTGTCATTAATGTGCTATGTGATGTCTAAACTGTTATGTGGTTGTTTGGATTTCTGTATATTTATGCTTCCGCAGAATTCTAAAAGATCCTTCGTCATTATTTCATTTTATTTTCGGTATTTGTATATTGGTTTTGTTTAGCTTTTGTTTCGTTATATCTGTTCACTGGGCTTTGTAAGCTCAGCCGCACTTTTCTTTTCCTGCGGCAGGTATTAAGCATTTCAAGATGAGCTTATGGGATAGCTGATCTGGGTTTGAGAGTAGAGCTGAGAGCAAGACTTTACCATAGAGATCTTAGATTTATTTTGAAGTTTTATCTATTTATGTTTTCTTTTTGGATATTTTGTAAAGGCTTCCGCTATTGTACATTAGTTAAAGTTCTGATATGAAACCGTATTGTGATATCTTTACCCTTGTCGGGTTGGGGTGTTACAATTTGTATTTATTTATTTGGGAGGGGGGGGGTGGGGGTGGGGGTAGGTAACACATGTCATATTATGTGGCATGGGGATGACACATGTCACTCTCACATAGGGCTGAGCATCGGGCCGAAACCGACCCGATCCCGACCCATCCCGAAATCGACAAGGCTTAAAATCCTAACCGAAGTTTTCAACAACGTTTCCTTACACTGTTTTCAACATGTTTTCCTTACAACGTTTCATTCGACTACAAAGATCCATTTAACAACACAAGTTTTCAACATGTCTCAACCACCATACTCTAACTACTTTCCTTACACTTATAATCAACAACAACAACAACAACAACTAAGTCCACAACATCAACAATTCATTCAACAACAACAAATTTATCAACAACAATTTAATCAACAACATTATCCACAACAAGGAGCAATTCCACCTCAAATGGTTCAACCACCACCTAGTCTTCAAGTACAACCTTACACAAACGTTTACAATCAGCATCCATCCAGGAATACTATAAAGGAACCAACTTGGTTTGCAAAGATGTGTGAAGCTTTAAGTAGCCAGCAACCCATTCATGAGGCAGGATCACTTGATAGACCTCCAATGCTTACTCCAGGAAACTATGATCAATGGGTGATTAGGTTCTTTAGGTTTTGTGATCTAAAGAAGCCACATGGAAAGTTCTTAAAGAAGGTTATCTTGGAAGGTCCATTTCAGATGCCTATTGTTGTTACACCCGGAGATCCAAATGATGTTCCACCAAGAGATGATCTCACAAACATTGAAACTCTTGCTGACCTTTCTGGTGATGAACTTCTACACTATGAAGCTGATGAGCTAGCAATGCAATATATCCTTTTAGGATTACCAAACCCAATTCTTCGAAGTGTTGATGCTCAAAAGACTGCAAAAGCAATGTGGGAACATATTCATCTTCTCATGGAAGGCACTGCACTCAATCAAGAGGATATGGAATCCAAAATTTACTTGGCTTATGAACACTTCATGATTGAACCTGGAGAGACACTAGGGTCTTATCATCATAGATTCTCAGACATCATCAATGATTTGGATAAACACAACATCATCATGCCAAGAATTGCAGTCAATACAAAGTTCCTAAGTAGTCTTGGTCCTGAATGGGAGAAGTATGTCATTTTCATCCGTCAAACGAAGAATCTTCATCATGCTTCTTACGGATTATTGTACGACTATTTGAAACCACATCAAAAAGAAGTTGACAAAGAAAGGGTTATCCGTGGACAAACTGCTTCACCATCACTTCCGGACAATCAACAACTTGCTTTGTGGGCTCAAACTAGTTATCCTCCTCAACCCGCTACTCAACCCGCTCCTCAACCAACTGCAACAATCACACCATATGATCAGTCACAGCAACAATCTAAACAAACTCAATTGGTTCCATACAACAACAACAATGATCAAGCACTTTACAATGAAGCTAATGAGGACTCTGAAGCTTTTGATGCATTGCAACAAGGATTCATTATGATTGCTAAAGCCTTTGGCCGGTATACAAACAAATCCAACAATCGCATTCGCTCCTCATCAAACACAAGGAATCAGGCTGTTGTGAACAATGGACGTGTTGATGTTCTGAATCGTGGTTATGGTCGTCAGATGGGAGGTGGTTAGGGTTTAATGCTATGGGAAGGAATAACATGGGTGCTCCACAACAACAGAGAGCTCAAGTGGTTGAACAGGGTAATGCTCAGAATGGGATAAATGGTCTTCGCTGCTACAACTGTAATGAGAAGAGACACCTGGCTAATGCATGCCCAAAGCCGAGGACTAGGGGCAGTGCTTATCACAAGGAGGCTTTACTTTTGGCTCTTAAGGATGAAGCTGGTGGAACTCTCACAAACAAAGAACAGAGCTTTATGGCAGATGCAGACTCAGATGATGATATGGAGGACTTGCAAGCTAATGCAGCAGTGATGTTGATGGCACAAATGCAAGCTCTCCAAATGAGTGACACAGGCCCAGTGTATGACACTGATGGCTTGTCTCAGGTACCCGAACAAACCATATTCATCACTGATCTAATATCTCAACCAACATCTGAATCCGGCAAGGCTCAGAATGTTCAAAATGAGTCGTCCACATCTCATTTTGAAGACTCTCAACTAGACCTCGTAGTTACATTTGACGATCAAGATGATCTTATGGTTACCTTTGATACTCAAATTGACTCCGTGATTATACTTGAGGATCTGAACAGTGATCATGTTGTGACTCATGTTGAACACGCTGAACTTTTGCCTAGTCCAGATGTTGATCTCTTACTTAAAGACCAACAATCCCGAATGGATGAATGTTATGCATTAAATCAGAAATTACACAGTAAAAATGCACTGTTAACCAGGGGCATTGAATGGTTAAAACGGCAACTCAATTTTTTTACAACTCAAGAAAACCGTGAAAAAGGTTTTGAAGCCGCTTTTACTAAATCACATCAAAACGAAAAATCTTTAGAACGACAGATTCGTGATCTAGCCGCATCGAAGAATGCTTTGTTATCTCAAATAGAACAACTGAAACATGAACATAAAAAAGCAACTTAACGCTCTTACTTTGGAAACTCAAAAAGCCAAGGCTGAGTTGTTAAATTGTCAAGAACAGTTCTCTGCGTACAAAAAGCATTCAACGAAACGAATAGATGACCATCTTGAAGAAATTGTCAGCTTACAAAACAAACTTAAAGAGTTTCGAAATGTTGTTTATAAACATGGTGAGTCAATCATAACAATTCAAAAGTTTACTTTAAAACCCAATCCAAATGGATATGGACCGAATCTTGCTGATTACAAACCAAAGCTTTCAACCAAAGCATTCAAACCAAATCCTGAAGTTTCCAGTGCAGAATACAAAATTGATGATTCTGTTATGAGTGTTGTTGAATATCATCGTCAAGAGGAATTAGATGCAGAAGACGAGAGTCGATCAAAATTAGAAAATGTTGTTTATAACAAACCATTCAACTATTCAAAAGCCGTCACTTTTGTCCCACCAAAGGATTCTTCTAACACACCTAGGATTATCACAAAAACATCCGAGTCTTCTAATGTTGCTCCCCAACCAAATTATGCACAACTTTATGGTCCTTTACCTTCACTCAGTGAAGTAAATTCAAAACCCAAAAATCGTCATATTCTCAGATATTTCGACATTTTCACTTCTGACCTCAAACTTTTAGAACGTGAGATTGAATTTCATTCTGAAATAAAAGTTGAACATTTTCAATCGCCTAAGGCGCGAGAACAAAGAGATATTTTTCAGAAAAGAATTTTACCCCATGTTAAAAATTTGAAAAATTGTGCATTGTATTGGGAAAGGGAATTTCATAAGGAACTTGGATAGATGAAAATCGTTTTCGAGAAAACTGAAACATCTATTTCTAATACAAAACGTAAAAAGAAAATGTTATGAAAAGATGTTGATCGACTCTTGGACGATGTTATCCGTGCTGATATCCATAATGTTGTGTTATTGCATTCTTTGCCATATGCATCTGATTATATTTCTGATGATTCTGTTGATTCTGTTGAAATTGTTGAGAATACTGATAATGTGCATCAGATCGAGTCTTTAAAAGTTGAAAATGAACGATTGTTAAACGAACTTTCAAACTCAAAACGTCATCTTCAATGGTGTCAAAAAGATTGTCAAAATCGTGAACTTGCTTTGCAAAACAAACTCACCCAGTTGCGCTCAAAATCTTTTGATCCTAAAATTGAGCAACTAGATGATCAAAACGTGTCTTTGAAATGTCAAATCTCAAAATATGAACAAGAACTTGCAAAAGTTAAAAAGGAATATGGTGTCATATTTGATTTACTCAACCAGACTCGTAATGAAGCATCAAACGAACTTAATCATTATCTTGCACACACTAAAGAAGTCATGAACGTTTTTGGAAATCTTCGTTCTGAAAATCAAGATTTGGTGCACACTATCATTAAGTTAAGGGAAATGTTAGGAAAGTATGAACAAGTTCAACCTAGCATCATTAAGAAAATTGCACCTGTAACACTTAGCAAACGTGATCCCAGATTGCCTACTGACCAAACACAAGATACTAATGTGCTTCCCTCTACTGAAACAGGAATAGTTGCCTCTTTTTCAAACGTCTGCACTTCACAGCCTAGGAGCAATACAAGGAAGAATAGGAAGTTGCGACCTAAGAAAAGAACAATAAAGAATGCTGAAGTAGAAGAACACCCTAGGACTTTGAATAAGACTTAAGTTGCACCCACTTTAGATATTGCGTCTAACAAATGTAATGGAAAAAGTGTTGTAACGAATGCTAAACCTTTAAGTACTTTTGATATTCAGTCTGAAGCTTCTTGTGTTATATGTCGTAAGAGTATGCTTTCTGATTGTCATGATAAATGTGTTGCTAAAGCTATCTTGTCTCGTTTACGAAATCCTAAGATACGGAATACCTCTAGGCCCACTAATGCTTCTAAGTCTGTGCTTGCTAAACCGCCCTCCTTAGATTCTAAGAAACGCATTGATATCCTTGTAGCTCCAGTATCACCTCCAAGGAATGTAGTACCACCTAGTGCATTCACTAAGACTAAAGCAAATACTAGTTGGAGATGGCAGAAATGGTTACATAATACACTAGGATTTAAATGGATGCCTAAAATCATTGATGTGTGTATTTCTACTATAACTGCTTCGGAACCCTCTAACTCATCGGGTTCCACATCTACTTCTATTCCATCTGTGTCGTCTGTGTGTAATGCAGGTGATACAGATCATCCTTTGGATTGTTGATAGCGGATGTTCCCGACATATGACAGGCAATCTTAAACTGTTATCAAACTTTATTGCAAAGTTCATTGGCACTGTCAGATTCGGGAATGATCACTTCGCAGCTATAATGGGCTACGGAGATTATATCAATGGTAATATCGAAATTAGCAGGGTTTATTATGTGGAAGGCCTCGGTCACAATCTCTTTTCAGTCGGTCAATTCTGTGATGGAGATTTGGAAGTTGCTTTTAGGGAGAAAACTTGTTTCATTCGTGATCTACAAGGAAAAGATATTATGTCTGGCTCTCGCAATTCTAGTATGTACACAATCTCAATGCAAGACATGGTTGCTTCATCTCCCATCTGTCTACTTTCAAAGGAAACATCAACAAAATCTTGGCTATGGCACCGTCGTCTCTCATATTTAAACTTTCAAACCATCACCAACCTTGCTCGACACAAACTTGTTGAAGGTCTCCCGATATTCCGGTATTCTAAAGATAACATTTGCTCTGCTTGTGAACAAGGGAAAAGCACTCGTGCTCATTTTCCTTCAAAGGTGGAACACAGCTCTCAGCATGTGCTTCATCTTCTTCACATGGATTTGTGTGGCCCGATGCGCGTGCAAACGATTAATGGCAAACGCTACATCTTGGTAATTGTCGATGACTACTCACGATGGACTTGGGTCTACTTTCTTCGAAGCAAAGATCAAGCTCCACAGATGATCATCACCTTTCTCACGAAAATTCAAGTTCAGCTCCGGAACACCGTCCGCCAAATCAGAAGAGACAAAGGAACTGAATTTGTGAACCAAACTCTTCGAGTATTTTATGAGAAAGTGGGAATTGAGCATCAGACATCTATTGCACGCACACCAGAACAAAACGGAGTTGTTGAAAGATGAAACCGTACGTTAGTGGAAGCTGCAAGAACAATGTTAATCAATGCTAAACTTCCAGATTACTTATGGGCAGAAGCTGTATCAACTGCATGCTACACTCAAAACCGATCTATGATTACAAAACGCGACAATAAAACACCTTTTGAGCTTATCCACAACCATAAACCAAATCTCAAACACTTTCATGTATTTGGATCCCTTTGCTACCCAAATAATGATCGTGATGACTTTGGAAAGCTCAAAGCCAAAGCTGACATTGGAGTCTTTATTGGATACTGTGAAAATTCTAAAGGTTACTAGATCTGGAATCGTCGTACAAAGCAGGTTATGGAAACGATTCATGGAAATTTCGATGAGCTTACAGAAATGGCTTCTGAGTATAACAGCTTGGAACCCGGTCACAACCGTTTAAACTTCCCTCAAACCCCATCATTAGCTGAACCAAGCCCCCAGCTTACTCTTCAACAAATGGAAAAGCTATTTGCTCCGCTGTTTAGTGATGACATTGATGAACGTGCTCCAGGTGTATCCGCTGTTTCCGCTGCTCAACCTGATCATATTCCAATACCTGATACACCTGCTACAACAACTACTGTTGAAGAAGCACCACCAGTTGACTCTACAACAACAGTTGAACAAACTGCATCCAATGACGCTGAACCAGCTGATGATGTTCTAATGAAGTACCCCCACATGCAGATTTTGATCCAAATGCGTTCTTTAACCCGTTTGTCAATGAAAGTGCTGCACCTGATGTCGCGGAATCATCTACAAGCCATTTGAATCCTCAAAATCTGCACAATGTATACCAACATCAACCCTCTACACATCGTTGGACAAAAGACCATCCTCTAGAGAATATTATTGGTAACCCGAATCAACCAGTCGTTACAAGACAACGTCTTCACACAGATGGCGAACACTGCATTTATGCACTCACTGTCTGCCAATCTGAGCCTAAAAACATAAAAGACGCAATGACAAAAGACAACTGGATTGAATCCATGCAAGAAGAACTCAACCAATTCAAACGTCTTGAAGTATGGGAACTGGTTGAAAGACCAACAGGGGTCTACGTCATTGGTCTAAAATGGATTTGGAAAAACAAATTGGATGCCGAAGGGAACGTAATCAGAAACAAGTCACGTCTGGTGGCTAAGGGTTATAGACAGGAAGAGGGTATTGACTTTGAAGAATCATTCGCTCCGGTTGCTCGTCTTGAGGCTGTTCGGATCTTTCTCGCGTTCGCGGCTCATATGAATATAACGGTCTTTCAGATGGACGTCAAAACTGCTTTTCTGAATGGTCAACTGAAAGAAATAGTCTATGTCAGCCAGCCAGAAGGATTCGTTGATCCAGAGTTCCCGAACCATGTCTACAAACTGAACAAAGCTCTGTATGGACTCAAACAAGCTCCTCAGGCGTGGTACGATAAGTTATCATCCTTCCTCATTGCCAATAATTTCACCAAAGGTTCGGTTGACCCAACTCTTTTCATACAATATCACGGGGCACACATCTTAATTGTTCAAATTTACGTGGATGACATCATTTTTGGGTCAACACATAAAAAGTACTCAATCGCTTTTGCAAAACTAATGAAGAAACATTTTGAAATGTCCATGATGGGTGAACTTACGTTCTTTCTAGGACTACAAGTTCATCAATCACCCCATGGTATTTTCTTGAGTTAGTCCAAATATGCCCTTGAACTGTTAAACAAATTTGGAATGCAAAACTGTGACACCTATGCCACACCAATGGCTCATACCGAGAAGCTAGACGCTGATTTACATGGGAAATTGGTGGACCCTACCAAATACCGTAGTATTATTGGGTCTCTCATGTATCTAACAGCTAGCAGACCTGATATTGTTTTTGCCGTATATCTCTGCTCCCGTTATCAGTCGAGACCAACTGATGCCCACCTCTCTGAGGCTAAAAGAATCCTACGATATATCAAGGGAACCATTAATTTGGAGATATGGCATCCGAAGGATTCTGGTTTTGAACTAATAGCTTTTTCAGACGCTGATCACGCAGGATGTTTAGATTCACGGAAAAGTACTTCAGGAGCATTACAATTTCTTGGTGACAAATTGGTGTCATGGCAATCGAAGAAGCAGGATTGTACATCGCTGTCCTCAACCGAAGCAGAATATGTAACCATGTCGGCGTGTTGTGCTCAAGTCATTTGGATGAGAACACAACTCAAAGACTATGGTTATGTATTTGACAGAATCCCGTTGTGCTGCGACAATCGGAGTGCTATTGCGATCTCGTGCAAGTCTGTTCAACATTCAAAATCAAAGCACATCGATCTTCGATATCATTTCATCAAGGACCACGTGGAACAGGGTACTGTTGAATTATACTTTGTGGGTACAGAATACCAATTGGCAGATCTTCTCAGCAAAGCCTTAGCTCCTGATAGGTTTAATGAGTTAGTCCACCGGATTGGTATGCGGTGTTTGACTCAAGAGGAACTGGATGAACTCTTAAAACATTCTTAAAACCAGTCAAACACCAAAACCTCTTTTGAAAATATTTTTCAAAAACAAAATACAAAAATATAAAATATGTTAAAACAACAAAAATATTCTTCTATCTATATTTCTTTTAACATGGCAAGTACAAATCTTCCGTCAACACTCTTATCTTTCAAAATTTAGTATTTTTACGATCAAGTGTTGAGGGGGAGAATGCAAATATTTTTCGGTTTCATAAAACCTTGTACTTGCATGTTACCTTATCCCGGTTGTCTCTTTAATAATGGTGGTCACATTTCTGGTTTACTGACACTCCTCGGACTAAAATTTATAAAATTTCAATATTTCTTAAGTCAAGGGGGAGTGTCTTCAAATTTCTTTCCAAATATCCGTCATTTGGTAACCAAAATGGAAGTTATGAGCATGAGATGTAAATGGTAAAGGTGCAGGAACTAATTGTGTCAAAATGCAAAAGTGTTTTTTAACAAAACACCCTCACCAAACCATTACTTCTCATTTATTACAACATTTAATATCCCAACCACCCAAATTCTACACGTAAAAACTCATCCTCAAATCTGTGTTCTTGATCAACAATTTGTAAGTGTTTTCACAATCTTTGGGTTAAAACAAACAGTGGTTTTGAATTTTAAACGAATCCAACGGTTAAAAAATCAAGTTTGGGAGATTGTTGTGTTCTACGCGTAAGCTATGAACACAACTTCTTCATTTGTGTGTTTGTGGTTGAAATGGTGGTGTAAAAACGTTTATCTAATCACTTTGAAACCATTTCCATCATTAAAACTCACCCAGATACACGAATTGAATGAATTTTGAAAACTAGGGTTTATGCGTGAATTGGGTATTTTCTTGTGTGAACGTTTCTGGTTAATTAGTTGCTTGTTTGATGTTGTTCTCATGTTGAATTGATGATATCTAGGTTCAGAACTTACCCAGAAACACCAACTGTGTTAAAATTTGAAAACTAGGGTTTATGTTCTTAGTATTTGGGTAATTTTAATCTGCTTAGATTTTGATGTTAAAACTTGGATAAAACAACTCAATAGGCTTCTTAGACATCCCAGAAAAAGTTTGGTTCAATTCCTATGGCTAAATATCTTACTCGTAGAAATTAAACTTAAGGGTTTTAGGTCTAAGCGTAAACCTGTTCTACGTATAACTGCTTGAATGAGTATTCATGATTTGAATTGAAAAGGAATGAATGTATATGTTAATATTGGTAATATGGTGAATTTATGTTAGCCTTAATAGTTTTATTAGAAGTGATGGTCATTCACATTTAGGAACTTTATATCGTGTGTTAGATATCGTGCTAGAATAGTCAACGGGCTCGTAGATTAGACTAAGCTAAATGGGTATTTGTTTAGTTAAGCTTGCCTTATATCCAATCCAACCCATGTCCAAGCCCACGAAAGCCCCTGGAAAGCCTTTTAGGGCATCATGTATTTAGAGTATAAATACCCCTCAAATGGTCATTTGAGGGGTGTGCTTGAAAGTGTGTGTGTGTGTGTGTGTGTGTGTGTTTTCTTTGGAATATACAACATATTGTGTTTATCTTTATCCTCTCACATACACGAATATAACATCAAGTCACCATCTTTCTCATCTTATTTCTACGCTTTGTTTGTTTGGGTTTCACAAGTTCTACGCTTAACTGTGGTTAACGTGGGTATTTCGTGATAAGGTTGATATCGTAGTGGTCCTACAATTGGTATCAATCGCCTAACAATGGTTTAGGAGTGTTTGTGTTTGTTTTGAAGGGTTACGCGTAAAGGCTCTCATTTTACATATTTGTCACGCTTAAAGCTTTAATTTTTGCACTTAAAAATTCAAGATTCTTGTGGTTTAAGGTTTATTTGGTGCTAAAGTTTCAGTTTTTTTGCAAAAAGTTCGAAGCTTTCCGTGTTTTTCTTCATTTTTGAACTCGTTTTTGGTTCGTTGGTCATTTCTACTCGTAAGCTTTCTAAGCACTTTGGGTGAAAAAGGTCAACATTTTTGGGTTATTCGAGTGTTTTTAAGGATATCTGTGCAAGAGAAATCGTTTGAATCATTGGAAATTTTTTATGCGTAGGTCAAAACCCTAGTTCTACGCGTAAGAAAAGTCAACGTCCTGTGTCTACGCGTAACTTTCTACGCATAACTTTTTGGCTAAGAATCTTCGAGCATCAAAGGTTACTCAATGCTTCCCTCACTTGGATAAGTGTGTGGAACACTTCGACTTGTGGATATCTTTTACGCTGTGACAGTGTAAAGGATTTTTGGTTCTAAACCTAAGTTTACGCATAAGCATAAACGCCTACGCGTAACAATCTACGCATAAGTTCCACTTACGCATAAGATTTCTACGCCTAAGCATTTTTGTTTACGCCTAAGCCTTAAGTTTACGCGTAAGATACTGGTCTACGCATAAGGAATCCTACGCCTAAGCACAATCTCTACGCCTAAGCATATTCTACTCGTAACTTCTGTTGTCTACGCCTAAGCTCTTTCTACGCATAAAGGTTTTAAAAAAAAAAAAAAAAAGTTTTTTGGCGGGAAAACTTGAGTAAAATTTAAATTTTTGAGGAGACTAAACGTTCAATTTTTAGGCGAGATTCAAATTTTGCTTTAACTGTGAAAATTTTTGTAAAAAATTCAAATTTTCGGGCCTAAATTCAAAATTTTCGGGTCAAATTTGGCGTCAAAATTGTCATAACTCAAATTTTTCATACAACCTTAGAATTGATTTTTAAAGTGAATTTCAAATTTTGGGCGAAAAATGTTTTCGACTAAGAACCAAGGTTACGAGTACGACTTTCAGAAACACCTCAACCGAGCTTAATCTTCATCAACCACAACTCCTTTATCGTTGAATCGATCCTACATCAACTTTATCATATCATACCTTCATCAATGGCAACTCAACAAGATATTCATGCAGCCGGTGCCGAAAACCGTCCTCCTATGTTGGAAAAAGGTGGTTATCTTCAATGGACAAGTCGAATGCTTCGTTACATCAAGACAAAACCTAATGGAAAATTGATGATCAAATCCATTCAGGATGGACCCTTCATACCTCGACAAGTCCAAGACCCTGGAAATGCTGATGCAACACCTCCCGTCCCACCATTTTTTCGTCTTCAAAAAGAATCGGAATACTCTGAAGAGGATCAGAAGCAAGTCGAAGCAGATGACATGGCAATTCATATTGTCCAACTGGGTTTACCAAGAGACATCTTTGCTGCTGTAGACAGTTGTGAAACTGCTTTCGATATGTGGGAACGTGTTAGACGACTTTGTCATGGAACTGAAATTGGTCAACAAGATACGGAGAACAAGCTGCTAATTGCTTGGGAGAAGTTTACATCTACTCCAGGAGAATCCATTGAATCCTACTATGGAAGGTTTTGCACTTTAATGAATGAGCTGATCAGAAACAAGTTGACTCCCAGAACTATCGTGAGCAACATCAAGTTCTTGAACAATCTACCAGAAGAATGGGGACGATATGTCACTATTGTCAACCAAACAAAAGACTTACATCAAGTGAACTTTGATCAACTCAATGATTTTCTGAAACAAAACCAAAATGAAGTGAATGAAGTTAGGCAAGAAAGATTAGCAAAGAATCATGATCCATTGGCGCTCATTGCAAAGACTCAAACTCCAGTGAATACACAACAACAAGCTTCGTCATCTTCCACTAACAACAACTTGCAGCAATACATCCCTCAACAACAATAAAACTATCCACCTGAACAACAACATTACCAGGAACAAGGAATCACTGATCTTGAAAATGGAACCAGAAGAAGCTTTGTCACAAGCATTTGCATTCTTGGGTAAAGCATTCAGAGGTCGCTATTCCACACCAACTAACAACAACCAAAGGATTTCATCAAACACTCGAAACATGCAAATTGCACAGCCGAGTGTGAATATGGGCAATCAAAGACAAATGGTTGGAGTTATTGGGAATCAGCAGGGATATGCTACTGGATTTCGCATGGGTAATCAAGTGGTTCCGAATCAGGGTAATCAGATGGGTCAGAATGTTGGGAATAGAGCAGTGGGTAATCAGAATGGGAATGTTGCAGCACCAGTCGTTGGGAATTATGGAAATGTGAATCAGGGTAATCAGGTTACGTGTTATAACTATCAAGGATTGGGTCACATGGCAAGGAATTGTCCAACTAAGCCGAAAAAGAAGGATCTTGCGTATCTTCAGAAAGCTATCATGTTGGTACAAAAGGAACAATCTGGACTTCAATTGAGTGCTGAGGAACATGACTTCATGGCTATTATGGATGATTTGGAAGACCTCGAGGAACTCAATGAAAACTGCATCTTCATGGCAAATCTTCAGGAGACTAAGCACGACACTGATTCTGACGCACCTCCTGTCTATGACGCCAACGCAGTATCTGAGGTACCAATCATTGATCCATGCTATAACAATGTCATATTTGATGTGTTTACTCATAACGAACATCATTCTGTGACACCAGCACCTACTTATGATACATACCTGGACAATCCGAGTTGTAGCAATACTAACTCTGAGACTCCAGATGTGGATCCTAATGGAGGCTGTGTGGCACAAAATACTGAGACTGATGAGGAAACACGTGCTTATTTTGAATCATTAATCAATAACTGTGGCATTGAAATTGAGAAAATTAAAACGGTCAATCGCGAAGTTAAGGCCGCGAATGCTAAATTGACCGCTGAGCTTGAGAGTTACAAGGAGAACACAAAAGCCTTTGAATTTCAGAAAAACAAAGAATCAGAATTAGAAATTGGTTATCGAAATTTGGTTTCTAAAGAACAACTTTTGCAAATCAAGTATAACACACTTGATGTGAATTTGAACTTAAAAATTAAAGCTTTAAACAAGGAAATTTCTGATTTAAATAACCAAATTTCCAAACAAAAAGAAATGTTTTCTAATCTTGAAAAAGAGAAGAAGCAGTTGATTACTGATTTTTCAAAACGAGAAGATTCTCTTCTTGATGAAATTCTTGATAAAAATGAAAAAAATCCAAACTTTGGAAAATTTGCTTCTTAAAACGGGTCATTCTGCTCAAACAATCAAGATGCTTTCTAATCAAGTAAATCCGCGTTTTCATACTAATAATAGAATGGCACTTGGTAATGACCCTTCTTCGTTCCTCAAGAAAGCTCAGAAATCTCAGAATGTGTTAAACAATGGAAATGTTTTACATGAACCCATTATTGTTCGTGATTCTCTTGAAACGTTGGAACTATCTGAGGAGAGTAGATCAAAAATGAAACAAAATCATCCGGAAATCAAACCTATTGATTATAACAAATGGAACAAAATTAACGGAATTACTTTTGTTAATCAAAAAGAAAAGTCAAAGTTTTCCATCACATCAAGTGTTTCAAACAAAGAGTCAACACCTGTTTCAAAATCTGTTTCAAAACCAGTTGTTGTCTCAAATTCTCTGTCGAACATTGAACAAATGTCTTCAAACAATCCTTTTAACACAAGTGATGCGAGAAGTATTTTAGAAAATGTGAAAACTAGAATTGTGGATCTTCAAGACACTGTTAAAACTAAAACCACTATTACTCCTAACAACTGGTTCTCTAGTTTTGACATCGAACAAAGAAAGTTTTTTGAAACTCAAATTGCCCCTCAGCTGATTGCCATCAGTGCAAGGGTAATTCATTTTGAACACGCATTTTTTAAAGAAACAACTGACTTTGTCAAGGACCATAAATCCCTGGTAAAGCAAGCTAATGACTGTGTTGAACAAATCAAAGTTTTGGAAAATTTAAATGACTCTCTCTTCGAAGATGTTCTGACTACTGATATTATGTCCATCATTTTGCAAACATATTCTGTTGAAGATCATGAAAGACTCCAGTCTGATACCTCCGAAATTGTTTCAAAATATGAAAAAGCTCTTGAAAAACTTGAAAAAGAAAATGTCTCATATTTTAAACAACTTGATCACAAAACTGAGGAATGCAAGTATGAAAAACTGTCGTATGAGCGTGCCTACAATGACATGAAAGCGAAAAATGATCTTTTGAGGGCTCAGCTGGAAAGTCAAAAAGGAAAGGTAGTGGAAACTGTGATTACAAAACCATTGGCTCAGGAGAAAGCAAAGGTTCCCAAACCGGTTTCCAAACCAAAAATGTCTGTTTCTATGCCTCTTCCAAAAGTCAATGAGAAAAATGTTTCATCAAAACCAGTCACTCCACCTGCCCTACCTAAACAACATGTTGATAAAGGAAAAGCGGTTATCGAGAAACCAAAAGTTTTAGCACCTGGCCTTTTTAAGATGAGTACCACTAATGCGTCTGCCTCCACATCTAAAACATATGGAACAAACGACATAAGTGAAAAGCACTCTAAAGAGACTAGGAAAGCTGAAACCACTTCTCTAGATAAAAATGTGAATCCTAATGAGTGTGCCTTACCTTCTACAGGACTAGGAAGCACCTCTAGGAGCAGCAGACTAAAGCCTAAGAGCAATTCAAGGAACAATAGAGTCTCGCTTGCCTCTAAGAGTAGTCGCTTGAATAAAGAGAAGAAAGTAGAAGAACACCGCTTTGTGATAAGAAAGACATTTCATCTGAATGTACTGAACCTATGAAACTTGCTAAGTCTAATGAATGTGTTGAATCTGTTTGTTTAACTTGCAAGAAATCTTTAACTAATGTTCATGATGATTGTGTTTCTAAGAATGAGATTGTTAAGCCTGTTAAGAAGAATGTTCCCAAAAGAACTTATGCTAAACGAATAGGAAGACTAGTCGCGAGACTTAGGCTATACACTACTGATAGGGAGCATAATGTTTACTTTAGGGATGACATTTGGAAACCCACGGGTAGAACTTTCACACTTCAGAATGGTAGAATGAGTGATGCACCTGTCTTACCAATAGATGACTTCTATGAGTGTGATCAGGATTTTACCTCTAACCCAAAGGAACCAAAATCAAAACGGTTTCAAAAATCTTCTTCTTCTGTGATTGGCAGGTTATCGAAATATGTCTTTGGATCGTCGACTCGGGTTGCTCCAAGAACATGACCGGGAATCTGAAGCTGCTGATCAATTTCGTCTGGCAATTCATGGGAACTGTACGTTTCGGAAATGATCATGTTGTAGCTATCATGGGTTATGGAGATCTACCTTTTGGAAATTATTTGATCACTCGGGTTTACTATGTCCAAGGGTTGGGATACAATTTGTTCTCAGTCGGGCAGTTCTGTGATGCAGATTTAGAGGTTGCTTTTAGGAAAAATGCTTGCTTCGTTAGAAACTTGGATGGCACTGATCTCTTAACTGGGAATCGTGATACAAACTTGTATGCTATCGACATCAATCAAATGGCCTCTTCATCACCAATATGTCTTATGACACGAGCATCTGGAACACAGTCCTGGTTGTGGCATAGAAGGTTATCCCATCTCAATTTTGACACCATCAACAATCTTGCCAAAGACAACATCGTCAATGGACTTCCAAAGTTCAAATACACCAAGGATCACTTATGTCCATCATGCGAACAAGGAAAAAGCAAAAGAGCATCATATAAAACCAAAACCGTACCTAGTTCGGAAGCAAGGTTGCATATGTTGCACATGGACTTATGTGGCCCAATGAGAGTTGAAAGCATTAACGGGAAAAAGTATATTCTTGTTATCGTCGATGATTAATCAAGATATACATGGGTTAAGTTTCTGAGATCAAAAGACGAAGCACCAGGCATCATCATCACCTTTCTGAAGCGTATTCAAGTACTTCTTCAAGCTCCAGTAAGAGTTGTAAGAACAGACAACGGCACAGAATTCACTAATCAGGAGTTAAGAACTTACTTTGAAGATGTTGGAATCACTCATCAGACATCAGTTGTTAGAACTCCACAGTAGAATGAGGTAGTTGAAAGAAGAAATAGAACTCTTGTGGAAGCTGCTCGCACAATGCTAATCTATTCTTGTGCACCGTTATTTCTATGGGCTGATGCTGTTGCCACTGCTTGTTTCACTCAGAACCGATCCCTTATCCATCCAAGATTCAATAAAACCCCGTATGAGCTTGTGAACAACATAAAACCTGATATCTCTTACTTTCACGTGTTTGGCGCTCTGTGCTATCCTACGAAAGACAGAGAAGATCTTGGAAAACTGAAAGCAAAAGGTGATATTGGAATCTTCATTGGATATTCAGATAACTCGAGGGCATTCAGGGTGTATAACAGAAGAACTAGGAGGATCATGGAGACGATGAATGTGAAATTTGATGAACTTTCACATATGGCTTCTGAGAGACTCGCTCTAGAACCCGCACTAAACCAGCAGACTTCTGGACACATCAGTTCAGGACTCGTACCTCAAAGAGCTCAATCAACTTCGTTTGATAATCCTAAAGAACAAGAATGGGAGAAATTCTTCGAGTTAATGTTCGATGAATACTATGGTGGAACTTCGAAAAATGCATCAAACCATCATTCCGCTGCACCCGCTCAAAATCATCCTCCACCACCAACAGAAGATGCATCTACAACGGTCGAAACCAATGCACCAACTCCATCTACATCATCTACATCTACTCAACTTCTTGCACCCGTTCTACCAGCAGTTGATGAGCAAAACCAAAACCAGAACGATGCAACGTTAGATGAAGACTTATTTGAAAACCCGTTTGCTACGGAATTAGCTGAATCATCCTCAAGCTTACGAGAACCATCTAACTCGCATACGTATAACCAACGGTATCCTTCTACTATGAAGTGGACAAAAGACCACCCAATTGAACAAGTTATTGGTGAACCTTCAAGGCCAATTCAGACGAGACGCCAACTTGCCACCGATTGCGACTTATGCATTTACCTTTGCTCAATTAGCAATATAGAGCCAAAGAACATTCGCGAGGCAATGGCAGAACCCGCATGGATAGAAGCGATGCAGGAGGAACTTCTCCAATACCGTCTACATGACTCTTGGGAAATGGTTCCAAGACCAATTGACATTCGCGTCATTGATCTCAAATGGTTATGGAAGAACAAAAGGGATGAAGAGATGACTGTAATTCGCAACAAAGCTCGTCTTGTGGCCAAAGGATACATACAAGAGGAAGGGATAGACTTTAAAGAGTCATTCGCACCGGTAGCTAGACTAGAAGTAGTCAGGATATTCTTAGCCTATGCAGCTCACAAAAACATCACGGTTTATCAGATGGACATTAAGACTGCGTTCTTGAATGGAACTCTGAAAGAAGAAGTGTACGTGAGTCAACCAGAAGGCTTCGTAGACATGGAACATCCAGACTACGTCTACAAACTCAAAAAGGCAATCTATGGATTGAAACAAGCTCCGAGAGCGTGGTATGACGAACTGTCCTCTTTCCTTATTCAAAACAATTTCACCAAAGGAACAGTTGATCCTACCTTGTTTACACAAAAATGCAAAAACGACATTTTGATTGTTCAGATTTACGTGGACGACATCATCTTTGGGTCCACTAATCCGAATCTTTCAAAATATTTTGAAAATCTCATGAAAAGCAAATTTGAAATGTCCATGATGGGGGAACTAAAATTCTTTCTTGGTTTACAAATACATCATTCCCCTCGTGGAATTTTTATAAATCAAGTTAAATACACAACTGAGATTTTGAAAAATCATGGTATGGATAATTGTGATTCGGTCGGAACACCAATGGTAACTTCACTAAAAATTGGAGCCGATTTGTTTGGGAAACCTATTGATCCGAAGAAATATCGAAGCATGATTGGTTCTCTCATGTACCTCACTGCTAGTCGACCAGATATTCATTTTGCTGTTTGCTTATTAGCACGGTTTCAGGCAAAGCCTACCGAACTGCACCTCAAAGAGGTTAAAAGGATCTTTCGGTACCTGAAGACATCCATTCACATGGGACTTTGGTATCCAAAGGAATCCGGACTTGATCTAATGGCCTTTTCAGATGCGGACCACGCAGGTGATCAAGTTACAGCAAAAAGTACATCCGGAGGAGCACAATTTTTGGGTGAAAAGTTAGTCAGCTGGTCTTCAAAGAAACAAGATTGCACTGCACTGTCAACCGCTGAAGCTGAGTATGTGTCTCTATCTGCATGTTGTGCTCAAGTTCTATGGATGAGAACACAACTCACAGATTATGGCTTTACTTTCGATAAAATACCTATGTATTTTGACTCGAAAAGTGCCATAGCCATATCATGCAATCCTGTTCATCACTCAAAGACTAAGCATATCAGAGTCCGCTACCACTTCATCAAAGAGTACGTCGAAAATGGTACTGTTGAATTATTCTTCATGAAGACAGATTACCAACTCGCCGATCTATTAACTAAAGCCCTTCCAAAAGAAAGGTTTGCCTATTTAGTTCGACGAATTGGAATGCGAAGCCTAACCCCTGAGGAGTTAGAACGTCTTCTCGAATCTTCGTGAAAATGATTTTCCAAAACGCTTCGCTGTAAATATTTTTGAAAAACAAAATACAAAATTTGAAAAACCAACAAAAGCAAAATATAAAAATATAAAACTTTCAAAAATACAAAAACAATAGAAAATCAAAAATACAAAAATATTCTTCTCACGACATGTCTCTTGTATAATCGATATTCTGTACGTTTTTAGAAATGTCATTCAACAATGATACGGGCATGTACAGATGCTTGAGCGAGAGTTCTTTAATATGTTTTCTAAAACATGTCGTTTCTCAAAATTTCTTCATAACTATGGCTTTCGTATACATCAGTACGAAACCCGGACCGAAATGATGACTTTTGATTATTTTTCAAATCAAAACTCGTGCTTTTAAAGAAAAATCAAGTGTACGCTTCAGTGCACTACATTTTAAACTGGTGAGAAATCATCATCATCTTGAGCACCTTTTCAAGATTGTTCAAAAAGTTTTTTCAAAATCTTTCAAAATATTTTGTGCTCAAGATAACTCCCTCTAAAACACTTTAATTGATTATGCTTTATTAAAGGGGGAGTATAAAACAAAATGTTCCAAATTCATGCTTAAATCATATCTGTTTGTCTCCCTAAAAGATTCTAAAATGTTGTTTAATCCGTTGATATAAAAAATATCACGAATATGCTATTTTTGAGGGGGAGGAGACGTGATTAAAATGTGATCAAAAATGTTTAATGATCGGTGTTTGATTCTCAAAATGAGCTCGACTCAGTTGAAACCAATGAATTGACGAGCAATCATGTACCATCTCGAGAAACTTTCTATGGACTTGACCAGGACGGGTAATAATTTCAAGCTAGTTCTCTAGTGATGTAAACGTGTCTCGAATCGGTCTTGTTCATTTAAAGTCATTCAATTCAAAAAGTACAAACTCTACCCTCTATGTGCAGATTTCTGTCAAAACTTATAAGCACATGTGAAGGGGGAATGTTTCTGAAAATATAAAACTCTCAGAGTGTCTCAAACATGTTTTCTATCATAAACACTTTGAGAGATTTTCAAGAAAAATGGTTTTATGGCAACTATAGGACAGTCATGGAGTTATAAGGTGACTAAGGATAGGAAATTCGTCATATGATCCGCCAGAGCCGGAGGGATCTACCCAAGGACATCACCAATAGTTTAGAACTAGAAGTCCTTAGGCATGATTGAAAAAAAAAGGAGTAATGTGAGAAAGGAGAAAGAAGGGGTTGAAGAATTAAAAAGAAATATAATGAAAAAGGGTGAAAAGAAATAGCCCTCCATAATCAACCTTACGGCAGAAACCGGGTTCAAGTCATCTGCTACTAGTTGTCACTAGATGACACTGGTATTGAAGACAAAGACGTCATAGACCCAGTGACGCACTGCACTAAACCTTCTAGCCACTCAATTCCTCTTAAAAGGATTTGTTTCATTCTCACTGGGAACCCTACATAATCTATTGACTTTCTATTAGAGATCGTTGGTATTGAAGAAGGAGACCCTCTCCCTAGTCTCCGCTCAGGAAAATCAAAATGCACTAATTGAGTCTAGAGCCACGAGATTCATCAAAAAGATCTCATAGGAACACTTGACATGACATCTCTTGCTGTTCATCAATAAGGACACAAGTGATATATTCTAGAGTCCTACGCAGGTCTTAGCAATCTGCCAGAACATTTATGAGAAGTTTCACATCTGTGATCCTCAGTGATTGAATGGAAACTCCTGCCAGGGTCAACATCAAGCAGCCCTGACAGCAGGTCACTTCGGTAACTCCCCGTGGATTACGCTTAGTGTGTCTCAAACGGTCTACAGTCGTGGGGTGATGCTTCGGTGTACCTCAATGACTCATCTGAACTGTAGATGTACTTCGGTATATCGTGTTATCTCACTTGTGGGACTCCAGTTCAGGAACGGCCCTTGTGAGAATTAGAGACGTGTTTTCACACTATGCTGTTAACACCCTCAAAAAACTTGTAAGTGCCGGAATCCGCTTATTACTAACCTGTTTTATGTTTTCTTCTTATGGAAGCTCCGGAGTGGATTGATCGTGCAGATTCTCCACATGCTCATACCAACAACACATGAAAGTTCTCATCAAAATCAAAGGCAACTCAAAGTTAAAGATGATTCTTCGTCAATGTCAAAGAATCTACAAAGTTTAAAGACTCGAGAACTACATCATTGGTAACCAAAAGACAAATAGAAGTGTGAGCATGGTGGAGAAAGACGTGGAGACACCTAACCTAAGAAGTTGAAAATCGGCAGAAAATAACATTATCTGATCACAAAGCATGAAGGAACAAAGAATCAAGACTATTCTATATCTACACGCAAAGTTCAAGCTCAAGGAAAGTAGAGATCTTATCAAGTGGAGCATCTTTTGAATGACCACCCCTTAGGGGGAGATTGTTAGCCTTAATAGTTTTATTAGAAGTGATGATCATTCACATTTAGGAACTTTATATCGTGTGTTAGATATCGTGCTAGAATAGTCAACGGGCTCGTAGATTGGACTAAGCTAAATGGGTATTTGTTTAGTTAAGCTTGCCTTATATCCAATCCAACCCATGTCCAAGCCTACGAAAGCCCATGGAAAGCCTTTTAGGGCATCATGTATTTAGAGTATAAATACCCCTCAAATGGTCATTTGAGGGGTGTGCTTGAAAGTGTGTGTGTGTGTTTTCTTTAGAATATACAACATATTGTGTTTATCTTTATCCTCTCACATACACGAATATAACATCAAGTCACCATCTTTCTCATCTTATTTCTACGCTTTGTTTGTTTGGGTTTCACGAGTTCTACGCTTAACTGTGGTTAACGTGGGTATTTCGTGATAAGGTTGATATCGTAGTGGTCCTACAATTTATTTCAGGTTTCAACGCGTGTATAACTCAGAATCAAGGTTACTTGCCATCTACGCATAAGGATCACCTTATGCGTAGCATGTTATGCGTAAGAGAAATCTTACGCGTAAATTTTAGGCGTAAAGTTCTACATTGGGGACTACGCGTATCCTGTGAAGGATATGCGTAAACAGTAACCTCTACGCATAAGGTTGACTCTTACGAGTAAGCCTTACACGTAAGGTTCCATATACGCTTACGCTTAAGCTCTACGCATAAGGCCCTCTTTTCCTACGCGTAATATTTCTTATGCGTAAGTCAAGAACCTACGCATAAGCTTACGTTTAAGCGTATAATCACTCCTGTTTACGCATAAGCTTGCCATTTCTACGCCTAAGCCTAGTTTTGACCTTAATTGTGAATTGTTACGCGTGCAAACTTGTAAATAAATAAATCATAACGCCACGAAACCAATAATGTCACTAATAAGCTTAAATGTTTAATAAGTTGTGAAAGCACCAAACGTGGAAGCCTAGTTTTGACCCCAATGGCTATCCGATGAAGATAGGAAAGAACAACCTTCGTGTTGATTTTGATAGTCTCACCTGCTCTGAGTCTTCTTGCTTAATATCTGTGGACATTCTGAAGAATCACCCTTATCAGAACATGCTCACCAATTCTGCTACAGTGCCGGAGATCTACATTCACCAGTTCTGGCATACAATGCGAAAGATCAAAGGTCAAAATGTTGTGACAGTGACGCTCAACCACAAACAAGTCACCATCACACCAGCAGACTTAAGGGCTGTTTTTCTCATTCCTGTTATGGAACCAACCGAATACAATGCCACACCAACTGAAGAGGCTGTTCTGCAGTTCATGATCGACATTGGTTATGACGAAGCTATAGGAGTAATCACAAAGCATTCATACATGGATCTTAAGAATATTCCTCAGCCATGGAGAACCCTCTACATCATCATCACCAAATCAGTTTCTGGACGTGATAGTGGTTATGAGCATCCCAAGCTCATGGAACTACATATCTTTTGGGCTTTGGTCAACATGAAACATATTGAAGTTGAAGCTCTGATATGGGACGACATGATGTCTTTCCTCAAAAATCTTGGCTCCAAGATCCCATACATCAGATATACCAAATTGTTGATCCAAAGAGCTCTAGGGTATAATCTTGATATCCCCTTGAGACCCAATGACCCCAACAATCACTCCATGTTGTATGAGCCTACACTCACAGTCAGACTTAAGGAATCTACAACAAAGAAACAAGGTGCAGTGTTGCCAGATCACCTTCTAACTGAAGAAGTCAAACAACTCCATTCATACAAAAGGTATCTGGTAGCGGTTGATGAAGGCAAAGTAGGTTTTCTTGATGAAAAGTCCTCTGGTACTCCTACTAGGAAAACCAGGAGAGGCAGTGCAGGGAGTGTTACAAGCACTGAGAGTCAGAGAAAGTTTCCTAAGAGGTCACATACTCTCAAAAGGAAAGTTCCCTCTAAGGAAGCCATTCCTATTCCTATTCCCAATCCTGAACCGCAACAAAAGCTAGTGGATGAAAGCTCTGAGAATACTGAATCAGACGAAGAGGTTTTCAGCTCTGAAACTCCAACCGATGACACAAAAACAGTAGCAAAACCTCCCAGTCCAAAAGCAGATAAAGGAAAAGGGAAAACTCCTGTGCTTGAGCATGATAAGGAAAGTTCTGAAGAAGAACCATTTGATGAGGAAAGAGAATATCAAAAGAAGTTGAAGAACCTCAGACTTAAATATTTTGCCGATGAATTCGTAAAGGATCAAACTCGTGGCCCTGGAGGATCAAGTGGTAGAACTCAAGCCACACCATTTTTCGATGCGGTTAATCAACCCGATAAGGGAACTGGTATCACCACCACCTACGAACAACAACAAAGGCAGATTGAGGATTCCATCAACTATGACATTGAGGAACCAGACATGGAAAAGACTGAGAAAACTCCTGGTGATGATACTAAGAATGATGAAACGGCTAAGTCTGGACATGATGAAGATCTTGATTATGATACTTTTCTTCTAGACAGTCCAGCTCGCTCCAAGGAGGAATCTTATGAGCCACCGAAGGACCCGGAGTCACCTCACGTCTCCTCATCATTAGACTCATCTTCTCACTCTTCACCTCCACCATCCAAAGGAACAACCAGATCCACATCTAAATCTGTGAAGAAACCAACTGACTCTTGGATATCCCGGGCTAAAACCAAGATTGTCAAAGATTTCAAGCAGGTCAGGAAGAAAGACGTGACCAACAAGAAGTTGAATCAACTAGCTGACAGTATCAATCTTATAAATGACGAGATAGACAAGATGTCAAGTGAAAGGGAGTATATCCAGAAGTTCATGCAACGTGATGTCCAAGGGGAACTGAACGAAATGATTAGGGGCTATACTCACAAGTTCCTACTCGACACTGTTCCTGGTGTTACAAGGGAGATGTTTACCAAACAGCTCTATCCAAATCTCATGAAATTGGTCAAGCAAACAATGCAATCCACTCCGGTGACAATGACGATCAATCCAATGGAGCCTGCAGTTCTCTCTGATGCATAGTTGATTTCCAAGCTTGTGCTACAAATATCTCAACGATCTGCAACTTTCACCTCTGACGAAAGTAAACTATTTGAGGCACTACTGGAATATCAATTCAAGACTTTATGCAAGGAGCAATCTGAAAGGCCTAAGCGTCCAAGAGACGATGAAGATAAGGATAAAGATAAAGATAACGAGCCTAAACGCCCGAAGAAAACTGGTGAATCATCCTCCATCCCACCTCCACCCCAAAGGACTCCAGCTCAACAACGATCTCCTCCACGTTCTTCTGCTGACAAACCTCAGGACTCTGAGTCACCACCTCAGACAGAGAAAACCGGTGATCATTTCGAATACACTGGTGGTGACGATGAGGAAGTCCCTGAGCCCCAACAACAACCCACCTCTCCCGCTTCAGCAAAGAAACCAGCATCCTCATCTAGGCCAAAGAAGAAGAAGAAGTCACCTAAGGCTGATGTCGTCTCATGGCTAGACGAAGATGACACCGAATATGACTGGTTCTCTACACTTGTTGATGCTACTCCCGCGCTAACTGATGATCAAGACATGGTAGAAGGTCGAACATTGGAGCATGCTAAGTTACTTCAACAGAAGTTTCGAGTGAAGAAGATGACCAAGTCAGAATTAAAATGCATCAAGAATGAAGCTTTTCAATTGCTCAAAGACAGCTCGGAAAGTGCTATCGAAGTTGAATACCATCTTGATAACATAGCACGAGCCATGTCTAACAACATCGATTGGCTCAACCCTGAAGCTAACATTGACTTCACATGAAATAACAAGGCTCCATACTACACCGACTGGACAAGACCTCTACCAACGATTGGTCAACCAGATCAACCTAAGATTCCATTCCACTACTTCTTCAACAATGACCTGGAATTTCTTCTACACGGTAGCGATGGTTCAAATAAATGCGCTACATCACTTACACTTCCGTTCCCGACAGCCATATACTCCAACTGTATAGCCATCGAGGAAAATGCTACCCACATGTTTTCCAACAGCGTGGAACAGTATGACATCGATGCAATGTATGAGATTCACCATTGGCCGGAACGCCGAAGAATCTACTACAAAAGCTGCCAGGTTCGAAGGTCTAAACATGAAGTGTAAAATGATAAAGGGATCGTTGCTGTTAAGCATATAGCTCTCTCGTCTAAATGGGACTACACTTTCCTCAAGAACATCGTGGTCAAAAGACAAGATGAAGAGGACTATGCTTTCTGTGAAGCGGACTTTCAGAATTTGTCTCTCAATGACATTAAAGATCTGTATCTTGCCAAGGTACAGGGAAGAATGAGACAATTCTCGACTGAAATCCAACGTGAATACATTAAGTCCGTGCTCATCTTAATCAGAAGCATCGTAATCCAGGAACGTGTAGAAGACTTGCAACTTGCCGTTGAATCGTATCAAACATGTGTCAACTTTACCAGACCTCAGCTAGAACTTCTTGACATCAACCATCTTCCAAAATACACTCTCATCAGCAAACCGTTTGGAGTAGTTTACCGTAGTGACCTACATCGCAACTGCTTGATGGCGTGTAGAGATCTTCATAAGTTTGGAGATCACACACTGAAGAAAGTCAGGGATGGGTTAACTTATCGGTTAAAGGAGATACATGAAGGCATCGGGTCGAAGAAGAGATGGAATTCTCAGGAGAGACGGGATGTTAAGAGGATCATCACTCGAATCAATGAAAGGTTGTACAGAAGGGACCTATTTAGAACTCTGGAGAGCTTTTTAGGTGGTCGTCCCAGGATTACTCTCACAGGCTATCAACGCCCTGTTCGCATTCCTGGAAATATTGTTGGACTTCCTGGTACCCCTTAAACTGTTTCATTATCTATATTGATTTGGATGTGTGATTATTTAATGACTATGGCTTGTGCTCAAATAACAGTGTACAACCCGTTCTTGTAATGAAAGGACCCTGTGCCACAATCCTATAAAAGGAGCGAAAGCTTCTTACTTTTAAGTAAAACTTATCAAAACTTTCATTTTTCAAAGTTTTGCTCAAAAGAACAAGTACTTCCCCTTATGTTTTCAAAACGTCAAAAGTTAGTATTACTTGTTGAGGGGGAGTATTTGCTAAAATCTTTGTTCTAACAAAATGTTCTTCATGGAAATCTTCCCACAAAACTCGAAATGGTCATATTTAATATCAAAACGTTATCAAAAATAACATTTATATGCCATTTTTGAGGGGGAGAAAATTATTGTGATAAGAAATATGTTGATTTGCTATTGAATCTTCATGTGATAAGACTTAACCCATGAATTGATAAACTCTAAACTGTCATAAATCGAAAAGATTTTTCTTCATAGACTTATCTGAGTAGATTGTACCTATTCGAGAAGCTCTTGATAGGCATGAACTTTGACGGGTTTGACAACCTTTCGAGGTTTTTCCACACCTTCAAGGTAGTTATTAGAGCTAGTTGTCACCTAAAAGCTGACAATGTAACTCTTTAACTATGCAACGTAACCGTGTCTCGCGGGGGATTGTCTATCTTGAGTCGATCAATTCAAAAGTGCACGCTCTTCTCTCACTGTGCAGATTTCTGTCTAAACACTTAAGCACATGTGGAGGGGGAGTCTTTATGCTAAAAGATAAAACTCTCACAGTGGTACAAAATGTTTTTCATTCACAAACACTTTGAGAGATTTTCAAGAAAATGGTTTTGTGACAACATAGGTTAGTCATGGAGTTATAAGGTGACTAAGGTTAGGAATAACCGTCCTATGATCCGCCAGAGCCGGAGGGATCTACCCAAGGACATCACAAATAGTTAGTACTTAGAAGTCCTTAGGTATGATTATAAAAAGGAGAAAATGAGAATCGGAGAAAGAAGGAGTTGAAGAATTAAAAAGAAAAACAAAGAAAAGGGTGAAAAGAAATAGCCCTCCAGATTATTCAACTTAGAGCAGACACCGGGTTCAATTCATATGCTACTGGTTGTCACTTAGTGACACCGGTATTGAATATTAAAAGTCGTTATGGAACCAGTGACGCATGCACTAAACCTTCTTAACCACTCAAGTTTCTCTCAACAGAAGCTGGTTTCATTCTCACAGGGAACCCTACGTAAACTATCGGCTTTCTCTTAGAGATTGCTGGTATTGAAGAAGGAGACCCTCTCCCTAGTCTCCGCTCAGGAAAACCAAAGCGCACTATTGAGTCTAGAGGCACGAGATTCATCAAAAGATCTCTTAGGTACACTTGACAATTCATCGCTTGTTGTTCAACAATAAGAACGCAAGTGATATATTATCGTGTCCTTCACAGATCTTAGCAATCTGACGAGAACATTTATGAGAGGTTCACATATGTGATTCTCAGTGATCGAATGGAAACTCCTGCCAGGGTCAACATCAATCAGCCCTGACAGCAGGTCACTTCGGTAACTCCTCGTGGATTACGCTTAGTGTGTCTCAAACGGTCTACAGTCATGAGGCGATGCTTCGGTGTACCTCAGCGACTCATCTGAACTATATGTGTACTTCGGTACATCGCATTATCTCACTTGTGGAACTCCAGTTCAGGAACAGCCTTTGTGAGAATTAGAGTTGTGTTTCCACACTATGCTGTTAACACTCTCGAAGTTCAAACTTGTAAGTGCTGGAATCCGCTTATCACTAACCTTTCTTATGTTTTCTTCTTATTGAATCTCTGGAGCGGACTGATCGTGCAGATTCTTCACATGCTCATACCAACATCATCACTAATGGAAGATCTCTCTAAAGGCAACACAAAGTCAGAATGATTCTTCCTCAAAGTCAAAGAATCTTCAAAGTTTTAAGACTAAGAGAATTTCATCAGTACTGAAATCCAATGTTAAAGAGCATGTGAGCATGTTCAAGAAAGACGTGGAGACACTGGAGCAACAAAGCAGACCTGATGCAGACAACAACAACATACTATCACTACCATCACAAAGAACAAAGATCAAAGAACAAAGAAAATGATGACGTCAAAGCAAAACTTTTCAAAGGAAACAATTTCTCTACACTGGGGAGATTGTTCAAATTAAGGCAATTCTTCTCACAAGAAAGAAGAATGTCAGAAGACGTCAAAGCACTATTACATCAGCACCTTCACCGTTCACATCATCAATCACTAACACTTAGGGGGAGATTGTTGGAATCACTCCTAAACTAGAATTCAAGTGTTAGTAATTAATATGTAATAGTTAGCTTATTTAGGTCTTTATGTTTGATATTTTGCTAAGGATTATGTAGAAGGCCCATAAGCCTTGGCCCAAGCCTAACAAGGAAAGGATGGGAACTTGGTGTGTTGCCCTAGTTCCCTCCTATAAATACTCTTGTAAACCTTCTATTGAAGGTTGGTTGTTCAATTCACTCTTACACTTTACGCATAACCTTTCACATATTCATACGCATAGTGTTGTGTCTTGTTCATCCGATCATTCTCTTTTCTATTTCTTATATTGATGCTTGTGTTACTAATATGGGAACCTAACAATTACTCAACCGATGTGGAAGAAGTAATTATAATACAGGTATCAAACAAGGGTTATCCTAATGCCTCTTATCATTTAGTTATTCCTAACTACACAAGTGTAGTCTCACTAGCGATCTCGGAATGCATCACAAAACAAGTTATAGAATCTATTATACTACCGGTACACTCTCGAAGCATTAAAGTGGAATGTTTTAATTCCTACAAATCTAAGGGCGATCCTCACATTTTGGGTGGAATTTAAGTGATAAAGGGTTTTGTGCTAGTCATATAACTTCCTATCCATGAGACGCTTTATTAAGACTAATGGCCCACTCCTACATATCATGAAATTTTTTAAATTTGGTGCCAAAATTACCCTAACCGATATTTCTCATGGTTTATTACACAAATGAAATTGGACAAGGAAAATAGTCAAGGATAAGCATAGTTTCAAAGTTCCCATTTTATTTTCCCTCCCTACACTTAAACTGAACATTGTCCCCATTGTTCCCCGAAATTATCAAAGTTATGATAATGGAAGGTAAATAAAAATGAAAGAAACTAGTACTCCCCTGATTAGCTCGGTAGGATCTGTGTGAAGTAGTGGTTAAAGCTTTCTTCAAGAAGAATGTATGCGTGAAAAGCTCCTTCCAATCTTATGTATCTTCTTCTGTGTAAGATCGTATATTGTTTGTTGTTTGATGATTCGGGTGGTCTAGGATGGTGAGATATGACGTATTTACTTGTAAGTTAGGTCTAGGATGGTGAGATATGACGTAATTAGAATTTAACTAAAATATGTACGTGACCCGACAAGGGTAAAGGAATCACAAGTAATGGTGTCATATCAAAGCAAACATAAATATCCAAAAGAAATCTCAACATAAATATTGAAATAATCCAAGTCAAAAGACTTCAATACATTGGTCCCAGCGGAAAATAAACTCCAAATGAAATGTCTAAAATATAAAGTCTAAATGGCATCATAAGATCAAAGCTAAAATCTCTAAGGTAAGTCCACTCAGCACTCATCCCAAAGCAATACCCAGCTCCAAAGCTTAGATACCTGCCGCGAAAGAAAAGAAATGCGGCTGAGCTTCAAAAGCCCAGTGAACAGATATACAAGCAAAACGAATACGAAACGAGAACGAATACGAAATAAAGTGATAGAAAGATAGTGAGATCATAATCATTTCAAAAGATAAATCAGGATAAAAGAATAAGTTTTATAGCTAACTACCTCGAGCCTATACACATATGCCATATCATAAACATATTCATATCACATAAGGCAACATTTTGTAGGGGAGACCTACCAGATTTATGAAGGACGTGCATGCACGCAACATCAATCATCAAACACATATAGCATATAACATATAATATATAACATATAACAGATCTAGGATGCACCCATACGCCCCACAAACATACATTGATAATATAACATAAATTAAGCTCATAACAAATATCAGATAAGGGACGTGGCAGAACTTCACTCTACTGCCCTAGAGTCATGTCAGAAGTGCATTTACTGACACGGACATGGAACCCCCATGACTAGTTAATAATTGGCTCGGATGTCAAACTATCTTAGGTCAAATAAGAATGTCATAATTGACATAGATCATATTTTATCAAATGTTTAATCATGTTTTCAAAATCAAAGGTTTCATATCATATAGTTCAAAATCAAATGTTTTATGATTCAAAAATCAAAGTTCAGATAAGCAACAGCTCAAATAGACACATTAGGGTTCATAGCAAAGGCTTAGGAAATCCTAATATGAAAATTAACGAAAAGAAAACATTATAAGAAACCTTTACTGAAAAGGTCAGAATATCTGTACCTTATTCCAAAGCAAATGATCGAAAAGAAGACACAGGGAAAGCAAAGAATTACTCCTTCTTCACAGAACCTATATACATTAACGGTCGTATATATTATTAATGATTCCATAATCGTCGAAATGATCTCTTAATATTTTAGGGTTTTATAATTAATTGAGACTTAAATGTTTTATAATTAATATCGTAGATTAGGGTTCATTATGTCATTTAGTAAAGTTTAGGGTTTCTCATTCCTTAATATCTCATTAATATGCATGAACTTACATGTTACGTCTTTTAATGACTCGTTACTTAACCTAACACGTCATAAAACAACCTTTCCTTTTATGTTTCACCATATACGTTTATGATTATATGTGACATACAAGTTACTTATTACTCGGATTAATTACACGTTTACACCATTAGGGTTTAGCATACCTTATTCGGTTAACATATCAAAACTAGGGTTTACGTTTACATAACCTTTATTTAATTAATATACTTTTAAAAACTCATATATGACTCGGTTCAACTTAGGGTTTCAATTAACAAGTTATAACGCAAGTCTTAACTCATCTTCATACTTCACTTATTCAAGTTATCATGTTTTACACCTTATTCGAATGTTAAGCATGGTTCGGTTCTAAATACATAGGGTTCGGCCCTTATTAATTCGACACAACCATGACCCGATTCAATATTACATATTACATACGTAACTCTTTAATACTTGTAAGGTTTAAATCATTAGGGTTTCCTTGTTTTGGTTCCTATTCGGCTCGACACAAAAAGAAAAGAAACACCATCGACCAAACACAACATATAACAATATACAAACGCAAGATACATCAAACAAAGACTAGAATAGGTTATACCTTGACTTGGTTGAGCAAAAATCTCGACACCAAGGGTGTTTGTTTATTCGGCCGAGCAAAGAAGAAAAGAAAAAGAGAGCAACAATAAAAACTAGGGTTTCACTTTTGTGATTTATGTATTGTATATATAGTAGTTGTATTTGATTTAGACTTGGAAAAGGATTGGATTTCGGTTTGGCCCAACCGAGTACACCACCCACACGCACACCATGGGCTTCGGCCTTGATCCATTCGAAACAAAAGAAACACAACCCAAATCATTTACGAAACGTTAAATCTCCGTCGTACCAAAATCGATCACGTAATATATTTTAGTTAGGTTTTTAATTATTCACTAGTTAACTTTTAAATTTCATTTAATGTTATAAATATATTTTACGTATTTCCTAAATTTTAGTTCCAAGGGTATTTTAGTCTTTAATCAGATTTTAGATTATCAGGTTTTACAGTATATGAATGCCATGTTTAGAGAGATGAAGAGAGGAGAGGGTGATTCTAGAGAGATAAAAAAGAGAGAGAAGGTTAGATTATCAAAGAAGCACCACCCTTCCCTTAGTGGGAAGGGTATTTATAGTTACAAACTAAACGCCCTCCTGTCGGGCTGTGGATCAGGCATACACTGGGTAAAGAGCCGTCCTTCCTCCACGGTGTTACACTAAACTAATAACTAAGCTAACAACTAACTAATTGACTACTTAATAACGTAAATAACGATATGTTTACAAGCTAACATATGCTAGACTATAATTAGGGTGACCGATAATTCCTTATGGAATTTCCAATTCCTAACAATCTCCCCCTAAGGGAGGTCACCCCATGATTTACATTTTGAATCCTAGCATTCTATTTAATCTTCTGTTCTGAGCTCGTAGACTTCAATTCTTCACATCCTCAATCTTTGTGCTTGAGTAGTGACTCTTCATAGTCGGATTACATTGTACTTTCGGTGGAGGTCTTTGAACTGATCCACATCTTGATGATCTTTGAGCTTTCATTGAGATCATCAGCCACATCAAATCTCTGGATCACCCTTTGTTATGTTGCCTTCATGTGATGTTGTGACTTTTGGACCGACATGCTCACACTTTCTGGATCATGACATCTTTCCATCAGAATAGCGAAAGCTTTACTGGTTCATGATATTTGCAGCAGCGTAGCAGAAGCATAGTATAAAATATCAGAGCCAGGTTATGTAGATATGCACTTGTCATGATGTTCTTCAATTAAGCGTGTATGCTGTGAGCATGCGGTTGTGAATTGACTTCTCAACTCTGATCAGCTGCAACCGTCAACAGTTCCTGCAAACAAACAGTTAGCACTAAAACACACGAAAGTGTCTTTGTTCACTTTCGTTAAATATAGTTGCAAGAACTATGGTTCCCCGTTGATCAGTATAAATATTGCCTGTGATCAGGTAGAGTTCCGAAGAATCTCCTTGACAGGGTTTCGCAGCTGTTCTAGCCGTTCTCAAACCAGAGCGTCCCAAAGTAGACAACACGGAGTGAGTGAACCAGCGAATTGAGATTCACTGATTGATGAAAAATTGATTTGAAAACAATCGCGTATTGCTTGAAGGAAGAGTTTTGCAATGCGACGAAGGTTTTATAAGAAAGATCAATTTTCAATCAGAAATACTTTTTGAATTTGAAAATGAATACATATTCGATGTGCTAGAAAAGAAGAGATTTGCACATCGAACGGTTTTTCCAAAAGTATTTTTTCAATCAGAGATACTTTTTGTGTTTGAAAACATGATACACATTCGATGTGCTAGAGAAAAGAAGATTTGCACATCGAACGGTTTTTCCAAAAGTATTCGTCAATTCATTTCCTGGACCAAGGTTGATTCAAGAATGAATCGCCCCATTGTTTCAATCCAGTTGTCACAAGCTTGATCTATTGGATAGATCTCACATGTCACCCACCAAGAGCTTGTTTGATGTTGGCTCTAGAAGGATTTCCATTTTCATCGTGAATATTTTGCATATCACTCGGATGTTCTGGTAATACCACAAGGATAATGCGTAGGACTCTCAATATATTCTCACTTTCCACATTGTGTGAAACAGTGAGTCTTTATTAATTTTGTGTCCTAATGAGATTTTGTAGATGATCTCTTGGCTATAGACTCAATAGTGCATATTTGGTTTCCTATGCCGGAGACTAGGGAGAGGGTCTCCTTCTTCAATATCAAAAATCTCTAAGAGAAAGTCGATAGATTATGTAGGTTCCCCGTGAGAATGAAACAAGTCCTTTTAAGAGGAACTTGAGTAGCTTGAGAAGTTTAGTGCAGTGCGTCACTGGGTCCATGACGTCTTGTCTTTAATACCGGTGTTACCTTAGTAACCACCGGTAGCATATGTATTAAACCCGGTTTCTGCCCTAAGGTTGAATTATTGGAGGGCTATTTCTTTTCACATTCATTTCTTTTTCATTCTTCAACCCCTTCAGTGCTTACCGAGACTTCATTACTAGAACCTTGTTGGGTTTATTCCAGTTCTAGCTCTTTCTCAGTCGGCACTCTTCTCATTTCTCACTTTTCTCCTTTTTTTATCATACCTAAGGACTCTACACTATCTAGTGGATTGTCCCTGGGTAGATCCGTCCGGCTCTGGCGGGATCGTGGGAACGAATACCTAAACTATCTATCCTTATAACACCATGCATAAAGTAAATTGGTCGGTCTTTTGGTATTGTTCATTCCTTCTCGAAACCAATTGAAAAATCATTTGGTAAATCAATCAAGGTACTCGTGCTATAAAATCAAAGCATTTTGTACCTTAATTGTTTTGATCATTTAGAAATGCTCCCCCTCAATATGTGCATATGCTTTTGAAATTGTTTAGCACATGGAGGCAAGAGTTCTTTGAAATAATTTCTTGATCACAATTTCCATAGAAAAAGCCATTTGATTTTCTTGGTAAATTCTCCCCCTCAATATGTGCGTTGGATATTTGAAAGTCATTTTGCACATAGCAAAAGGTTTTTGAAGTACTTTTCACGATTGCCAATAGAAACCATTCGCTCCCCCTCAATATGTGGATCGATATACGAAAGAGTTTAGCACATATTAAAGAGAACTTGCACTTTGAATCAAAACGATCATCTTTAATCAAATTTCATAATTAAATCACAAATTCTCCCCCGATCAAAAATATCAAACCCTTTGAGATTTTGGATCTCAAGAGATTTAATTAGGTTTAGAAAACATGGGAGAAAATGTGGTCTGGTTTAAATACTCATCTTGTTTTTGGGTAAATGCTCCTCCTCAATCATGTGTGTCACAATTCTCAATTTTCGGTCATTTTGCAAACTTTACAAATTTTTACTATTCATCTCGGGAATTTACTATTCATCGGTTACTATTCATCATTTTACTATTCATCGTTTTTGAAGTCGATATGATATTTTGAGAGGTTATTTCAAAATTTTACTATTCACAAAACACTATTCATTCCCAGAGAAATAATTATATTCATCATTTTTCGTAAACTAGGTTTACGAGTATCAAATTCGCGTAACCGTGAGGGTTAAGTTACGTATTCATGAAACGTCATTGAGAACACTACATATAGACTAGAGTTAGTCTACATATCATCAGTAACATCATTTTCATATTAGTTCATGCATGGGTTTGCATGTTTCGTTAACGTATATTTTTTTTATTAAATAAACGCTATCGCACGATAATTTATTTTGAATAATTGATCCGACACTTCCAAAAGTTATCCTGATATATTTTTATACTCATTTTAAGACTATAAAAATTATATTATTAGTTTACCCGATGTTTTGAATTTATTTTGGTATATACATTGTTATATATATATATTTACGACGGTTTTCGTAAATTCTATTCGATAATTATTTATTCACCTGATACTTACGAGAAATGTAATTTTATAATTTTTATGACTTCAACATAATTCATTTTGTTCCGTTAAAATCTATTTCTAGCTAACTCTATACATAATAAATAAATATCTTCCGAGTATTCAAAACCAATTTTGATACTTCACTTTCATTCATTATTCAACTTTAAAAAAAAAGTGTTCTCTCTTCTTCTTCTTGGAGGTGCATGACCATAACCACAAACAAGAAGAAATCATCATTTTTTTTCAAGATCAAGTATTATTAAGATCCTATTAGTGTTCTAGTTAAGGTTTAGGATTAAACCTTGAAGTTTAACTAAGCTTTCTATCATCATCAATCCTTATAATCACTCAAGTAAGTTCTAAATAATTTTTTTTCCTACTCTTTCATAATCATACTTTGTTGGATCGATGTACTCTAACCAAACTAACTTAAATAGCTTGTTAAGGTTTAATAACCTCGGATAAATCCTAAGTTATTAACAATGAAACACTGAGTAATCTTTATTAAGTACGCGGAATTTACTTAACAAATCTAAGAAGAATATAACTTTAACTTTTTATTAATAACTCTAAATCTGCTTGTTATGCAGACTCTTTAACAACTCTAAAACTCTAATAATAATCGTACTTTAGGATTCTAAAACTCATACTTCTAATACCAATCTAGAGGTCATTTTATAGGCTCAAGGATAACCCTAGTCGGTTTACAATTTGTATCCTTGTACGACAAGTAATCTAAACAAAGAATATTCTAGAATAAACAAAGCTTTCCATAAACGAATATAGCAGTTCTTTAGCTTTGCAGTACTTTGACTTCGACATCAGTACTTTGACTTTCTCTTTAGCAGTACTTTGACTTTTCCAGTACTTTGTCAATCTTCAGTACTTTAACATTCTTCAGCACTTTCATATCCCAACATACATGATCTATTTTATCATTCTAGTACAAAGATATGCAAGTATTATATGTATTCATACCACTTTTACTTGTTTTTATTACTTATTATTAGTATTAACTATCCTATAATTATTCCCATGAAACCTATCATTGTTGATGAAGTTTAGGAACCCATGACACCCTAAGAAGGTGTATGGTAGGTTTAGAATAGTTTTGGTGTTGATTGGAAGGGTTTAGAACAAGTATTGTACTAGAAAAATCATTTTCGACAACATATAATTAAGGGCTGTCCATTTTTGTAAAATCTAGAAATTTTGACAGGTCATGGATTATTTTGGTTTATATTTTCAGAAAATAGACTTTAAAACGAAGCCGTGGTCGCTTGAACGGGTTAAAACGGATTTATAACGAAGAAGTTACGCTATTTTCAAATTTAACGACGAAAACTAATTTTCTGAAAAATACAAGCTGTCAAGGGCATTTTAAGGGGCAAAACCGAGTTTTAAGCATTATCTAAATGAATCGATTTATCAAAAATATATTAGTACGTACTAACATGAATCCGAGGATATATAAAATGTAGAAAACGGAGCTATAACGAATAAGTTACACGCGTTTTAATTATGGCTATCGTAACTATTTTCACAAGTATTAACTCATATATTTTCTATTAGACCAAAATGGTTATCGCAAGTGACCATGTTTGGAGCCGTTGTTCATATCGATAGAGTACTTTTGAGAAAACGATGTCTACAAGTAAAAGCGAGTTCACCTAGCCTATTTTCCAAAATGTTCAACCATTCGTCAAACGAAGTTAAAACGAATAATATGCGATCACTCAAACTTTTCCGAAAACTACTCATAAACTATATTTTCTTGATTTATCACTTAACAACTATTGTAGGATGTTGTTTCAACGTAAGTACTTGTAAAGTATTTTATAACTTGACAAGACGTTATAAATTTATTTCTCGACGATAAACTTTATTTTCAAATGTACAAGTGGTATGGATATCATATGAGTTTGCATGCACGACATTGTTTCATGGCTTACATTAGAACATATCATTCATATTATGTTGTAGATAGAGATCACACCTCATTTCAGTGTATCTACTTTTGTCATCATAATCATTGCATCAGGTGAGTTCGTAGCCCCACTTTTACTCGTTTAATCATTTTACAAACTCTTTAGGGGAGATACATGCTCAACTATTTTAATTTCAATTTCGATTAATTGCAAACTATATGTTGAATCTAAACTTAAACTATATTGTTCAAACTATCATGAACTTGTTAATCTTTTGTTTCACTCTTTATGCTCGTAAGTAGGTTATGCCCGAACTAAATTGATTACTATGTTATGAACACTATTATTTGAACTACTTTCCTTGATTTTGAACCCTTCGACATATATATTTGAACGTTTTGAACTTGATTAGAACCTTTTGACATATAGTTGGACTCTTTTAACTTGTACAAGGACCCTTTTGATATATTTTGAACTTGTTTGACTTGATTTTGAATCCTTTGATTATTTTGAGCCTTGTGATATGTTTTGAGCTCTTTGAGTGTTTTAAACTTTTGAACTCGACTTAAACTATTGAACTTAATTATGAACTTTTGACTGGAACACTTTAACTTAATTACGAACTTATGACTTGTTTGAACTTATTGAACCGTACGTGCTATGACCCTAAAAGTCTCCCTTGTTCGGAGCAACCTAAAGTCTCCCTATGTGAACGGAGCAATACCAATTCTCTCCTTATTGGTGGAGTGTGCAAAGTCTCCTTATGTGAACGGAGCAATACCAAGTCTTGCCTTATTGGTGGAGCATGCAAATTCTCCCATGTTCGGAGTGTTCTTAATTGTATATAATAGTTGTATGATGTACTGTTCGTACATTCGCATTGTTAGTCTCCTATCAGTAGGTAGTATGGATAGCGCTATTAGAGGTCGGCCAACCTCTCGTTCACTATGTTACGGGACGCATATTATTTATTCTAGGGGCTTTGCCTGGCATACATTATTATATACGAGGTGCTATTTTGTGAACTATTATGACAACGTATACTTGACTACTAGACATACTACTTTTGGCAGTGGGTTGTGAACACACAGGTTGCAAGTTTTGTATGGGCGGAACTTAGAACTGAGCGGATTTACATTGCCTTTGATTTGTGGACTATTCTAAATGACCAAAAACTTTGCCTTTGCTGCATGAACGTTCTTTAAAAGCTTTACATGTTAAGCAAACTCTATGAACTCACTCAACCATTGTATTGACACTTTTAGCATGTTTTATCTCATTTATCTAAGGGATTCACTTCATGGCATGCATGTGGACTTATCATAGAGTCTCGGTGTCGATGCGTCTCACATATATTTTATGCACTTAACTATCGTTTGATTGTAACAAACTCATTTTGGTACATTGGAAATCTTTTGGGACCTATGTTGTAACACCCCAACCCGATAAGGGTAGAAGTATTATAAAATGGTGTCATATCAAAGCATACATAATGAACATAATAAAGCAGCGGAAGTCTTAAATAAATACCAAAGGAAGAATCCAGCCAACACGGCTTAAACGTTACATAAGTTCATTGAAATAAAAGGGATAAATCCAAGACATAAATAAGCATAATCCGAGTCTAAATAATGTCAACATAATCAAGCAGGAACTAAGATGACTAGAGCCATAAATCCACATAACCGCTCATCACTCAAACCCATAGCTAATATCCCAGCTTCTAGCTTAATTACCTGCCGCATGGAAAGAAAACGCGACTGAGCTTAAAAAGCCCAGTGAACAGATATATATAACAAAACGAATAATCGAAGGATAAGTAATGAGGATAACAGTATCATAAGATGCAATGGAGATATCATAAAGCATAACAAAGGATAACGAAAAGAAAGGAAAACAGAAGGCCAGTCATCTACCACGAGCCCATATCATATCATACACATATCATATCATAACAGTTGTATTCGGAGGGGTGACCTCGGAATACCATATATAATGGAGGGGAGACCTCAAGTAACAGTGGAGTGATCAGCTCCCGGAATGTGAAGACGCGTATTGCACACGACATCATTCACCATATAAATCATATCATATCATATCATATCATATCATGTTAAATCCACTAAAACATATCATATCTAGGATGCATCCATACGCCCCCCGGAACATATCATAGTGGCCAAATCATATACATATAGTGAGCTCATAATCATATCATATCATAATGGGGACGGTGTGTAACATCACTCGTACACATTGGAGTCATGCCATTGGTGCATCAATGACACGGTCATGTTACCTTCATGACTAGGAACACATATTTGGCTCGGGTATCAAACTAACGGGTCAAAGCATAATCATATCATATCATAAGGGTTCATATCATAGTTCATATTAAAGTTCATATCAGAATTCATATCAAAGTTCATATCAGAATTCATATCAAAGTTCATATCGAAGCTCATATCAAAGATTCATATCAAAGGGAGCATAGCAAAGTCATAGGGAAGCCCTAATAAGGAGCTTAGAGTAAAGCATAACAGTTCAAGCTAATATCGAAAGATGGAAAACGAATCATGAGAAACCTTAAGAGGTAAGGTCAGAATATCTGTACCTTATTCTGAGCAAATCACAATGAAAGTAAAATCAAGAAAGCAGATCAATCCCGTCGCCCGGAACCTATATGAATTAGATAACGTTCTATAAGAATCAGATCACTCGTTTAAGACGGCTTTCCATTTTTAGCAGGTTTCGACTTTTAGAAATCTTTCCATTTTAAGTACTTTCTATTTTAGGCAGGTTTCTATTTTTAGTAACTTTCTATAAATAGCAGGTTTCCATAATTAGTAATTTTCTATAAATAGCAGGTTTCCATAATTAACAACTTTCTATAAATAGCAGGTTTCCATAATTAGTAACTTTAGTTACTTATCTTAAGTTAAATAATGAAAATGAGTGTTATTATGATTTAAGGATCATTTATGACAAGTTATAAAAGTTTAGGGTTTAAAATGTCAATGATGCAAAGTATAGGGTTAAAAGTGTAAATATAGTAAGTTTACTCATTTTACTCATTTAATCCATTTAGTTAACATATTAACAAGTTAATCCATCAAGTTTCATAATTTACAAAATAATCCCTTAACCTTATTAAATCATGTAATACAAAACCCTAGTTTTTGATTATGATTAATGTATAGGTTTTAACACATTTTGACTCGATTATCATAAGATTACACAACTCATATGTGATACCCCTTTTTGGGTCGTGACATCCCTCCTCCAAAAACATTTTTGTACGCCCCACATATAACCAAGACAACCTCGAAAATCATTTTTTATCGATTCAATTTATCACATACGTATACGCATAGTTTCACAAGTTCATTTAACCCCTTTAATACAATACATATATGTCGACTCAATGAGAGACCAAAATCAGATTTGTATAAAGATTTACATGCTACACATCATTCGAATCATATAGGTTTAGCATCATGATTTTATGTAATCAATTCCATCATTTTATGTGACAACATATTCATTATTTCATGTGTTCCATTTTCGTATAACAAGCCCTAAAGAGGACCCCATAGCCACGATTTGATTAAGAAACAAAGAGGAAAAGACATGAGATGATGATACGTTACCCTAGTAGCGTGTACGTGATAAGGAAACAAGAATTAAGCCACCAAGATCAAAACCAAGCCTCCCTTGGCTTATTCAACCCCACGACCAAAAACAAAACCCACGACCTAGCTTCAATTCGAACCAAACATGATCACAACGTCCACCAATCAATCACAAACGATCACAAGCCTCCTAGGAACACTTTTCTTTGTTTGATTTTCGGATGGAGATGATGAAAATAAAATGTAGCCGCCACTTATGGTGAAGGAGAGAGTTAGGGTTTACTTTGTGTGTTTTTGAAATGAAAGGATATGTGTAAATGAGATTTAATGAAATTGATATTGTGATTATGGGGGGAGTGAAATGTGGCCGACCATCAAGGGGGAAAAGGACCAAAATTTGACTTTCCAACCTTATCACTTCATTATGAATGTAGTCTCCTTTGTAGTCCAAGTGAATTGTGTACACATTGTAACATTATTTGGTACCTTAGAGTTTATTTTAATTGTGTCATTTACTTAATAACCTAAGTTAAATACTTTCATTATTTGTGTAAGTTATTTATAAGATAAATTGATAAATGATGTTGACGTGTTTCCCAAGTTTACATAATTATTAAGTTGGAGGGTAAAAGTGTCATTTAACGCGTTTGAGATTTTAGGGTTTTACAACTCTTCCCCTCTAAAAGAAAATTTTCGTCCTCGAAAATTGAAAGGAAACGAAGCAACAAACGAAGACGTACCAGATTATGAAAAGAAATGTGGATAACTAGCTCGCATCGATTCCTCGGTCTCCCAGGTAGCTTCACGCTCTGGGTGATTCTTCCAAAGAATTTTAACAAACGGAATTACTTTGTTACTCATGACTCGATCTCGTCGATCTAAGATAGCTTCGGGTTCTTCCGGTAAAGACATATCCGGCTGAATCTGATCCAAAGGATAGGAAACCATGTGTAACGGATGATAGTTGTATCCCCGCAGCAGAGATACATGGAACACATCATGAACATGAGATAACTGAGGAGGTAGAGCTAGACGGTAGGAAACCTCCCCAACACGATCCAGAATCTCGAAAGGTCCGATGAATCGAGGACTGAGCTTGCCCTTGATTCCAAAACGCTTAACACCACGGAACGGTGAAACTTTCAGAAAAACACGATCACCAACACGAGACTCCAAGTCGCGCCTATGCTTATCAGCATAACTCTTTTGCCGTGAACGAGCCTCCTTCAATCTTTCCCTAGTAATCGCCACCTTCTCATTAGTAATCTCAATGAGTTCTGGACCTTCAATCAAACGTTCACCTACCTCATCCCAGCAAATAGGTGCTCTACATTTCCTCCTATATAACAACTCATACGGTGCTCCCTTGATGCTAGCGTGCCAACTATTGTTGTAGGCAAACTCCACCAAGCACAGATACTCATCCCAGTTCCCAGTCCATTCCAATGCACAAGCCCTCAACATGTCCTCAAGAGTCTGAATGGTCCTCTCCGTCTGACCGTCAGTTTGAGGGTGAAAAGCGGTACTGAATTTAAGACGCGTACCCCAAGCTTTCTGCAGACTCTTCCAAAACTGTGACGTGAAGCGCGGATCTCTATCAGATATAATAGCAGTAGGAGTACCATGCAATCTAACAATCTCTTGCTGAAAAATCTCCGCCAATCTACTAACACGATAATCTTTCCGGATAGGTAAGAAATGAGCGGATTTGGTTAGTCGATCAACAACCACCCAAATCGCATCATGTCTTTTTCGAGTAAGAGGTAAAACCGTGACAAAATCCATGGAGATTTCTTCCCACTTCCATGTAGGAATATCTAACAGTTGCAATAAACTACTAGCCCTCTGATGCTCAATCTTAACCTGCTGACAGGTCATACACTTAGCCATAAACGAAGCCACATCTTGTTTCATACCATTCCACCAGAAATGCTGCTTAAGATCCCGATACATCTTGGTAGAACCAGGATGGATAGTGAAAGGGGAACTATGAGCCTCAGACAAAACAGCTTCACGCAAAGCAGGATCACTAGGAACACAAAGCCGACCCTCATACCATACGACGCCAAAACCATCAACACTGAACTCAGTCTGCTTACCCGCCTCGATATTCTGAACCACAGACCAAAGCTCACCATCATCCTTCTGAGCTTCCTTAATCTGTAACATAAGGTTGGACTCTAACTTCAAGCTAGCCCAATAACCATCATAACCCCAGAAACAAAATTCCACATCTATAAGCTCAAGATCGTGAAGAACCCTAGGTTCAATCTCCAAACTAGCAATCATACCCGACTTTCGGCTCAGCGCATCAGCAACTACATTAGCCTTACCCGGATGATACTGGATGTTCGTGTCATAATCCTTAAGAAGCTCTAACCACCTCCGTTGCCTCATATTGAGCTCCTTTTGTGTGAATATATACTTTAAACTTTTGTGGTCAGTAAAGATATCACACGATTCGCCATACAAGTAATGCCTCCAAATCTTTAAGGCAAAAACCACCGCAACCAACTCCAAATCATGCGTGGGATAATTTTCTTCGTATGATTTCAATTGCCCCGAAGCATAGGCAATCACCTTACCATGCTGCATGAATACACAAACCAAACCCTTCTTCGATGCGTCGCTGTAAATCTGAAAACCTCCGGAACCCGATGGAAGTGTCAAAATAGGCGCAGTAACCAATCTCCGTTTCAACTCCTCAAAACTCTGTTCACGCTCATCCGTCCATTCAAACTTTTCTCCTTTCCTCATCAATTGCGTCAAAGGTAACGCCAATCGAGAGAAACCCTCAACAAAACAACGGTAATAACCAGCAAGCCCCAGAAAACTTCTAATCTCCGTCACAGTAGTAGGTCTCGGCCATTTTGTGATAGCTTCAACCTTAGATGTGTCCATCTTGATACCATCAGCAGACAAAACGTGACCAAGGAAAGCAACTTGGCTCAGCCAGAATTCACACTTAGAAAATTTTGCATACAACTTTTGCTGTCGAATAGTCTCCAATACAATACGAAGGTGCTGCTCATGCTCATCCTCACTCTTAGAATACACGAGGATGTCATCGATGAAGATGATTACAAATTTATCGAGGTACTCGTGGAAAACACGATTCATAAGGTCAATGAAGACTGCAGGTGCATTAGTCAAACCAAAAGGCATAACCAGGAACTCATAATGACCATAACGAGTACGGAACGCGGTCTTAGGAACATCTTGCTCCTTCACACGTAATTGATGATAACCAGACCTCAGATCAATCTTAGAGAAAAATTTTGCACCTTGCAACTGATCAAACAAGTCGTCGATGCGCGGAAGAGGATAACGGTTACGGATAGTGATACGGTTCAGCTCGCGGTAATCAATACACAACCTCATACTCCCATCCTTCTTCTTAACAAATAACACCGGTGCGCCCCAAGGTGAAACACTAGGCCTAATAAAGCCGTTCTCCAATAGTTCTTGCAACTGTTCCTTCAATTCCTTCAATTCGATCGGTGCCATACGGTAAGGAGCTTTAGATATAGGTTCGGCACCAGGAATCAAATCGATGCCAAATTCAACTTCTCTAGCTGGAGGAATGCCAGGAAGTTCATCGGGAAAAACATCAGAAAATTCACGTACAACAGAAAGACTTTCGATGGTAGGAACTTCAAGAGAAGTATCCTTAATGGATGCCAGAAAACCAAGGCAACCATGAGAAATGAGAGTGCGGGCTTTCATAGCCGAGATGATCTTAGCTGACTTGAGCGGTTGAGCACCATGATAAACGAAATCAGGTTGGTGAATATTACCAAAGATAACATTTCGAGCATAACAGTCAATAGTAGCCCTATGCAAGGCCAACCAATCCATACCCAGAATAATATCGAAATCAAACATATCCAAAGGAAGAAGATTAGCCGAACGAATACCATCATCGAAACGTAGGGGACAATCCAAGTATTCACAGTCAATAAGCACCTGGGTTTTCATAGGGGTGGAAATAGAGATTCGGTCTAACAAAGGTGTGGGTGTCATATTTAATTTCTTCACTAACGAAGTAGATATCATAGAATACGTCGCACCGGTATCAAATAAAGTAAAGGCAGAAATATCACCAATATAAAGAATGCCGGTAATGGTACCTGAAGAGTTCGCCGCTTGGTCCCGGTTAACAGAATACACACGGCCTTTGGTCGGAGCTGGTTTGGCCGTGTTTCCTGGTGCAATCAGCTTTCCTTGAGGACAGTCCTTAACCCTATGAGCTGTAGACCCACATGCATAGCAACCACCTGTGGCCTTGAAACAAACGCCCGGGTGAGGCTTTCCACAAGTGTTGCAGAGTGGAGGAGGAGGCAAAATCTCGGCCGGCCTCTTATGATACGAAGAACCAGAAGAACGGTCCTGCTGACCACCACGATAAGATTGATCCCGAGCCTGACGCTGACCCCCGCCATCACGACCCTGACGGTCGTTTCCTAATCTGTCATACCTCTGTGAACCCTGTGCCCGTGTGTCCTGACGTCCACGGTCGTGACCACGGTCGTGTCGACCCCTAAACTCCTGAGTATGGTCCTGTCGACCCCGAGGATAAATACGATCACCGTCCCTGTTCCTCTTGTTGAAGCCCTGGTCCTCATGTAGCAACTCAACGTTGCGGGCAGCATCCGCAACTGCAGCTACCTCAGTGTACTCGTTATTAATCACCCTGTCCAACGCCCATTTCTTCAACCCCCATTTGAACTTTTGAGCCTGACGACGTGCATCTCCAGCAATATCACCTACGAACCCAACCAACCTCATAAACCATTGCATGTACTCATGGGAACTTTCCCTATCCAGCTGACGTATGGCGTTGTACTCTCTTTCATATTGCTGCTATTCTGATTCAGGAAAATACTGTTTGTAGAAGATATCCCTAAAAGTATTCCAAGCACAAGTATCTAGAAAGTTCTCTTCCTTGGACAAGAGATAGGCCTTCCACCAATTGAGGGCATCACCCTCGAGTTTGAAGGTTGCTAGTCTGGTTTTCACCTCGTCACCACAACCCAGCAAATTGAATAGCTTCTCCATGTGCGTGATCCAATCCTCTGCATCATTAGGTGAAATTGCCGAGCGAAAAATGATTGGCTTAAGTTTGTTGAAGCATTCGATCCAAACATAAATGGGTGTAGGTGGGTTAGCACCCCCATCATTACCCCCACCAGAGGAGCTAGCGCCATTTCGGACATTCTGAGTGATGGTAGCAACAATCTCGGGCATAGCAGTGGCCAGAGCGCGTGCAATCAAAGCTTCGAAGTTAGGATGACCATCCCCATTGTCGTCGCCGTTCCTTCGAGTTTGGACCATCTGAAGAGTTCATTAAACGATTAGCAATTGTTAGGAAATAAGATGAAGATCATGAACGGAAACGACGATAATGAAACCTAGAATCTACCCAAACCTCACCAATCAAATCTTAAGCTCTACGGATTAACGCTTAGGGTCCATATGTCACAAGTCCTGACTACAAGTCGTAAACCTGGGCTTTGATGCCATAATTGTAACACCCCAACCCGATAAGGGTAGAAGTATTATAAAATGGTGTCATATCAAAGCATACATAATGAACATAATAAAGCAGCGGAAGTCTTAAATAAATACCAAAGGAAGAATCCAGCCAACACAGCTTAAACGTTACATAAGTTCATTGAAATAAAAGGGATAAATCCAAGACATAAATAAGCATAATCCGAGTCTAAATAATGTCAACATAATCAAGCAGGAACTAAGATGACTAGAGCCATAAATCCACATAACCGCTCATCACTCAAACCCATAGCTAAGATCCCAGCTTCTAGCTTAATTACCTGCCGCATGGAAAGAAAACGCGGCTGAGCTTAAAAAGCCAAGTGAACAGATATATATAACAAAACGAATAATCGAAGGATAAGTAATGAGGATAACAATATCATAAGATGCAATGGAGATATCATAAAGCATAACAAAGGATAACGAAAAGAAAGGAAAACGGAAGGTCAGTCATCTACCACGAGCCCATATCATATCATACACATATCATATCATAACAGTTGTATTCGGAGGGGTGACCTCGGAATACCATATATAATGGAGGGGAGACCTCAAGTAACAGTGGAGTGATCAGCTCCCGGAATGTGAAGACGCGTATTGCACACAACATCATTCACCATATAAATCATATCATATCATATCATATCATATCATATCATATCATATCATGTTAAATCCACTAAAACATATCATATCTAGGATGCATCCATACGCCCCCCGGAACATATCATAGTGGCCAAATCATATACATATAGTGAGCTCATAATCATATCATATCATAATGGGGACGGTGTGTAACATCACTCGTAGACACTGAAGTCATGCCATTGGTGCATCAATGACACGGTCATGTTACCTTCATGACTAGGAACACATATTTGGCTAGGGTATCAAACTGACGGGTCAAAGCATAATCATATCATATCATAAGGGTTCATATCATAGTTCATATCAAAGTTCATATCAGAATTCATATCAAAGTTCATATCAGAATTCATATCAAAGTTCATATCGAAGCTCATATCAAAGATTCATATCAAAGGGAGCATAGCAAAGTCATAGGGAAGCCCTAATAAGGAGCTTAGAGTAAAGCATAACAGTTCAAGCTAATATCGAAAGATGGAAAACGAATCATGAGAAACCTTAAGAGGTAAGGTCAGAATATCTGTACCTTATTCTGAGCAAATGACAATGAAAGTAAAATCAAGAAAGCAGATCAATCCCGTCACCCGGAACCTATATGAATTAGATAACGTTCTATAAGAATCAGATCACTCGTTTAAGAAGGCTTTCCATTTTTAGCAGGTTTCCACTTTTAGAAACCTTTCCATTTTAAGTACTTTCTATTTTAGGAAACTTTCTATTTTAGGCAGGTTTCTATTTTTAGTAACTTTCTATAAATAGCAGGTTTCCATAATTAGTAACTTTCTATAAATAGCAGGTTTCCGTAATTAGTAACTTTCTATAAGTAGCAGGTTTCCATAATTAGTAACTTTAGTTACTTATCTTAAGTTAAATAATGAAAATGAGTGTTATTATGATTTAAGGATCATTTATGACAAGTTATAAAAGTTTAGGGTTTAAAATGCCAATGATGCAAAGTATAGGGTTAAAAGTGTAAATATAGTAAGTTTACTCATTTTACTCATTTAATCCATTTAGTTAACATATTAACAAGTTAATCCATCAAGTTTCATAATTTACAAAATAATCCCTTAACCTTATTAAATCATGTAATACAAAACCCTAATTTTTGATTATGATTAATGTATAGGTTTTAACACATTTTGACTCGATTATCATAAGATTACACAACTCATATGTGATACCCCTTTTTGGGTCGTGACATCCCTCCTCCAAAAACATTTTTGTACGCCCCACATATAACCAAGACAACCTCGAAAATCATTTGTTATCGATTCAATTTATCACATACTTATACGCATAGTTTCACAAGCTCATTTAATCCCTTTAATACAATACATATATGTCGACTCAATGAGAGACCAAAATCAGATTTGTATAAAGATTTACATGCTACACATCATTCGAATCATATAGGTTTAGCATCATGATTTTATGTAATCAATTCCATCATTTTATGTGACAACATATTCATTATTTCATGTGTTCCATTTTCATATAACAAGCCCTAAATAGGACCCCATAGCCACGATTTGATTAAGAAACAAAGAGGAAAAGACATGAGATGATGATACGTTACCCTAGTAGCGTGTACGTGATAAGGAAACAAGAATTAAGCCACCAAGATCAAAACCAAGCCTCCCTTGGCTTATTCAACCCCACGACCAAAAACAAAACCCACGACCTAGCTTCAATTCGAACCAAACACGATCACAACGTCCACCAATCAATCACACACGATCACAAGCCTCCTAGGAACACTTTTCTTTGTTTGATTTTCGGATGGAGATGATGAAAATAAAATGTAGCCGCCACTTATGGTGAAGGAGAGAGTTAGGGTTTACTTTGTGTGTTTTTGAAATGAAAGGATATGTGTAAATGAGATTTAATGAAATTGATATTGTGATTATGGGGGGAGTGAAATGTGGCCGGCCATCAAGGGGGAAAAGGACCAAAATTTGACTTTCCAACCTTATCACTTCATTATGAATGTAGTCTCCTTTGTAGTCCAAGTGAATTGTGTACACATTGTAACATTATTTGGTACCTTAGAGTTTATTTTAATTGTGTCATTTACTTAATAACCTAAGTTAAATACTTTCATTATTTGTGTAAGTTATTTATAAGATAAATTGTTAAATGATGTTGACGTGTTTCCCAAGTTTACATAATTATTAAGTTGGAGGGTAAAAGTGTCATTTAACGCGTTTAAGATTTTAGGGTTTTACATATATTTTGTAAACTCTGATTATTTTACTTAATCAAATGATATTTTCAAAACGACACTTTAGGTCGTTCGATATAACTGTAACTTTGATACTATGATAGTCATCCGCCAGGTATTCCATTCCGCTGCAAAACAGGTAATTTGGGGGTGTGACAATGTGCATCATGTATTTGAAATCGTTTGGCACATGGAGGCAGGAGTGCCTTTAAAGGACTAAAACATATTTGAGATTTAAATCACTATCTCTCCCCCGATCAAAAATTTTAAACCTCTTGAGATTTGTGATCCCAATTGATTTAAATTATTTAGAAATTTTTTAGGGGAAAGACGTGGCCTGATTTACTTTTGAAAAATGACATATAAGGATCAATTTTAGACATTAAAGATTGTTAGTGTCAGGTATGATAGTTTTAAGAGATCTTTAAGTAAAATAAAACAATTTCACAATCAAACAAGAACAGAAAAAAAATTATTTTGAAAGATCTTTGAGTTTTAAAGAAAATCATACCATGACATAACATTAAATCTTTAGATCACCACTTATTTTGTACAAACGGACTTGATAGATGAAATATCGTTTGAAAATATTTAGTTTGAAATCACTCTCCCCCTCAATCCATGACCGTAGTCGATGATTGAGTGACTTTAGTTTAAATTGAAGTCCGGTTGATTTCTAAAAATTAAGTCCAATTTATTTTCACAACAATTTTTTCCATTTTCAAAACAATAATTTCAAATTTTTTGAAAAATGGTATCATTCACTACTTTTCCTGCACAAAGATACGTTAGGTGGAGAGAATCATAAGCTGCATCTGTTGTTGCTGAAAGGATGAAAGAAAACCGTCTGCTAAAGCAGTGAGACCTCTGAAGTTGCATCTATCGTGCCAAATATTCATGGAGAGATCCAATTAAGCTCCGTTTCTTCTTTTGTCGACCCAAGATATAGTTACCCTTTTCTTTCGGCATCCAATCATCTTCTTTTGTAGGATCCGGATCGGGAACATTCTTTTATACCATGATATCTGCATACGTTAGTGAACATACATACAGATATATGGTGGTCGACATCACCAAACAGCAATCAACTAATAAAAGTCAATCCAACATATCAATCAGATCATGTAAGGCATGGGAATAATGTGTTTATCAAACTATAGTCATCTAATCCTAATAATCATATCCTTAACTCCTAGTCCTTCGACATAGGCAACTATCATTTTTAGTTAAGCACGTAGGATAATTAGATAAACTCGATAGATGATATAAATTTGAAAACATTCTCCCCCTTAATCAATGACTCATTTTAAGAAAAGTTTTTAAAACGCTAAAGTCATTGATTGAGTTTCCAAATTATGAAAAATCCAAGTCTGATTGTTTTTAAAGCAACTCATTCTCCACCATTTTGTACAAAAAATATTTTTCTGAAATTTTTTAGAAAGAAAAATATTTGAGTAGGAACAGCAGTCTTTTTGTCGACATGCTTTCCTCGTTTTGTTTTAGGATAAGTGCTCGATATTTGTGAAAATTGTTTTAGCGCAACACTTTCCTTCTTGAGGAGCGGGTTGCTATCAGAAGTAATAGCAAACCATGGTTTAAGCACGGGTTACAGTCTGAAGTAACTGCAAGCCATAATTATTAGACATGTTTTGAAAAAGAATATTTACACCTCCTGCTCGAACTTCATCTATGGTCCCGTGCCATTATCGAATGACATTTCTAAGACCGTAGATGTTATCGATACCAGAAGACATGTCTTGATAAAACATATGTTTGGTCTTTTTCAATTTTTTCTGATTTTATGGGTTTTAGTTGATTTCATAATTTTCTGTTTTGTTTTGCTGGTTTTATATTTTTGTATTTTGTTTTTAATAATTATTTACAGATAGAGTAGATGATATAGTTTAAGAAGATGATGATACGAGTACCGAGATAAGGATATCGAGCCGCCCCGTTGTAGAAGATAGAAGTCATCATCTCTTAAACATTCACCACCAAAGCTTTCAAGGCTCCTGAATTGAGAGAAATTGAACCATCTGAAAGTGAGACTTTGGTAGCTTCCCCCCAAACCGAAAATCCTTTAGCTGAGCAGATTTAAAGCTTTCTTTCAGGCTTCCTTAGCCAGGTGTACAAAGAAGCACACCATTATCATTGATCTTGCTGCTCCTTTTAAGAATAATCTTTGTGATTCTTCGTTCGGGGTTATATCATCAAGATAGAACAGCAACATATCATCCCACACATAAAACAATCTTCTCATATTTCTTTTCCACTGAAGTCTGAAGCGATCCATACCAAAAAGTTGTCCAGAGACCACTTCCCCCAAGTAGATGAATTGATGCAGTCAGTCTCATAGAATAGAGCTCACGAACCCGAACACACATATACCCAAAGACAGAGAAGCTTATAACATCGAAGTAGCAGATTAAGTCCGATAGCTAAAGAGTAACCCCGATGTATACTTTTCTCTCCCCTAAAGAAAGTGTATGAAGCTCAAGAACCCGAAGTACCCGAATGCCCAAAGAGAGAATAACCGATAAAATTGAAGAAGCGGGCCGAATCACTGATTATCTCTGCGGATGTCAACTCCGGAATAAGTGATTATATCTCTGAATCACTGATTAAGCTCTCAAGTGAAACAGCTGAGCATCCCCAATGTACACAATCTCTCTCCCCTGATGATTGCGATGATGGATATCGAAATCATCACACACTTGTGTACCTATTTTATCTTCAGAAACTAACTATTCCATCTCTTACCCCACATAGTTGGAATAAGGACACTAAACGCCATGAGTCAACCTTGAGTTTCTCTGCGGTAATGACATTCGTCTTCCCGGGATATCTTCAATCACTTAGAAGTATTAAGTTCATTAAGTTTACTCGCGTTTAGATGCTTGTCTCCTTCCCCCTTGCTGGTTTTGATACTTCAGAATCATCAACATATTATAAGCCCAAATACTTGAAATCTTTTGAGAAGATCTCTTGAAGTCTTTGTGAGAATCAACTTGCTGAAGTACAGTGTGAGCAAATCTAATTAGGGATTAAATCATACAATTCACTATCCCCCAATTAGTGCTCTCCCCTAAACTGACAATCTTTCAAATAAATGCCCGAAATAAGAAGAAGTATTTAGATCGTTAAATGCAATTCGTATTTTAGTCTTCTAACATGCAACAGAAAGTGTAGAACAGACTGTAGACTCGACCTTCTTCTAGATTGTCCATTTGGGGAATAGAAAGTTAACATCTTCATCTCTCCAAATGCGTTCCAATTAACTTATGTGTAGCAAATCCCCTTAACTCAAATCCCTTCCAATCAAACTAGAACAGAAAGATGTTCATCAAGGAAATTAACAATCAGCCCGCAACGAACACTTGAAATGGTAACACCAAACTAAAAATCACATCAAACAAGAACAAAAGGTTGCCCAGAATCATCATGTCGATGTGTACATGAAGCATTAACTGGAAGCACTTTGTCGTTAAACTCATCAGTCCGTGAGAAGATGTTAACCAACGGATCTTAGAAGAAACTCCATGTAAAGATGACCTGATAAGAAGAAGCTCGGTTCTTACATGAGTTTGGAGCCGTTTAACCATTTATTCTTAGATATAACTCAACATGTAGAATTATCATACTTTTTCTCCCCCTCAAGAATTGCATAGGGAGATGCCATTCTTGATTAAACAAGTGAAAGTCATCCAAATGTAGTCTATTCACACTTCTCCCACTCAAAGGTAGAAAATGATGTTGCCATCGTCACTATAATCGAGCAAGTGGAATAAGAGAACAATCATCAGTAGTCCGGTTCACTTGATAACTGAAAGCGAGTGGAAAAAGTATGAAGCATGTTGATGAGAATGGTCATAAATAAGAAGATTTCTCTTCTTCCGAAGATAATGCGCACTGAAGCGTACACATTTTTTTCTTTAGAGAATGAGGCTTGAACTGTTGTGTTCAAACGTCATAATCTCTCTCTTTTCATCTACTCTTGGAAAACTTGTTATCAATCCCATTATCATTCAGTAGGCTCCTTGTCGTGACAACTAATGGAGAAAACCCAATATGATGAATTTTACCCTGAAGTAAAACAACCTGAACTCATGACTTAAACTTGCACATATGTAACAAAGAGCGGTGCCGAGAATTCATGCTCATTTGAATCTCTAAGTACTCTATACTCTTCAACCAACCAACCATCAAGTATAAGATGTATATCACCTCTTGAAAAATCCACAATTCAATGTGACACTGAGCACTACAACGTAACTCCTTAAAGTGATAGTTATTTTGTGGTGGTAAGAGCCCAATTCCCTCAAGTGGTAAAAGAAAAGGAAAAGTCACCCAACAATAACTAGATTTCCAAGTCTTCGTTTTTGATAATAAGCTCGAACAAAGATCTTGAAGAATCTTCATCCAACCATCCCCGATACCTTTAGATACTAAAGACACTCGCTCGTGATATTTCACTTCAACCTCAAATAAATAATAGTGAATTAACGCCGTTGTTACATCTTCTGGTTAAAAACTCAAATCTAGCCTCCTTTGACGTTTTAAGTGAACTATGATAATAGTTTTTATCTCGACCATGGTTAAAAACACATAACACCGTAAAACTTGGAAATAACCAATCTGCCATGAAGATAATCCAAACACACATCCAATTCATGAAGTACACCCTTTATCCCTTCTTCGAAGTAGAAACCATAGCACCATCATTAGAAAAGATCCAGAAATACACTTTCCTTTCTCCAGGATGGTTTTATCATCACGGTATTTTACAATTCTATGGTTTAAACTGAGAAATAGATTCTTTCGCGGGATTTTACAAAACCAAGAATAAACCATCCGGAAATGCACATTACTTTAACCGGGATGTTTTCATTGTCACGGGATTTTACAAGTCTATGATTTAAACTGAGAAATAGGTTCTTTCGCGGGATTTTACAAAATCAAGACTAAACCGTAAACAATGTTAGTTTGAACGTGTTATGACAACTTTGGTTTCGGTGAATATATATTTTTAGGGGAACATGCAGCGGTTCATCAATGGTTCATTCTCCAACATCAACAACATCATCAACAATTCTTTACCCATATGTAGATAACTTCACAAACCATACTAAGTCAAGTAGTATACACTACTTCCCCCTAAGGTTGACCGTAAAGCATCAAAGTACACATTTCTCCCCCATGATGGTTTCGAACATTCAGAAGCATCATAACGTGTACGACCATTTGCACGAAAAGTTCTTGTCATAAGCAAACATCTTGAAAGATCATGAATGTCGTTGAGGATTTTTAAAGATTTTGCTTAGACTGTGAAGTATCATAGACATGTTGTAGCATCGAGTAACCCATGAGAATTGCTGATTACATCTCAACCATTAAACACTTTGGTAAACACACCATTCCCGTATTCTGACGGCTATAGCAATGACCATTTAGAGAAATAGACCCGATATGCCAAACTTGAACAAGACGTAAAATTCCCCAGATTTGTTACTTAAGCTTGCACTAATCCTTGTGAAGAAGAAACGGTGTACCCAATGTACAAAACCTCTTGACATATCCTCAACTGCGTGAGACACCGAAGTGATAGCTACTTTGTGGGTTAAGCGAGAAAGAATCACATATGTAACTATATAGCCAAGTCTTTATCACATTCCATAAATGCCCAAACACGTCATCTTCGCGGAAGGGTAGAAAGAAAGAAGACGAAATAAGTAGATGCGCCCGGAAGACCTCACTTCAAATCCAAATAAGAAATACCGTACAAACAACCCCGTAGTCAACCTTGTTCAAATATCAACTTAAGCCGTGACATAATATTCTTCGTGAAAACATATATACCAAAGTATCATAACAAGTCCCATCATCTCATCAACTCTCATCCAATCACATCGTCAAATCACATCATTATCAAATCTCGTGATCAATTTCCAACTCGTATATCTCAAATCACATAAAATCACATAAATAAAATCTCATAGCTTAACAAATCTCATTATCAAATATAATCATCCGATCCAAAATTCATTAAGCCCGGTCCATTAAATAAATTTCACCAACCAATAATCTCATTCTAGCCCATTTAAGAATTTACCAACCCAAACCGATTCACATTATAGTCTCATCCAACAATAGGCAACAAAAATAATCACATGTAAGCACGACAATAATTCCTTGTATCAAAACGTGATAAAAAGAGTGAAGTAATTATTACGGGTCCTAATATTAGTATACGATCCAGTCATACACAAGTGTATCACGGTCCATTCTATTCGTATACACACTTGTGGCCCACGATGGATTAGTCAAATTTGATGCACATAGCGAGAAAGCCTATAAATCCAATACTATAATCCATACATGTGACAATCAATGGGCCGGTCCAAGAAGCAAACGTATCAGATCAGTAAACTACTAAGTGGTTACCCTAATTATTAGGGGTATAAATAACTCCTTATTGCACAAAATAACCAAACCCTAAAATCACTCTTCTAATTACTCCGCCCCCAACAGATTGTACGCCTCTTTCCCATCACAAATACCTCAGGTTAGTTCACAAATCACATCATCAAGCCCTAAAATCTCTCAAAAATCCACCACTTACTCTTCTGTACGCAACACCAAAAGAAATATCATCTTGACAATTAAGTCATCATCTCAAATCATAATCCTAGTACCAGCCATATACATCCTTCGAGATTGACCACTTCAAACACATAAAGAACAAAGCCACAGGGATGGCTCGAGGTCATTGTCAACGCCATAGGGATGGCAATAGACGTGGGACAACCACGATGGAGTTAATGGTAGGTATTTTATTGATCCTTTTTAATCGTTTGAGATTATCATTCATAAATAATGAATCAAAGATATGATTCAACAAAGTTGTTGAAATCATTTCTTATTTGTTTCAAAAATTATCACACGAATTAGATCAATGATGGAGAAATTTGTGTGAGAGATCTTTTATGGTCCTATATTCGATAATAAGCACACAAATAATCTGAGATCTCAATTATTTTACCCTTTTGATTTTGAATTGTTAGAGCAATGAACGAACCAAAGAAAACATATATGACATGCTTGTCATCATCTTTATTATTAGGTTCGAATAGACATTAGAAGATGTATCTTCAAAAGAATCTGTGATGACAGGGTTGTGAGTAGTAGACCCTTGATGGTCTTGATTAGGCATTGATTATGCACAAACCCTTCTGAGATTTGTTTATTTCCTATTCAATTCGAAAAAGATTGAGTCGAGAATTTGATATGGGATGGTTGATATGAGATTATGATATTGTAGTTTATTTCCAATGTATGATCTGATATTGAAGTATTGATAATGTAAATGATGTGGAATGTTTGTGGTTCATGGTGATTTATATTGAATGATGTTTAGATGTTGTAGAAATTGTTGATGTTAGTCTTCGTTGTGATGTTTGAGTCAAACCCTGACAAGCTGTTTTTCAAAACTGCATTTCAAATTATCAAATCGCATATCATCACAAACCGCTTGCCCTTATTGACACCAACCGCATAGACATTAGTCAAGTCGTAGTTGACTCGATAGTCAAACTGCATCTAGTTTTAGACAAATCGCATAAAAGCTATTTAGACCAAACCTCACAACGGGTCAAAACACATTGTGACTTAACAAACCGCAGTTGACCAGACCAAATCGTAGTTGACCATACCAGATCGCAGTTGACCTTTTTACACACAAACCGCATACCAGTTTAGCGTCAAAACGCATCTGGTGGACAAATCGCATCTAGTACAATGTATCCGGACAAATGTGACAAACCGCATACTAGACCACCATCAGTGGACAAATCGCATCCATACATCTTTTAGGATAAGTCGCTTTCAATAAAACGCTTCTAGAAAAATTATAAAGATAAACCGCATGTAAGAATTGAACCAAAACTGATCAAAATCCAATACTTATAAAATCAGTAAAATCAGTCAACATTTTCTTCAAAAAGATGTGAAATAATCTGATAAGGATATGTAAAAATGTTTTTGACCACAAAATCAGTAAACTCAGCGTAAAAAAACATTCAAATCAGTTTAAACCAATATCATGACCAAACATGATCACGACTAAAAACAGCAAACCGCATCCATCATCACAACATCGCGTCAAACAGCATCAAACCGTAACAAACCACCATACGAATCATCAAAAGCAACACAACCTTGGCTCTGGAACCATTTGTAAGATTGTATATTTTATGTTTTTTGATGATTTAGGTGGTCTAGGATGGCGATAGTATATGAATGCCATGTTTAGAGAGATGAAGAGAGGAGAGGGTGATTCTAGAGAGATAAACAAAAGAGAGAAGGTTAGATTATCAAAGAAGCACCACCCTTCCCTTAGTGGGAAGGGTATTTATAGTTACAAACTAAACTCCCTCCTGTCGGGCTGTGGATCAGGCATACAATGGGTAAAGACCCATCCTTCCTCCACGGTGTTACACTAAACTAATAACTAAGCTAACAACTAACTAATTGACTACTTAATAACGTAAATAACGATATGTCTACGAGCTAACATATGCTAGACTATAATTGGGGTGACCGATACTTCCTTATGGAATTTCCAATTCCTAACATTCTTGATAAATAAAACCTGCACACTTGAAGAAAACAAACGAAACCTTAGCGTAAAATCGGCGGTAACAATATATATATATATATATATATATATATATATATATATATATATATATATATATATATATATATATATATATATATATATATATATATATATATATATATATATATATATATATATATATGACTTTACTAAACTAGGATATAATGCTTATGGAAAGGATGTTTACAGATTTTATTGAAAATTAAGACTTGGAAAATTCCAAAAATTTATAAGTAGCACAGAAAACGAGAAAAAGTAGTAAGCTGTTTCTACTCCTCCTGACGCCGTCAGGTTATCCTGACAGAAACTGGTCTGCGATTTTCTGAAAAAAATTCTGGAAAATTTATATCTTTAGAATCTGGAAAAATTTCCTGCAAGACATCCATTATGACTCGATACAAGCATTTGACTCGAACAAACACACATGTATATCTTTTTAATAATCGCAATTCTCATGTTCACGTTCTTTTTGAAAACGTGTGTAATCCTCCCTACACTTATCCCTTTTGTGAAATACATTTATATGTAATTAAGATGAGGTTAAAGACAAAATAAAGCATTTTTACAAATTCAAACATGAGAATAAACAATCAATAAAAGATATACGACACACAAACAAGCAAACAATTAAGCATGGGTTACCTCCCACGAAGCGCTTTTCTTTATTTATGAGTCTTGTAGCTAGACTCGAAGTCGTGCCCCTACGTTGTCTCGTTTTTCATTCTCAATGAGAATTCTATCATATTGACAAAATTTTCATCGACTCTATACCTAGGCCCTAGGGTCAAGCAATCCTTATAATAGAGTCTCCTTTTCTCCCACATGAAGTTCAAATCTTTTTCAACATCGTCTTCGCTTTTTTCCTCAAAATCTCTAATGTTGTCTCGTTCAAAAAAGGATAAAGGGTCATGTCCATTCGTCTTCCAAGGGATCCTATAAGTGATCTCATCGTCCCCTTCCTTAAACTTAACCGTTCCTTCATACTTGTTATGGCTCATTTTAGATGTTTCAACAAATGGTTTTCCTAGCACTACTTGAGATAAGCTATAGTCAATGACACATCCGATGTCTTCTAGGACCACAAAATCAACTAAGTAGGTGAAATTCCCTATAAAGACGTGTACATATTTGACTCTTCCCACAAAGTTGCAAACCCCACCCGAATACTTAGGGTCTCTCCTAATCTTAAGTCGCGCATTCATAATGTCATTGTAAATAGAGGATGACATCACATTAATGGGAGATTCCGTATCTATGTAAGCATGCTCGACATTTCTATATCCGATCATACACGGGATTTTGAGGTTCCAAGGATTTCCTCTCCTAATCTTTGGACATATCCTAATGATGGGTGATCGGGGATTATCGATTATGTATTGATGGTAAGCAATCTCTTCCTTAGTGGGGTAAAGATTGAAATAAGCACTATCCTCCTCATTCATGTTTTTAACCACTAAGCCATTATCAGAATTACTGCTGATCATGGAGCCAACAACAGAGGCACTAACCACTTTCTCAACAGCATCCCTAATTGTACTATCAAATACCTTTTACGAATCTTGAAGGTTGTTGTTTCTACTCACATAACGGCTTCGACGGTTGTGTTGGTCATTGGATTGGGGTTTGAGTGAAAGTGATTTATTTGGTGGTGGGTTGTTGAGTGGTGGTAGATTATCACCTTCCATGATAAAAAGTGATGGGGTTAATAACAAAGGTCACGAAGAAGGGGATAGACTACAAGGAAGTTAAAAATGGGAAAAAAGCTTACTTGATAGGAATCAAGCAAGGAAACCTAAACGAGGTGGAAATCTAACTAGCTATTCTATTCCCCAGCAGCGGCACCAAAAACTTGATACGCGTACAACGCGCGTTCGGGGTCAAAGGAACTTCCTTTTCGTCGAGCAAGTTTTTCAACACCCTAGGCAGTGAACCTAATCGTTGTAGTGTAGTATTTGGATAAGCCTCAAGAATTGATATCGTTCTCTAGGGGAATAGGAATGCTAGTGAGAAATTACTACGCTAAGGTTGGGGTTGAGGATGATTATTTTTTTATCTTTTTTTATATTTTTTAGAAAATGGAAAGGTACGAATCTTGGGGTATTGGATTTGGGGGGTTGGTATTTCTACCGATTACTCTACTTATCTGATTATCTAATTAGCTAAACTAAGGTGAGTGTAATCTATTTCTATTGTTGTGTGCTCTTATGATGTTAAAAAATGTGTTTACTTAGATGTTATTACTCCCTAGTTATCTCCTATTGATGGTTGAATTGTCACGTCCTTACTCTTAACGCGTTGTATCTTCTAAGGTCGTAGGGTATGCGTTTTCCCTAACTCTTTGAGTCTACCTTAAGGTTATTGCCTACAAAATCTCTAGGATTCATAAACTAACTCTAAGGTTATCTTTGGATGTTTAGACTACAATAACTCTAGGTGATTATAAACTAATATTCACAAAGATTACTCAAGTATTAAAAACACAACGAATGACCTATCGTAATACTAGGTCAATCACAATTAAGATGAGAGACAACCAATCAATATTCAATACCTAGGTTTCATAGATCTAACCAAAAACACAAGTAAATTAGCCGGCCATGGAAAACATGCAAGCATACACACAAACAATTGAAGACATAATTGAATTAATGAAGTAAATCACTTATCTTGTTGTAAAATAGGGTTCGTAAAATAGGGTATGGAACCCTAAGATACTGCCCAAGACGGCCTATGTTCAGTTTAGGTTTTACTCCACAAAACTACCTCTCTAAAATACTGAAAATTCGAATTATATATATAGAGTTACAATATGCGACGGCGTCACTCTTTAATTGTGACGCCGTCGGGTTGCCGCCATTAGGTTTTCATCTTGGCCACGTCAACTCTGTGACGGCGTCACCTTATGCTTGTAACGTTGTCGGCTTCAACCTCTGACGCCTTCGGGATCCAAATCTAGGCCGTCTGAGTTGTGACGTCCTACTCTTTTAAATCTGATACCGTCACTTGTAAAATAGCAATTTGCTCTCTGAGTCGTCTCAAGGTGTGTCGTGACGGCGTCGCTATTAAGCTGTGACGCCGTCCCCTTCAGTTCCAGCTGCTTGAGTGTCTCGATTCTTGACTTTGGCCATTTTCTTCGTATATTCGCGCCTTTTTGTCCGAATAAGTGTCATTCCAGCAATTTGCCTTCAAGAGACCTAAAAAGTGAAAAGGAACGAAATTAGGTAGTAACGGATACAAAAGTGAACAATTAAGGGCTTAAATGACCCCTCAAAAGTTTCCTTTTTAAATCCTTATCAAATATCCCTACACTTGATATTTGCTTGTCCTCAAGCAAATGTGCTTTTAGCCAAACTCGCTTAGTTAGTCCATCTTCCACAAACTCGCTCAAGTCATCCAAGACCATAAAGTCCACCAAGAATGAATGAGTCCCAACGAAGACACGAATTTTATTTGCAAACCCAAGGAAGTTATTCCCCTTATATTCTAATTCTTTCTTCATAACTCGGTTGTATCATTCTTTTGACATAATGTAAACTAGGGAAGCTGTGTTAATAAATGGATGGAAGTCGATATACCCGATTTTGCATGAGATCTTCAGATAACAAGGGCTCCTATGATGTATGCGGGTTCCCACCTCATAAAATCTAGGTTTATCGGTTTGCAAAAAAGCCTTCACAGAGTTGTCTTGCCAATGGGCCATTTCGACGTCACTTTAGAAGTCATCAGTACTGATTCCTAAATTATCCTCTTCCTCAAAATTGACAAAAAATCAAAATCTTTCCCCGAATCTATCTCGCCAGGGTTCGGGGGGTCACTAAGAAATTCTTCTAGAGCGTCACCAAAATTACCTACTGGGTCAACCGCACATACCTTTTGAAGAGTAGACAGGAGTTCATTATGTTAGGATTTAGAAAATCCATACTGAAGTGTCGGTCACCCCAACGTATGTTTAGAATATTATAGCTCGTAGGTGTAATAGTTTATTAGTTAGATTAGCAGTAGTGTAAGTAACATCGTGGAAGAAAGACGGGTCTTTACCCACTGTATGCCTGATCCACAGCCCAAAGGAGGGCGTAATCATTTGTATAAATAGCCCTCTCCCCACAAGGGAAAGGGTTGGATGTTCATTTGGTAATCTAACCTTCCATTTGTTTTATCTCACTAGAATATCACACTTTCTCTCTCTAAACTCTTAAACTATACGCCTACTTTTGTTATGATGATGTGTTTGTGAAATCCAATATGTTACAAATGGTATCAGAGCCATGGTTTGATCACTCATCTTTCATGTTCTTGGATTTCTAGTGGTGTTCATAAGGTTTTTGGCTTTGAATGAGTTTAGAATAGTTTGCATCATTTTGATCATTTCTAGTGTTAAAGTTTGGATTTTGATTGTACTTTTGTGTTTAGAATCATTATAAGTGTTTAGGTTTTGATTTTTAAGGCTTGAATCATCGTGGTTGGGTTGTTTTTGGATTGAAAAGTGATGGTTTTTGAATATTGGTACAAAGCGAGTTGAGTCTCGTTGTGACTTTCTTGCTTGCGAGTTGTCTTGTTCTGTGAAGCGAGTTATCAGCTTATGCGAGTTGTCGTTTAAGCGAGTTGTATCTTAAGCGAGTTGTCGTTTAAGCGAGTTACCTTAGAAGCGAGTTGCCAGCTTATGCGATTTGTCACTTAAGCGAGTTGTGCCCTAAGTGAGTTGCTGTAGAAGCGTGTTGGGTTTTATGCAACTTATTTGTTATGCGAGTTAACAGACTATGTGAGTTGAGCATTAAGCGATTTGTGCCCTATGCGAGTTGTCCTGGGTGTGAGTTATCTTGAGTCTTGTCATCTGATACTTACATTATGGCTTACACCACTGATCCATTAATTTCCAATGTGCTCAAACTATATGACTCGGTGGACAACAAACAAAGTATTTACTACTCAGAAAATTTAACCATGATTGACTCAGCCAATGATGATCAAAACACTTCAAACTTTGAGTCCAATCCTAAGGAATTACACCTGCCAATGCTACAAAATACCATGCAAATGGAATGCAGTATTGAGCCCTATCAGTTACTTCATTCTCACATCATACAACTGTTATCCATGATAATGGATCGAACATGTAGTGCCCTCTTCCGTCAGGACTTATCTACACTGACTAGAACCACACTGCTGAACTTAGAACAATTGAAGCTACAACTTACTAATAAAAGGGTTCAAAAGGATGGTTCCAGTGCAGCTCTTCAAGTAATCTACAAACAATTTCAGCCATTCATCAGTGGGGAATATTCAGCAGATTATGATCAACACTTGACTGGAATTTCTTTCAAAAACCATACTGGAATGGAACTCCATGAGTTCATTGACATATTCACCCATCTTATGGACAATGTGAAGAAGTACATTGATGAAGTACATAACAGTGATCACATGAATGAACTTGGGATACAATCAATAGAGAAGTGTGGAGAGTTGGGCAATCTATCGGGTAGTGCTAAAGCCAGTAATACAGACACATCAACATTGGAAGCAACAGGCTATTCAGAAACTTTTGTCTCACTAATAAAGGATGCAGAGTGGAAAATGTTGAACGAACAAACGTTGGATGGTGAATCCTCATCAAGTGCTGAATTTTCGGTAACACCTATTGATATTTCATCTGTGCTTAATTCTGTGCAAACTAATTATTTTTCAGAACATGTGGTTAGTACATGTCCTGCAACTGAGACTGAGTCAATGATAAAACATATCGTGAGTCACAAGGTTGATAAGAAACTTTTTGAAGAACTTTTAAACAAATAATCAATTCTTGAAAAACATTGCATTTCTTTAGAAATTGCAATACAACAAAAGGAAGAAAGTTTTCTTGCAACAAAAGCCTGCATAAATCCGGAATTCCCAGAATTTTGAGAATTTTTCGAAATTAACCAGTTAAAAACTCAGCTTCAAGACAAAGACTCAACCATATGTAATCTAAAAAATAAAATATCAGACCTACATATGAATATTAATATGGGGTTGAATTATCTTAACAATAATGTTAGTGATGAGGTTAAATCTAGGAATGAATAATTGGCATTATGTGTGGCCAAGTTGTTAAGGGAAAATGAGTCTTTAAGGAAGAATCAATTAGAGAATAAGACAAAATTCTTAGATCAGACTAATTCCTTGTTGGCTGACATAGATGCCCTTAACATTAATCTTCAGAACAAGAGCTTCACCATAGTTGTCTTAAACAATGAGCTTAGGAAAATTACTAGGAATGGTGGGAACACTAAGTCTACAAAATCATCTACCTTGGAGAAACCAGATTCACAAAGGGCTAATGAACGATCTGTTGTTAGGCAACCAAATGCATTTAGGTTAGAAAGAATTAAACCATTCAAATCTAGGTTTGCTTCCCAAGTCAAAGAGAACACAGTTTTGCCAAAATCAGTCGTCTTACTAAGGCCTTCTCAGTATAATGCTCAAAACTCTAAGATCAGGAATATAAGGAGATCATCTAGTCCACATAAGAAGCATCAAATGGCTGACCACTCCCCTAAGAAACAAACTAATTGCAAAAGGACCAATACTCAGAACAGGGAAATGGTCACATCTTCTATTGTAACTAAAGGATTTAACTCTGCTAGCTGCTGTCTTAAATGGATGCCTACTGGTAGATTATTTATGTACACAGGATCCAAACGGACTTACACACCTAGATCTTGTCTTAAGTGGATGCCCACAGGGAAAATCTTCAAGAATGTTCGACTTTAAGGGATTTCCATCAATGACACTCCAAGACCTGACTGTAAAACATCCAAAGATGAGGATACAACTGTCACTAACCCATCTATTTACAATACTACATGTGCTATTAGTGCAAACTTTCCTCAGTCTTTTTCAGGAATAATGCTCAATTCTATCATGAACATCATGACCTGGTTTCCAACAGAATTGAAGCCGAATCATCAAGGAATTGCTGCTTGTCAAAGTTAATTTGGATATACTATGACTTTTGATTGCTTCAGCTCAGGACTCGTAACTTACTGATTGTTTAAAAAAAATCTGTTATCGATAACATCTACGAACCTAGAAATACCATTCAATAATGGCACGGGTTTTTAGATGAAGTTCGAACAGATACTTTACCATTTTACCTGTCCTAATACTCACATACTTAAGTCGACTAGGATTCACGGCAAGGAATTGATTCAATCAATGATCACTCTCTCACTCATATCATTGATTAAGGGGGAGAATTGTATCTATCTGCTTGTCGATAAGTTTGTTAGGTCACTAGTTTTACAAACACAAGTAATATAGAAAGAGATAAGGCGATTGATCAAGTAAACAAGCACACATACACGATAATAGTAGCACGGTTAGGCGTAGGAATATGTGTGAAAAGAAAACTTGAACAACCAACCCTCAAATGAGAGTTTACAAGAGTATTTATAGGAGGGAAGCTAGGGCAACACTCCTAGTTCCCATCCTTTCCTATATGGGCTTGGGCCTAAGCTCATGGGCCTTCTACATAAGGTTAAGGCTAATAACAAACATAAAGGCCATAATAAAGCTAACTATTACATATTAATTACTAACACTTGATTATGGTTTAGGAGTGATTCCAACAATCTCCCCCTCAAGTGTTGGTGATGAACGGTGAAGGCGTTGATGTAGTAGTAGCTCTGACGTCTTCTGACATTCTTCTTTCTTGTGAGAGGAATTGCCTTGATTCGAACAATCTCCCCAGTGTAGAGAGATAGTTATCTTTGAACAGTTATGCTTCGACGTCATCTTTAACTTTGTTCGTTGATCATTGTTCTTTGTGGTGAAAGTGATAGTATGTTGTTGTCTGCATTAGTCTGCCTCAGGTCTGCTTCGCTGCTCCAGTGACTCCACGTCATTCTTCAACATGCTCACATGCTCTTTGAGGTTGGAATTCAATACTGATGAAGTTCTCTAAGTATTTAACTTTGTAGATTCTTTGGTTTAACGAAGAATCATTCTGACGGTTGTGTTGCTTTTGAATAGAACTTCCACTAGTGATGATGTTGGCGTGAGCATGAGAAGAATCAGCACGATCATCCCGCTCCGGAGCTTCCATAAGAAGAAAACATTTCAAACGGTTAGTAATAAGCAGGTTCCGGCACTTACAAGTTTGAACTTCGAGAGTATTAACAGCATAGTGTGAAAACACAACTCTAATTCTTACAAAGGCCGTTCCTGAACTGGAGTCCCACAAGTGAGATAACGCGATGTACCGAAGTACATCTACAGTTCAGATGAGTCGCTGAGGTACATCGAAGTATCACCTCACGACAGTAGACCGTTTGAGACACACTCCGCGTAATCCACGGGGAGTTACCGAAGTGACCTGCTGTCAGGGCTATTTGATGTTGACCCTGGCAGGAGTTTCCATTCAATCACTGAGGATCACAGATGTGAACCTCTCATAAATGTTCTCGACAGATTGTTAAGATCTGTGAAGGACTCGATATGAACCACTGATAATCTTATTAGGTGATTGTCAAGTGATAAAATGTCAAGTGTTCCTAAGAGATCTTTTGATGAATCTCGTGGCTCTAGACTCAATAGTGCATTTTGGTTTTCCTGAGCGGAGACTAGGGTGAGGGTCTCCTTCTTCAATACCAGCGATCTCTAAGAGAAAGCCAATAGTTTGCATAGGGTTCCCTGTGAGAATGAAACAAGCTTCTTTTGAGAGAAACTTGAGTAGCTAAGAAGGTTTAGTGCATGCGTCACTGGGTCCATGACGACTTTTAGTCTTCAATACCGGTGTCACTAAGTGACAACCAGTAGCATATGAATTGAACCCGGTGTCTGCCCTAAGTTGAATAATCTGGAGGGCTGTTTCTTTTCACCCTTTTCTTTGCATTTCTTTTTGATTCTTCAACTCCTTCTTTCTCCGATTCTCATTTTCTCCTTTTTATAATCGTACCTAAGGACTTCTAAGTACTAACTATTTGTGATGTCCTTGGGTAGATCCCTCCAGCTCTGGCGGATCATAGGACGGTTATTCCTAACCTTAGTCACCTTATAACTCCATGACTAACCTATGTTGCCATTAAAACCACAGTTTGTGAAACATCTCTCAAAGGGTTTGTAAATGAAAAACATGTTTGAACCACTGTGAGAGATAGGATTTTGCATAAATACTCCCCCTCCACATGTGCTTAATAGTTTTAATGGTTAAATGCACAGTGAGGAAAGAGCGCGCACATTTTGAATTGATCCACTCGAGATAGACAATCCCCCGCGAGACACGGTTACGTTGCGTAGTTAAAGAGTTACATTGTCAGTTTTTAGGTGACAACTAGCTCTAATAACTACCTTTGAAGGTGTAGAGAAACCTCGAAAGGTTGTCATACCCGTCAGAGTTCATGTCTACCAAAAGTGTCTCGAATGGTACTTTATACTTGGACAAGTCCTTTGCGAGACACGTTTACATTACTAGCAAACTAGCTTGAAATTATTACCCGTCCAGGACAAGTCTTTTCGAGTTACAAACAGTTTAGTACCGTCAATTCGTTGGTTAAGTCTGAGGTACACAGATTCATTTGCATTTTGCACAACATATTTCTTATCACACAATTTTCTCCCCCTCAAAAATGGCATATAAAAATGTTATTTTTAAACGGTTGAGATTAAATATGACCATTTCGAGTGTTGCAGGAAGAGTGACCACTGTGAACAATTTGTGAACAACGTTTTCATCAAATACTCCCCCTCAACTAGTGATATAAACGGTTGAGGTTTTGAAAATCATACGGGGAAGTACTTGTCTTTTTGAGCAAAACCTTGAAAAATGAAAGGTTAGATAGGTTTTACTCAAAAAATAAGAAGCTTTCACTCCTTTTATAAGGATTGTGGCACTGAGGCGTACCACAGGGTCCTTTCTTGCAAATTACGGGTTGTACACTGTTATATGTGCACAAGCCATTAGACATATATAATCACACATCCAAATATGTAATGAAAGAACCAATTCAAGGGGTACCAGGAAGTGCAGTGATGTTCCCAGGAGTGCGCAAAGGGCGTTGAAAGCCGGTTATGTTAATCCTGGGTCGACCACCAACATATCTCTCCAATCGTCTGAACTGATCCCGTCTGAACAACCTTTCATCAATCATAGTGATGATTCGTCTCACATCCCTCCTTTCTTGAGAATTCCAGCGCTTAGGAGACCTAATTTTCAGGCGTATATCCTTCAATCTGTACGCCAATCCATCCCTAACCAGCTTCAAAGTATGATCCCCGAATTTCTGAAGTTCACTACACGCCATTAAGCAGTTTCTTTGAAATTCACTGCGGTAAACAACTCCGAATGGTTTGCTGATGAGCGTATATTGAGTTAGCTGATTGATGTCGGGAAGATCAAGCGTTGGAGGAGTGAGGTTGACACGCGTCTGATAAGATTCAACAGCCAGCTGGATATCTTCTACACGTTCTTTGATCACGATGCGTCTAATGAAGATGAGAATTGACTTGATAAATTCACGTTGAACTTCAGTCGAGAATTGTCTCATACGACCCAGTACTTTGGCAAGGTACATATCTTCGATGTCGTTGAGGGACAAATTCTCAAAGTCAGCTTCGGAGAATGCATAGTCCTGTTCATCTTGTCGTTTGACTATGATATTCTTCAAGAAGGTGTAGTCCCACTTAGACTTGAGATCAACGTGTTTGATAGCCACGATGTCCTTAGAACTGTACACTGCGTGTTGAGACTTCTGAACCAGGAAGCTTCTGTAGTAGATTCTTCGGTGTTCAAGCCAATGATGAATCCCATACAATGCATCTCGGTCGTATTCTTGCAGGTTGTCAGAAAACAAGCGATTTGCACGTTCCTCGATAGCTATGCAGTTTGAGTAAATAGCCGCTGGGAATGGAAGAGTCAACGATGTAGCGTATTTTCGCGAACCATCGCTACCGTGTAAAAGAAAATCCAGGTCTCTGTTAAAGAAGTATCGAAAGGGAATCTGTGGTTCATCTGTTTGGCCAATGGTCGGTAGGGGTTTGGTCCAATCGGTGTAGTATGGAGGGTTGTCCCTTTGTGTGAAGTCAATGTTTGCTTCCGGATTGAGCCAATCCATGTTGTTAGACATAGCTTGAGCGATGTTCTCAAGATGATATTCGACCTCGAGGGCGCTTTCAGAGCTGTCTTTTAGAAGTTGAAACGCTTCATTCTTGATTCGCTTCAACTCGGATTTCGTCATTTTCTTCACATGGAACTTTTCTTGCAAAAGTTTTGCGTGCTCCAATGTTGAACCGTCTACCAAGTCTTGACCTTCATCAGGGTAGGGAGTTTGATTGACAAGTGTGGAGAACCATTCAAACTCTTCGGTTTTATCGTCATCTAGCCATGATACGACTTCAGGCTGAGTCGTCTTCTTCTTCTTTTTGGAAGGCCTTGATGATGATTTTGGTTTCTGCACTTGTTTGGGTGAGGTGGGTTGTTATAGGGGCTCAAGGACCTCTTCATCGTCACCACCCGTATACTCAAAGTAATCTCCTGTTTTTTGAGTCATGGGTGGTAACTCGGAATCGTCCCGAGGTTTATCAGTAGAAGACCGAGGTGGAGGAGACTTTTGTTGAGAAGAAGTCCGTTGAGGAGGAGGTGGCATCGAAGAAGATTCACCAGACTGTTTCTGACGTTTAGGTGCAGAGTCCTTGTCTTTATCCTTATCTTCATCGTCTCTAGGACGTTTCAACTTTTCTGCCTCAAATCTACAAGCTTCTTGAAGTTGGTAGTCTAGCAGTGCTTGATACAATTTTGCTTCTTCAGAGTTGAACATTGCAGCTCATGGCGACATTTGTGTAACAAGCTTCGCCACCAATTCATTGTTAGAGAAAACTACCGGATCGGTTGGATTGATTGTTACGGTTAGGGGCATTGATCGGATAGTTTGCTTGGCGATTTGCATAAGATTTGGATAAAGTTGTCTGGTGAACAGCTCCTTTGTGACTTTAGGAATGATATTCTGAAGGTAGTTGTTAGTGTAACCTTCGATCATTTCGTTCAGTTCCTCTTGACGATGACTTTTCATGAATTCCTGAATAAACTTCCTTTCTTCTTTCATCTGTTCATGCTCGTCATACAAATGCTGTATGTGATCAGCATAGAAATTCAACTTCTTTTGGAGAATGTCTTTCTTTCTGATTTGTTTGACAGCATTCCCAATACGTTTATGAGCATGAGATATCCAAAAACGAGGTGGTTTCTTTACTGATTTGGATGATGATTTGGTTGATCTCTTAGATGGTGGTGGTGATGAATGAGATGAAGAGTCTGACGATGAGGAGACATGAGGAGGCTCGGGGTCCTTAGGCGGTTCAGAAGTTTCCTTTTGTGAATGTGTGGGACTTTCCAGAAGCAACTTGTCATAATCATCATCTTTATCTTTCTCAGACTTCTCAATTTCAGGGTTCTCAAACTCATATTCGATAGTATCCTCCACAAGCTTTTGTTGTTGCAGAAGAGTGGTGGCATCAGATCCCTTATCGGGTCGATTAACCGCATCAGGATCTGGTGAGGAGTGGGCAGCACCACTTGATCCTCCGGGTCCACCCATTTGATCTTTTGCAAATTCTTCAGCTTTTTGAAGGTGACTAACGAATTTAACCGTCTTCCTGTAGGATTGATCCAGTTGCTCTTCTTCATCTTCAGAGCTTTCATCAAATGTCTCAAGTACAGGAGTCTTCCCTTTACTTTTGTCAGCTTGAGGACTTGGAGGTTTTGGAATGTCTGAGATATTTTGTGCAGTTTCAGAATAATGAATCTCCTCGTCTGATTCTGTTCCCTCAGAACTTTTGTCCAAAAGCTTTCTTGGAGGTTCAGGTGTAGAGGATGGAATAGGAGTAGCTTCCTAAGAGGGAACTTTCTTCTTAGGAGTAGGTTTCCTCTTTGGAATAGGTTTCCTCTTTGGAACATTCCTCTGACTATCTGTACTTGTGGCACTTCCAGCACTGCCTCTTCTGGTCCTTCGAGTAGGTGTCCCAGAAGCCTTTTCATCAAGGTGTCCAACTTTACCTTCTTTAACGGCTACCCGATACCTTTTGTACGTTTCCAGCTTTTTGATTTCCTCTGTAAGAAGGTGATCGGGTAATTCAGCTCCCTTTTTCTTCGTAGACGTTTCTTTGATTCTGACAGATAGAATGTGCTCAGTCTGGATGTCATGATTATCTGGGTCATTGATTCTCCTGGGGATATCAGGATGAAGTCCAAGAGCTCTCTGAATCAACAGCTTGGTGTATCTGACATAGGGAATTTTGTTGCCAAGCTTCTTATGAGACAGCATCATATCTTTCCATAGTAGTGCTTCAATTATAATGTCCTTCTTGTTGATCAACGACCAAAAAATTTGCAGTTCCATGAGCTTGGGATGCTCATAGCCACTGTCACGACCAGAGAATGATTTGCTGATGATCATATAGAGTGTCCTCCATGGTTGAGTAATATTCTTCAGCTCCACGAGAGAGTGCTTAGTAATGATTCCTGCAGCTTCATCATAACCAATATCTATCAAGAATTGCAGGACAGTCTGTTCAGTAGGGGTGGCAAAGAAGTCGGTTGGAGCGATGTCTGGAATGATGAGAACAGTTCGTAAGTCATCAGGAGTGATAGTGACTTGTTTGTGATTAAGAGTCACATTCACAGCATTTTGACCAGTGATCCTCTGCATGGAATCCCAGAATTGTTGAATGTAAACCTATGGAACTGTGGCAGAGTGTGAGAGCATGTTTTGGTAGGGATGATTCCTTAGAATATCCACTGCAATGAGACAAGAATATTCTGAGCATGTGAGGGTGTCAAAGTCAACCCTAAGGTTGTTCTTTCCAAGCTTTCTCGGGTAACCTTCTGGAAAGATATCAGCAATTGTAAGAACTTCTTGTGCATCCACATTCATTTGTTCAGCCATATCTTTATCTGAAATAACATTAGCCAAAAGAACCAGCATATCGAAAGACATAATGTTAGTCAACAGAAGGTTTTATTGTCTAGTTATTGAATGAGTAGTGTTAATGATTGTTACGAGTCCTAAGTCACTTGTTTGTCCAATAGTTTAATGACGTCGTGAAATGTTTTGTGAGTTAGTTAACTTTAAGTTTTAAAGTTTATGTTATCACTTATTGTTCACAACATATCAAACGATTAAGTTTATTAGTGACATTATTGGATTCGTGATGATATGATTAGTTTATTAACAAGTTTGTACACGTAACAATTCATAATGAAGGTCAATCCAGGCTTAAGCGTAGATTCGGCAAAGTTAAGCGTAAACAGTATTGAGATACGCGTAGACGAAAGCTTACGCGTAGGATCCTAACTTACGCGTAGAAAATGTTACGCGTAGGAAAGGGGACCTTAAGCATAGAGCTTACGCGTAGGCGTATAAGAAACCTTACGCGTAAGGCTTACTCGTAAGAGTAGACCTTATGCGTAGAGGCACTGTTTACGCATATCCTTCCCAGGATACGCGTAGTCCCACTGTAGAACCTTACGCGTAGGCATAACTGACTACGCGTAGGGTAATCCTTATGCGTAGAAATGCAAATGACCTTGATTCTGAATTTTAAGCGTAACAAGTCCTGAAATAAGTTCATCAAATCATTAACATTATCACAAAGCATCATTTTAACAACAATTTATGGCAAGAACTGATTCAGTTATGCGTAGAAAGTCATACGCGTAGGTCAAAACCCTAAGGGTTGAGAATTACGCGCATTGATGAGTGTGTAAATATTCATCATTTTTAGTCAAATCTGAAATGCAAATCATTTAAAAATGCTCAGAAATGCATCAAAATACTGAAAATATCTTAAAAATGCATTTTATGTGTTTCAGATGCAAAATGTTTAAAATCAGATGAAAAACGAGCAAAGTGTGCATAATTGGCAGTTTCAGTCCCCCGACTTTCAGAAAATGGCAAAATCAGTCCCTAGGCATTTATTTTAAAAGAAAAGTCACCAGAGGTCCCTTTGAAATCATATGTTGTCATATTTAGTCCTTTGGTGAAAAGTTCCAAAATATTTGAGAAATTACAGTTTTGGTCCCTGGATTTTTAAAATGGTCATAATTAATCCTTGGAATTTCAAAAGTGTCAAATTTGGCCCTTGGTCTATTAAAGATTGGCAAGACCAACCCTTGGACTACATCTTCATAATTTACAGATTTGGTCCCTTGGTTTTGTGAAATTGCAAAGATGGTCCTTGTGTTAATATTCCCACAAACCAAACCGGATCCCATATAAACCCAAGCCCAATCCAATTCCCCTTGGCCCAATCATTTTACCCGGTCCAAACCCGAAACCAACCCAAACCACCCAACGTTTAAAATAATACAACCCGCCCCCCTATTTCCATGTCTTCCCCGACATTTTTGTCTGCAACCAGCCATCATCCCCTCTCCAGCCACCCCTACTTCATACTTTGTCTCCCCCCACCTCACCTAACAACCCAATGCATTTAATGCACCTTGTTCCTGTCTCTGATATCAAAACCAATTTTTGGCGCCAAAACCAAATCAATGGCTAAAAAGTGCTCAAGACATCCAAGGGCTTAGATTATTGCTGGGAACTCTTCAGAGATGAGAGAGAAGCTCAATTTGGGTATAAAAAGAAGAGGAAGACAGAGAACCAAGGGTAGTTAGTTTTTTTGTTAAAATGTATGTCATTTTGTAATTTTTAAGTCTAAATTAGATCTTCAGTTGTTAATTTCAGTCTCAGTGTATCAAGTAACTTTGTTTAAGTGTATTGGAACTCACTTCAAGTATCAATTCAGATTAATGTTACAATTTCGTATTTCATGTCCACTGTTAAAATTCTCAGTTTCTAACTCTCATGTATAAGCTTTATTCAGCTTATTTATGAGGTCAAACAAGCTTATATAAGCTCATAATAGCTTTTTGTAAGCCTGCACTTAAGTTTCATGCAACTTTGGACTTTGGTCAAAATAAGTCAAACTGGGAGCAAAAGTGATGCAGAAAGGGTAAATGGTGATGCAGACATGGAAATGGGGTTGATTTGGAAGCAATGGGTTGGTTAAAATAGGTTAGAGGTCCTTGGGTTCACTGTTGGCAAGCCATTGTGGCTAGGGACACTTGTAAGTGATTTTCATTATTTCTTAGCATAATCAGTTTTAGTAGTCTAAAGTAGTTAAAACCTGTTTTAATAGTTGTGTTTAGGCTAAGTAATTTTAGTTTGATCAGTAATTTATGCTTGTTCATTCTTTAGTTTAGTTTTTGTTTGCAAAACTAGTAATAAGGGTGTGTTTGGATTAACTGTCATACTGTCTCAGAGGTATATGCATGAGTTAAAATCTGTTAGTTCATGTTTGTTTAGTCCATATACACTCATATCAGGCTTAGTTTTGTGTCTGCTAGTTCAAAAAGTCAAAACACCAACAAAATCTGTCTCATTCACTCACTGTTGTGATTTTAGAATTGCAAACTCTTGATTTGTGTTTAGTAGTCATAAACATTGCTTGCATTGTGTTCATCACACCTTATTACTTCATTATCAGTCCTAAAATTGGAATCAAAGTTCACTTAAGTCAAATTTTCTCAACTGCTTCAAAAGTCAAAATTGCAAAAAGCTATTTTGAGCTCAGTTAGGAGGATTTTTCATAAGCTCATCTCTGGGTCTTATCAAGTGAGACTTGGCATTTTAGAAACTTCAACTGGTCTTTTTACTTATCACCATTTTATTAGATTTTTGCAATTTTTTTAGAAGCCTCAAAATTGCTTCTCAATTAGCTCCTAACTCCCCTGCTCACAACTCAACTTAAACTGAGTTTTCCTTAGATTTGTGCAAGCTTGCACAGGGATCATTAGAGCTTCCCAAGGTCTGAGTTTTGGTTTGATAGGTCTCACCCAGGTCTAGTTTAGGTCTTAATACTTGGTCTTTGATTTCTAGCGTATCTGAGTGCTTATTTGGTGACTGCAAGTAGTACACTGAAAACTGTTTTTGTAAAATAAGCTCAAAACATCAAATCTGTTCTAGTTGCTCATTAGTGGTTAAAAACAGTTGAGATTAGTTGCATTACAGTACTTATAGCATATTAGAACCTCTGTGAACAGTTGGTGGCTTATTGTGGTGTTTGGCTTATTCAAAGTGCTTATCTATAAGCACTTATCATAGCAGTTGCATAATTCTCCACATAAGCACTTATTTTTCCATTTTTCCTAGATTCAGTACATTATTTTAAGCTTATCTTGAATTTTTCAGATTTTTCTAAGTTTGTTTGCTATTTTTCTGCATTTAAATCTATTTTTAGTACTTTTTAATTAGCATTTAATACAAAAAATTCAGAAAAGGTTCAAAAAAATAATTTTTCATTTTTCTTAAGTTAAGATAAATATAAAAAGACAAAAAAATATTTTTCTAGATTTTTCTTAGTTAAATTTGTATTTTTAAGCAATTTAATTAGTTTTTAATAGTTTTTAATTCCTAGAAAATACAAAAATAATCAGAAAAATACAAAAATAGTTTTAAAAATTCTATTTTGATATTTTAGATTTTTCTAAGTCATAATTTTATTTTTCTAGCTTTATTTCCTATTTTCTTGTGTTTTAGGTAATTATTTAATAGTTAAAAATAGTTTTTAATTAGATAATTAGTTATAAAAATATTTTTTTTTCTTTTTCTAAAAATTTTCTTTTATCATTAGGTTTGTAAAAATATCATTTTCATATTTTTAGGGTTAATATTGTGTAAGTTTCACGTTTTTATTTGTACGTCGCGTAGTTTTTAATTTCAGTTTTATAAAAACATAAAAACAAAAACATCATTTTGCAAATAGTGATAGCGTTTATTTAATAGTTTTTATCTTTTTAATTTTCTTTAATTTGTATTTAAGCCGTTGTAATTTGTTGGCTTTTTCTGTAGTTATAAATCATAATTCAAATCCCTTTTTCGTTCAAATTTCTCGATCACTATTCGTAGGGTGATCCATTGCATAGCTCGCTGGGACATAACGACCCAGGGAAACACTATACTCCCCAGATCTTCATTGCATTCGTGCTTGAGCCGTTTTAAGTTTGTCACGGTCGGCCATTCACAAGTGGCCGGCTTGAGTGATTTAGCTTGACTGTTTGGCACGCATCACGCATCACTTCTAGCCATGGGATATGCACCATTTTAATTCTGGTAGTTCTAGAGTGTTGGTAGAGTCTTTAGGCCAAGTTATAACATCAAAATCGTTGTGAATCAAAAATACCCAAAAGTTATGAACTTTAAACCCTAGTTTCAAATTGTCAACCAATTTGTGTTTCTGGGTGGTTACCAACTATGGAAATGATCAATTTAACACCTTATGACCATAACCCAACAATCTATTTGACCAAAACACTTCTCATTTTGAAAAACCCAAATTGACTTATAAACCCTAATTTTTCAAAAATCACCAATTCGTGTTTCTGGGTGGGTTTTGATGGTTAAAATGGCATCATTGATGTATTTAAAACGTTTTGACACCTCCTTTTTCACCATAAACACACACACATTGATTGTGTGTTCATACGCTTAAGCGTAGAACACATAATCACGCGTAGACAATGTTTTAGCCGTAGGATTTACATGAAATTCAAAACCTTTTCTTAAAAACATGTTGTGAACACGAAAACACTTACAAAATGAAGATCAAAAACACGGTTTTCTTGAATCAATTCAAAGCGTAGGATGGTTTTATGTTTTGAGTAATAAATGTGAAGTGAAAGTTAGGTGGGGGTGTTTTATTTAAAATAACTTTAAGGTTTTGACAGTTTTGGTCCCTCCACCTTTTCCTTTTTCAAACAAAGCCTTTTAACTTCCATTTTGGTTACCAAACAAAGTTTTTAGGAAAGAAACTTGACGACACTCCCCCTCGACTTAAGAAATAATGAAAGGTTATAAATTTAGTCCGAGGAGTGTCATTTAACCAGAAATTTCACCACCATTGTTCAATGAAACAACCGAGATATGGTAATATGCAAGTACACAGATGTTTTGAAACAGTTAAGAGATTATTTTCTCCCCCTCAACACTTGATCGGAAAAAATACTGAATTTTGAAAGATTAAAGTGTTGACGGAAGAAATGTACTTGCCATGTTGAAAGAGAAATAGATTAGGAGAATATTTTTGTTGTTTTATCAGATTTTATATTTTTGTATTTTGTTTTTGAAAAATTTATTTACAAAGGATGTTTTGGTGTTTGACAGGTTTTTAAGACTGTTTTAAGAGGTTATCCAATTCCTCTTGAGTCAAACACCTCATACCAATCCGGTGGACCAACTCATTAAACCTAGCGGGAGGCAAGGCTTTGGTGAGGAGATCTGCCAATTGGTATTCAGTACCCACAAAGTATAATTCAACGGTACCCTGTTCCACGTGGTCCTTGATGAAATGATAGCGTAGATCGATGTGCTTTGATTTCGAGTGCTGAACTGAGTTGCACGAGATCGCAATGGCACTCCGATTGTCGCAGTACATCGGGATTCTGTCAAATACGTAACCATAGTCTTTGAGTTGTGTTCTCATCCAGATGACTTGAGCACAACACGCGGACATGGCTACATATTCTGCTTCGGTTGATGACAGCGATGTACAATCCTGCTTCTTTGATTGCCAAGACACCAGTTTATCACCAAGAAATTGTAGAGCTCCTGAAGTACTTTTCCTTGAGTCTAAGCATCCTGCTTGGTCAGCGTCTGAAAAAGTGATTAGTTCAAAACCAGAATCCTTCGGATACCAGATCCCCCAAGTTAATGGTTCCCTTGATGTATCGGAGGATTCTTTTAGCCTCAGAGAGGTGGGTTTCAGTTGGTCGCGACTGATAACAGGAGCATAGATAAACGGCAAAGACAATATCAGGTCTGCTAGCTGTTAGATACATGAGAGACCCAATAATACTTCGGTATTTGGTAGGGTCAACCAATTTCCCATGTAGATCAGCATCTAGCTTCTTGGTATGAGCCATTGGTGTGGCATAAGTGTCACAGGTTGTTATTCCAAATTTGTTTAACAGTTCAAGGGCATATTTGGACTGACTCAAGAAAATACCATGGGGTGATTGATGAACTTGCAATCCTAGAAAGAATGTAAGTTCACCCATCATGGACATTTCAAAATTTTTCTTCATTAGTTTTGCAAAAGCGATTGAAAACTTTTTATGTGTACACCCAAAAATGATGTCATCCACGTAAATTTGAACAATTAAGATATGTGCCCCGTGATATTGTATAAAAAGAGTTGGGTCAACCTAACCTTTGGTGAAATTATTAGCAATGAGGAAAGATGATAGCTTATCGTACCATGCCCGAAGGGCTTGTTTGAGACCATAAAGAGCTTTGTTCAGTTTGTAGACATGGTTCGGGAACTCAGGATCAACGAATCCATCTGGTTGGCTGACATAGACCGTTTCTTTAAGTTGTCCATTGAGAAACGCCGTTTTGACATCCATCTGATAGACCGTCATATTCATATGAGCTGCGAACGCAAGAAATATCCGAACAGCCTCAAGACGAGCAACCGGAGCAAAAGATTCTTCAAAGTCTATTCCCTCTTCCTGACGATAACCCTTAGCAACTAGACGTGACTTGTTTCGGATGATGTTCCCTTCAGCATCCAATTTGTTTTTCCAAATCCATTTTAGACCAATGACGTAGACCCCTGTTGGTCTTTCAACCAGTTCCCATACTTCAAGACGTTTGAATTGGTTGAGTTCTTCCTGCATGGATTCAATCCAGTTGTCTTTTGTCATTGCGTCTTTAATGTTTTTAGGCTCAGATTGGCAGACAGTGAGTGCATAAATGCAATGTTCACCATCTGTGTGAAGACGTTGTCTCGTAACGACTGGTTGATTCGGTGTTAGGAATTAGAAATTCTATATATTAAAGAGTCGGTCACCTCAAGTATATGTAATCGTTAGAAAGCTCGTAGTCGTAGTTCTTTTAAGTTAAGTAGTATTTAGTTAAGTAACACCGTGGTGGACGGACGGGTCTTTACCCACTGTATGCCTGATCCACAGCCCGATGTGTGGCGATTTATGTAAGACTATAAATACTCTCTACCTTCCAAGGTAGAGAGTTGGAGCTCATAATAATATCTTTCACTTTCTCTCACTAAGTTCCCTAAACCTCTAACTTTCTCTCTCTAGAATTCCACTTATACGCCCACTTTGTGTTATGGTTTGATGTGTATGTGAAAACTAATATCTAACAATTGGTATCAAGAGCCATGGTTAGATCATATCTTGCACATCTTTGGATTTCTAGTGGTTTTTAGGTGGTTTTTGAGTTTGAAAAAGTTTAGTGGTTTTTGCATCATTTGGTTGATTTCTTGTGTTAAAGTTTGGATTTTGTTAGTACTTTTATGTTTAGAATCATCACAAGTGTGTAGGTTTTCATTTGGTAAGCTTGAATCATCTTGGTTGGGTTGTTTTTGGATTGAAAAGTGATGTTTATGTGGTTTTTTTCTTGCTAGCGACTTAAGTCACGGATTACTTTCTTCGTAGCGACTTGCTTTACAAATTTGTAGCGAGTTACAGTTTTAGACCTAGCGACTTAGATCTAGCGATTTACAGTACAAGTAGTGGACTCTCCACTACGGGTAGCGACTTGGTGGTAGCGACTTGGTGGTAGCGAGTTGCTATTTAGCGACTTGCATCTTTAGCGACTTGAGTAGCGAATTGCTGTCAAAAATTTGCTAGCGACTTGAGGCTTAGCGAGTTACTACTTAGCGACTTGCATTTGTCTAGCGACTTGGGACTCTAGCGACTTAGTGGTGTAGCGAATTAAGTGTTAGCGACTTGGTGCATTATCTTCTAGCGACTTGGGTGATTGTTTACGGTTTTCTCTTGATTTAGTAAAATCCCGTGAAAGAATCTATTTCTCGGTTTAATCATAGAGTTATAAAATCCCGTATTATCTGTTAACATGTCTACCAACGTTCCTACTATCATCTCCACTGTTGCCGAGGATGTTCAAGCTGCTGGGTCAGATACCCGTCCACCCATGGTTGACAGAACTGACTACGATTCTTGGGCTCAACGTATCAGATTGTACTGCCTTGGAAAGGAAAATGGTGTCAACATTCTCAAATCCATTGATGAAGGACCATATCGAGTTGAGACGACTAGAGACATACTTGATACTAATGAAGATGGTACTCCTGTTTACGGAATGGACAGACCTAAAATGTATGATGAGCTTGATGATAAGGATAAAAAGAGATTCGATGCAGATATCAGGGCTTCAAACATTGTTCTTCAAGGTCTTCCTAAAGACATCTACAAGCTGATCAATCATAACATTGATGCAAAGGCAATTTGGGATAATGTTAAGATGCTTCTCTCAGGTTCAGAATTAACTATGGAAGACAGAGAATCCCAACTCTATGACGAATTTGAACACTTCAAGATGAAACCAGATGATAATGTCCATGAGTACTATGTGAGATTTCATAAGTTAGTAAATGACATGAGGAACATCAGAATGACTATGCCTAACATTCAGCTGAACTCAAAATTTGTGAACAACATGAATCCCGAATGGCACAAGTTTGTCACCGCTGTGAAGCTCACTAAAGGATTGAAGAATACAAACTATGAGCAACTCTATGCCTTCCTCCTTCAGAATGAGAGACATGCTATGTTTGAAAAATTGATTCTCAATCAGTTCAAAACCAACCAGGGAGAGACAAGCTCGTCTAATGACTCAACTGCCTTCTACTCAAATATCGGAATCACAACCAAAGCATCACAAGTCATACCCTTGGGCAATGGTAATCACAAACTCATTCCTGATCCTATGTTCAAACAAGCTGATGCTGATGCACACGTGGGTAACTTCATTAATCAACTTGCTCTTCTGATTAGTCAAAACATGAATTCTCTCCCACAAACCAACAACTACCTCAGAACAGCATCTAACCCACACAATCAAGCCACTATTAAAGATGGAAGGATCGTGGTGCAACCAGTTCAGGAAAGACAGTATGATCAGGGAAGAGGTGGAGCTGGGAGAGGTTATGTTGGCAACCAGAATCGAGGAAGGAATGGTAACCAAGGTCAAGCTAATCCAATCAAATGTTATAACTGTGGTGGTGAGGGACACATTGCAAGGAACTGCACATCTCCAAAACGTCCACAGAATGCTGATTACTTCAGAGATAAGATGCTGCTGGAACAAGCTCAGGACAATGGTGTTGCTTTGGATGAAGAGGAATTGCTGTTTCTTGCTGAGGGCAATGCCAAGACCTATGATGCAGATGTGGATGAGCAGCCTATTCAGGAGATAGGTCACAATCATCAGAATGCCTTTCAAGTCGCTGATTGTGATGCATACGACTCTGATGTGGATGATGGACCTACGGCATACACAATTTTTATGGCTAGCATTTCTCCAATGGTTTCTCCCAAGGTCTCTTCTTCACCACTAGCTGGCCCATCCCAAGACAAACTCATCTCAGAGGTATTAAAACTATACGATAATGCTGATGTGCAACAGATGCATGACAAAGTACAATCAACTGAAACTATTGAATCAAATGTTGAAAATATGGGTAATATCGATATTATCCCATATGGTCAATACGTGAAACAAAGTGAAAGTGAAGGTGTACCAAGTGATGCATCTTCTGCAGTCAACAATGACTATGTTTTTGATGAATACACTGCATGTGCCCCTGATGATTCTGTAATTTCTGAACTAAATGCCTATAAAGAACGTGTTGCTATTTATGAACAACGTGCAAAATTTGAGTTGACCACTCGTGAGCAGGAAATGGATGACCAAGTACGTACAGTCATTAGAAAAAGTAACTTTAGAGAAGAAGTATTAAAACAAGAATTAAATTCCTTGCAAGAAAAACTTTCTAAAACAGCTAAGCAAAAACAAGAACTTCAAGAAAATATGAAAATGCTTAAGCAAGAATTTAATGCAAAGGAATCAAAACTCTTGAGAGACTTTTCTAATCTGAAAACTTTGAAAAACAAGCTTGAAAACAAGTTGTACGTACGAGGAAACACCATTCAGACTGCTCACATGGTCACTAAACATAGAGTTCTAAGCGATAAGCATAGTGTTCCCATTATAGATAAACCCAACCCTGAGTACGGAAAGATAGCAAAAGCAGCTCAAAGTGTGATCTATGATGGAAATGAGATTCTTAAACCTAGACAGAAACCTAGTTGCGTTGAGTGCACTGAGGAAGATAAGAAATCAGATGAAGTCACTAGGGAAAGGATGAACAAAAAATTAGATAACCCTAAATGCAAAGAGAAAAAAATAATTATCACTCCCTGATGAGTGTGTAAATACTCATCATTTTTGGGTCAACCTGAACTGCAAAACGTCTAAAAATGCTCAGAAATGCATCAAAATACTGAAAATATCTCAAAAGTGCATTTTATATGTTTCAGATGCAAAATGTTTAAAATCAGATAAAAAATGAGCAAAGTTTGCATAATTGGCAGTTTCAGTCCCCCAAGTTTCTAAAATTGTCAGAAATAGTCCCTGAGTCCTAATTTCAAAAGAAAAATCACCAAAGGTCCTTTTTAAATCATAACTTGTCAAAATTAGTCCTTTGGTGAAAAATATCAAAAGTTTTGAGAAATTACAAGTTTGGTCCTCCAAGTTTAAAAATTGGCAAAAATGGCCCTTGGAAATTTGAAAATGTCAAGTTTGGTCCTTGTATTATGGAAGCTTGTCACTTTTAGTCCCTTGGAACAACTTTGCAGAATTGGCAACATTGGTCCCTAAATTTTCAGAAATTACAATTAGGTCCTTGTGTTATTTAATAACCTTTACACCCCTTTGGACCTTGTCAAACAAAATGGACCCTGCCTTTTACCATTTGGACCCCTTCAATTTGACCCCCTGCCAATAATATTACCCTGGTCAACCCAAAAGTCAAACAGACACCCCTACCCGCCCTTTTTCCTTCTTCCCCAACATATAGCCTGCAACACCATCCCCCCTCCAGCCACCCTACTCCTCCATGTCCCCTCCTCCTCAACATCCATCCAAGGTGCATTTAATGCACCTCCTTCCCCTCACTCAACCCCAACAGCTGTTATAAAACATTTCCCCTCCAAAATGTGATCTATGGCCAAGATTGTCTCCACTCATCCAAGGGTCTCAAATAGATGTGGGAAAAGCTCAGAAGTGAGAGGGGAGCAACATTGGTGTATAAAAAGGAAGAAAGAGAAGGAGATAAAGAGTAGTTAGTTTTATAAATTTTTCCTTATGTCGTTTTTTAAATTCATGTTTTAGTTTAAGTCCAAATGATGTAATCTCAGTTTTTATGTATCACTTTTAAGCTAAGACAGCTTTGTAATGTGTTTTTGAACATCAATCCAAGTTTTTATTTAAGTTCCAAGTTTAATATTTACTGTGGTATAATTCAGTTTCAATTTCTCAGTTGCAAGCTTTCAAAAGTCCAATTTCATTCTCAAATAAGCTTATTCAGGCTTGTTACAGCTTTCTATAAGCTCACAATCAAGTTTCAAACATTTTTGGCTTTTGGTCAATAAAAGTCAAACTGGTGCAGTTGGTTTGGGAAATGGATAATGGTAGATGCAATGCTGGTATTGGGTTGGAAATAGCTTAGTATAAGTGATCTTGGGTTTTGGTTTTGGCCTGCATAAGCTGGACACATGTGAGTATTTGTCTCATTTTTACATTTTCAATCAATTTTGCATTTTATGCTTATCTGTGTATCGGTGGTCATAAACTGCTCGAACCTGTTTAAATAGTTTTATTTAGGTCATGTAAGCCTAGTTTGATCAATGGTCTAAGTCAGTTTAGCAGCTTGGTCAGTGTTACTTGCTTATCAGTTCATAAAAGTGGTGTTTGGATTATATGCTTAATCTGTCTTTAAGGTCTGCTCAGTGGTTGAAAGTTGTTGATTTATGTTTGTGTAGCTAATCTGAACTTATTTGAGTCTTTCACTTGTATCTGCAAAGCAATAAGTCAACTTTCACATTAAATCTTTCTTGTAGCTTGTCTGTTGTTAATTTGCTTAATCAAAAGCTCATGTTGTGTTTAAAAATCCATAGAGTTAGATTGCATTAGCTTCATTTCATCATTATACATCTAGATCAATCCACAAATTGGCTTCAAAGTTCCATTTAGTCAAACTTTTAATTCTGTCAAAAAAGTCAAATGTGCAAAAGATCAGTTTATGCTCAACTAGGGAGATTTTTCCTGGATTCACTTCTGAGCCTCATCATGTGAAACTTGGCATTTTAAAAACTTCAGTTGGTCCCCTTTCTTATTGTCATTTTTGTTGAATTTTATCAAATTTTTAGAAGTCTCAAAAAGGCTTGTGAATGAGGGCTTATGTGCCCTGTGCAGGGTACTGAGACTGCACAGGACTTGTGCAGTTTTTGCAGCTCTTGCACAAAGCTCATCAGAGCTCACTTTAGTCTCATCTTTGGTTCATATGTAGTTAGCCAGGTCTAGATTAGGTTCCAATAATTGGTTTGTAGTTTCCAGCTTATCTAGTAGCTTATTAATAAGCTGCAAAGTAGGCCCTCATAACTGTTTTTGCTCTTGAACTCATCTCATCAAATCTGTGTAATATGTAAATCAGAGGTTTAGGACAGTTGAGATTAGTTGCATTTAGGTTCTTTTAGCTATTTATAACTTTTGTAATCAGTTGGTACCCTTTGGTGTTCATTTGCTTATCTTAAGTGCTTATTTATAAGCACTTTGCACCTCAGTTCCATAATTCCACACACAAGAACCTGTTTTTCCATTTTTCTTAGATTCCTTATATTATTTTAGAGTTTTCCTGAATTTTTCATATTTTTCCAAGTCATTTTGCTATTTTTCTGCATTTTAATTACTTTTTAGCACTTTTTAATTAGCATTTAATACAAATAATTCATAAAAGTCTCAAAAAAATAATTTTTCATTTTTCTTAAGTTAAGATAAATACAAAAAGACAAAAAAATATTTTTCTAGATTTTTCTTAGTTAAATTTGTATTTTTAAATAATTTAATTAGTTTTTAATAGTTTTTAATTCCTAGAAAATTCAAAAATAATCAGAAAAATACAAAAATAGTTTTGAAAATTCTCTTTTGTTATTTTAGACTTTTACAAGTCATAATTTTATTTTTCAAGCTTTATTTCATAATTTCTTTCATTTTAGGTTATTATTAAATAGTTAAAACTAGTTTTTAATTAATAATAATTAATTAAATAGTTGTAAAAATAATTTTCTTTTTCTAAATATTTTCTTTTATCATTAGGTTTGTAAAAATATCATTTCCATATTTTTAGGATTAATATTGCTTTAGTTTCACATTTTCATTTGTACGTTACGTAGTTTTTAATTCAGTTTTATAAAAACATAAAAACAAAAACATCATTTTGCAAATAGTGATAGCGTTTATTTAATATTTTTTATCTCTTTAATTTCCTTTAATTTGCATTTAAGCCGTTGTAATTTGTTGGCTTTTTCTGTAGTTATAATCATATCAGATTCCCTTTTTCTGTTCAAATTTCTCGATCACTATACGTTGGTGATCCATTGCATAGCTCGCTGGGACATAACGACCCGGGGAAGCCCTATACTCCTCAGATCTTCATTGCATTCGTGCTTAAGCTGTTTTAAGTTTCTTACAGTTGGCCATTCACAAGTGGTCAGCTTGCGTGAGAAAACTTGACGGTTTTGCACGGATCACTCCCCATGACTACAAGAAGGAAAACTGGATTTCCTTGAACATGTTTAAGCCTCAAACATTGTTGAATCCCGAACAAGTTTTCTGGAAAAAGGATTTAGATAAGCAGAAAGCTGAAAATATTGTTGAAACAAACCCCCCCTTTTGGAAAATGCCTAGAGCGACTGTGTATCCTCCTAATACACCAATGCATCTTGTTCCTAGAAAAATTGCCACTAAAAGCAAGACCTTAATTAGTCAATATGTTATATTTCAACTATTTGTTGATTTTGAGAAAACTTGCAAGAAAAGGATCACACCCACTGGTATAACGGAAGGAGAAAGGGGTTTTGAGCAAATGCAAGAATGTTATTTAACTGAGGTCATGCCTTTCTTTAAACTTCTGAAAGATCACTTTGAGAGTCTTAAAAAGGGGATAGAAACTGATATCAAGGGAATGGAAAAGGAATTTGATGCAATGGTAGTTGAAGTTAGTGATTATGAGCGTGCATTAAAATATAATGAGATTGAGAGGAAGAACTTGCATACCTTAAATGAGACTCTTATTACTGAATGTGTTGCTCAAGATATTTTTTTCACTGCTTCAAAATGCTCTATTAATGCTTCCAAATTTCATGAACTATCTGTTGCCCTGAAAGTCTCCCATGATCGTGTCATTGAGCTTGAAAAATCTAATTCTAAACTAAACGAGAAAATTGAACTGGATGATCACGACAATTTGGTTAAACATTTTTCTAAACTAGAAGTTGAGTATTTTAATTTACAACTAAAATATCAACATCTTAAAGAAAATGTCAAAACTTCAAATATCAAGACATCATCAGATGCTCCAGAGTTTGATGCAGTTTTTCAAATTAACAAACGTGATGAACAGATTCAAGCTCAGTGTAACACAATCAGAAAGTTGAAAGCCCAAATCTCTCAACTAAAGGGTCAAACGAACAATATGACAGGCTCCCAAATGCCTCCTCCTCTAGATTCTCAGAATTCTCAAACGTTTCATCTTCAAAACCTAGTAAATGCTTTACAAAAGGAAAACGAAAGTTTTCTAGAAGAAAATGAAAAGGTTAAACGTCATTTCAATGAGTTATTTGAATCAATTAAAGTCACTCGTAACAAAAACAACGAACAAATAGTTTCATTGCAAAAGGAAATTGAGAATCTGAAGAGTCAGGTAAAAGGGAAAATGCCAATGACCAATGGGGAGAATGTTGTATCAAAGGTTCACTCTTGTAATAAATATGCTTTATCTGTGGCATATGTCCCTCCTCATCTAAGGAACAACAAACTTGCTATTCAAACATACTTCTCATCTCTTAAGGATTGCTTAGAATGTCTGCGTGAGATTGTTGAAGAGGATAAGCTAGAGAAACCTCATGATAATGCAATTGGACATGCATGCTTATATGCCAAACGATCTCAAGAAATCTTAGAATGTTTGATCACAATATGCCCAAAGTCATTAGGTGAGAGAGTTAATCCTTTGATTCCATGTTCGATGCCTAATGCCAAGTATGATATGCATTCGATTCCCAATGTTTTGAATGTAAACCGTAGTGTGCCTTTAAGTAGTTCAGATTCCAGATCTGTCAATGCTAAGAAAGAGAACTCAAGTGTGCCTTCTAGGAGTACAAATCTCAGTACCTCTAGTTTTAAGAAAGTGAACCTTAGTGCACCTGCATGTAGTTCAGATCCCAGCACATCTAAACAGGTGATGCAAAGAGTAGTAAAACCAACTAATGTTCCCATTCCCTCTACAGGAGTAATCAGTGACATTAAAGGGAGCAGGTCAAAGTCTCAAGACAATACAAGGAATGATAGGACCTCGCAAGCTAAGAATGTGCACTGGAAAAGAGTAGAAGAACAATCTAGGAACTTTAAGTTTGAATCGAATAAAACGAATCGTGTTGATTCTAGTATTAGCCATAGGCGTACTGTAATTAATTCGAATTCTGATACTATTTGCAAACCTTGTATTGATGTCTGCTTGAATTCTGTTTCTAATCATGAATGTGGTGTTAATGTTCTGCCTAATGATGTTAATTGTCCAGTTAATATTGTTAATGCTAAAATTCATGCTAAGAAGGCAAAAACAAAAGAAAGTTAGAAAACAGTGGAAACCCACAGGAAGAACATTCAGTAAAATAGGCTTCTATTGGATACCTGTTGGTCATAAGACTAATCAGATAATGCCCACTAGAAAATGGATGCCTACTGGTAGAACTATTCCTTTAAGAAGTGATCACACTGTGAACAGGGCTAATACAGACACTAGTACTGCATCTATTCACAATGATTCCATTGCCTCACTTTCTGATGTCAATGCTTCTATTTCTGATGTGGGTGTTCCAACCATTGTAACTAACCAAATGGAACCCATTCTTGCATGGGGATCCCAATTATCCAGTTATCCATTCTTGTCTGTGTTCAACTGCAGATCGTTCAAATCGTTCTGTGGTACCTGGACTCAGGCTGTTCCAAGCATATGACTGGAGGCCGGTCGCGGCTCATAGACTTCGTGAGCAAATTCATCAGGACTGTTAGATTCGTTAATGATCATTTCGGTGCTATTATGGGTTATGGAGATTATGTTGTTGGTGATAGTGTCATCTCTAGAGTTTACTATGTGGAAGGTTTGGGTCATAATCTGTTCTCTATTGGTCAATTCTGTGATTCTGATCTAGAAGTAGCCTTCAGAAAACATACATGCTTTGTTAGAGATCTTAATGGTAAGGATCTGTTAAAAGGAACTCGTGGCTCAAATCTTTACACCATCTCTATCGATGACATGATGAGGGCTTCACCAATCTGCTTGTTATCAAAGGCTTCAAAAACAAAGTCATGGTTATGGCATCGTCGTCTCAATCACTTGAACTTCGGCACCATCAACGATCTTTCCAGAAAGGACTTAGTTGTAGGTTTACCTAGACTAAAGTATGAAAAGGATCATCTTTGTTCAGCATGCCAATTGGGTAAAAGCAAAAAGTTTGCCCACAAACCCAAACCTACTAACTCTGTCACAGAAGTTCTTCATATGATTCATATGGATTTATGTGGACCAATGAGGGTGCAGAATATCTTTGGGAAGAAATATGTGTTAGTTGTGGTTGATGATTACTCTAGATTCACCTGGGTCAAGTTCTTAAGGACAAAGGATGAAACTCCTGATATCATCATCAAACTCATCAAACAGCTGCAGGTTCGACTTAACAAAACAGTCAGAATTATCAGAACAGACAATGGAACTGAGTTTGTCAACAAACAACTTAGTGAATTCTATGAAAGCGTTGGAATCAGCCATCAAAGAAGTGTACCACGAACTCCTCAACAGAACGGTGTAGTTGAAAGACGAAATCGAACTCTTGTTGAAGCCGCTAGAACAATGCTGATTTACTCAAAGGTTCCAATGTTTCTCTGGGCTGAAGCAATTGCCACTGCATGCTACACACAAAATCGTTCCCTGATTCACACTGTTCATGGAAAAACTCCATATGAACTTGTCCACAACAGAAAACCTAATCTCTCTTTCCTTCGTGTGTTTGGTGCATTGTGTTATCCAACTAATGAGGGTCAAGACTTAGGCAAACTTAGGGCTAAAGCTGACATTGGAGTATTTGTAGGATATGCACCAAACAAAAAGGGATACCGAATTTACAACAAAAGAACCCAAAATATCATGGAAACAATTCACGTTACGTTTGATGAGCTGACCGGTCAAATGGCTCCTGGACACTCCAGCTCAGGACCCGCACTTCAAAACAGTCCCATTGGTTCATCCCTTGTTCCAAACTCTTCTCAAGAAACTCCATATGTACCTCCATCTGAAGATGATTTAAAGAAATTTGTTGATCCTATGTTTGATGAACTGTATGATTCAATTACTAATGAGGTGTTGATCCCTACAACAGAGGATGCTCATATTCCTGTGAATGAAGTCAATCCTTCAGTCTCAATATCTTTAAGTCAAGAAGCACCTGCTGCTGATCCTTCAGTCTCATTAACAAATCATCATTCTTCAAATGTACATCATGGAAATGTTTCTGGCATCAATGATGAAGTTAATCCCTTTTCTACTCCTGAAGATGCTCCATTTGAAAACATATTTGCTACTCCTGAATCATCATCAGAACCATCTTCTTCAGGAGATATCGACTCAACTACCTCAGTTCCTCAACAACTGCCACATGAACACCTCAGAAAATGGACTCACGATCATCCATTAGACAACATCATTGGAAATCCCTCTCGTCCTGTATCAACCCGGAAACAACTTGCAACCGATGCCTTATGGTGCTTCTTCAACTCCGTACTATCTAAGATCGAACCAAAGGATGTTAAAACCGCCATGAATGAAGATAGCTGGTTCAATGCCATGCAAGATGAAATTCATGAGTTTGATCGACTTAATGTATGGGAGTTAGTACCTGCTCCAGACTGTGCTATGATTATTGCTCTTAAATGTATCTTCAAAGTGAAACTTGATGAGCATGGTGATGTGTTGAAGAACAAGGCTCGATTAGTTGCTAAAGGATACCGTCAAGAGGAGGGTATTGACTTTGAAGAATCTTTTGCTCCTGTTGCTCGAATCGAGGCAATCAGAATCTTTCTGGCTAATGCTGCTAGTAAGAACATGGTAGTCTATCAGATGGATGTGAAGACGGCATTTCTGAACGGAGATCTTAAAGAAGTCGTCTACGTCAGCCAACCCGAAGGATTTGTGAATCAAGAGCATCCTACTCACGTTTATCGTTTGAAGAAGGCTCTTTATGGTTTAAAGCAAGCTCCAAGGGCATGGTATGATACACTGTCAAAGTTTCTTCTATCAACCGGATTCATCAAAGGAGCAGTTGATCCTACATTGTTCACCAGGAAGTCAGGCAAACATTTAATTCATGTTCAAATTTATGTTGATGATATTATTTTTGCCTCGACAGACCCAATGGAATGTGATCGTTTTTCAAATGAAATGAGTTCAAAATTTCAAATGTCAATGATGGGACAAATGTCATTTTTCTTGGGATTACAAATTTCACAAAGTCCCGGAGGCATTTTTATAAATCAATCTAAATATGCAACTGAGATCTTAAAGAAATTTGGATTTGATTCAAGTGACATTGTTGACACCCCCATGATTGATTGAACCAAACTCGATGAGGACCACTCAGGGATCATGATTGACCAAACGAAATATCGTAGTATGATTGGATCCCTGATGTACCTCACAGCTAGTAGACCAGACATCTTGTTCGCTGTTTGCATGTGTGCTAGATACCAGGCTAAGCCTACTAAAAAGTACCTTGAAGCAGTTAAACGGGTCTTTTGGTATCTCCAAGGAACCATCAATATGGGACTATGGTACCCGAAGGACACCGGTATGTCTCTAACGGCCTATGCAGATGCTGATCATGCAGGTTGTCAAGATACACGTTGAAGTACTTCTGGAGGTGCTCAGTTTTTGGGTGATAAGCTTGTGAGCTGGTCTTCAAAGAAGCAAATGAGCACTTCTATTTCCTCTACAGAGGCTGAATACATAGCCATGTCATCCTGTTGTGCTCAAATCTTATGGATGAAATCTCAATTATCTGACTATGGCTTTGTATTCAACAAAATCCCTCTGTACTGTGATAATAAAAGTGCTATTGCTCTCTCATGCAACAATGTTCAACACTCAAGAGCAAAGCATATCGACATTCGACATCATTTCATCAGGGAACAAGTGGAAAAAGGTGTGGTGGAACTCTATTTTGTGAGGTCTGAATATCAGTTATCAGACATCTTCACCAAAGCTCTTCCTAGAGAACGTTTTGAGTTTATTCTTCCACGACTTGGCTTGAAAAGCCTTCAACCAGAAACACTCAAACGTCTTCAGGAGGAAGACGAGGAGTAAAGGTCTATCTTCATCTATCTCTTGTATATATTTATTCGAAAAACAAAATACAAAATTATAAAACCTTCAAAAAATCAAATAGAAAAATATAAAACTTTCAAAAATCCATAAAAATTTGAAAAATTCGAAAAATCTTCAAAAAATATTGTCATTTTGTCATGTTTCTCTCGATTCGATAATATCTACGGTCTTGATGTTGTCATTCAAAGAATGACACGAGACTTTAGATGTTGTTCGAATTTAAAAAAAAAATAAATAAATAAAAAAAAATAATAATAATAATTTTGGGGGAAAGAGAAAAAAAAATGGTTTATTGTCATTTCATGCAATAACCTGGTTTTAAAAGAAAGAACAGAGCCATTTTTTACAATGTTTTCAAATTCCATGCTCTGATTCTATAAACATTTATCTGCTGAAAACTATATGCTTTGAAAAATAACTCGGTCTCTATTTTTGATAATCATCAGGACTGATTTGTCAAAATCTCTATCTCGCAATCAACAACCTATGTCATTGATTGAGGGGGAGAATGATTTCAATTAAATTAAAAAGTTATTTGGCATTAAATTGTTTTCAAAAGATATAAATGCATGTTTTATCAATGGAGTTTAAAGTCTTAAAATCCGATCCTTATCAATTCAAACGCTTTCATAATCAAGTCACATTTCTCCTTAAAAGCTTTCAAAATCAATTTAAATCCATCAGAGATCACAAATCTCAAATGATTTGATAATTGTGATCGGGGGAGAATGTGTGATTTAAATTGGATTTAAACTGATAATTCGGTAAATGGTTTTATAAGGATGTATATGCTGTCCTTCCCACATGTGACAAACGATTTCAAATTTTTCAATGCACATGTTGAGGGGGAGCATCTATCTTAAACCTATGATTTGTAATGGGATCATTTATCTCAATGTGCAGGTTCCCTCTAGTATGTGCAAAACTCTTTTTAAACCTCGAGGCACATATTGAGGGGGAGCAAATTTATGGAAACCTCATCCTTCCTGAAAATGCTTTATCTACTTGATTTGATCAGGGAAGTGATGTTGATATCTTTTAGAAAATGGTAATCAAAGAAGTAAATTCTTCCTCTTGCCTCCGTGTGCAAAACGATTTCAAACATTTGATGCACATGTTGAGGGGGAGCACCTGTTCTAAAACTATCAAAAACAATTCAGGCACAAAATGTTTTGATAATATATCACAAGTATCTGGATTGATTTTCAAAGGGTTTTCAATTGGTTCCAATGGCAGATGAACAATACCAAATTGACCGACCAACTTTACTTTATGTACGGTGATATAAGGATGATAAGGTTAGGTATGTGTTCCCATGATCCGCCAGAACCGGAGGGATCTACCCAGGGACAATCCACTAGTTAGTGTAGAAGTCCTTAGGTATGATGATAAAAGGAGAAAAGTGAGATATGGGAAGAGTGCGGACTGAGATAGAGCAAGTACTGGAACAAACCCAACAAGGTTCTTGCTATGAAGTCTCGGTAAGCACTGAAGGGGTTGAAGAATTAAAAAGAATTGAATGAGAAAAGGGTGAAAACAAATAGCCCTCCAGTTATTCAACCTTAGGGCAGAAACCGGGTTCACTTCATATGCTACTGATGGTAACATCAGTATTGAAGACAAGACGTCATGGACCCAGTGACGCACTGCACTTCAACTTTCCAAACCACTCAAGTTCCTCTTAAAAAGGGCTTGTTTCATTCTCACGAGGAACCGACATTATCTATCGACTTTCTCTTAGAGATTGTTGATATTGAAGAAGGAGACCCTCTCCCTAGTCTCCGGCACAGGATCCAAATATGCACAAATTGAGTCTAGAGCCACGAGATCATCAATAAATCTCATTAGGACACTTTCAATGAAGACTCTCTGTTTCACACAATGTGGAAAGAGAGATTATATCTTGAGTCCTACGCATTATCCTTGTGGTATTGCCAGAACATCTGAGTGATGTGTTTACATATTCACTATGAAGATGGAAAGCCTTCTGGAGCCAACATCAAACAAGCTCCTGGTAGGTGGCATGTGAGATCTATTATATGGATCAACCATGTGACAACTGAACAGAAACAATGGGGCGATTCAATCTCTTGAATCAATCCTGGTTCAGGTTATGGATTGACGGATACCTTTGAAAAACCGGTCTTTGTGCTTATAAACTCTTTTCTTTAGCACATCGACCATGTACTCATTTTTTTCAAACCAAAAGGTGTTTTTATGATTGATAATTGATTTTCAACAAAACCTTCGTTGTATTGCAAAAACAATTTCTATTGAGCAATACACGATTGTTTTTCAAATCTCTTTTCATCAATCAGTGGACTTCAAATTCGCTGGTTCACTCACTCCGTGTTGTCTTCTTTGAGATGTTCCGGTTTGAGAACAGCTAGAACAGTTGCGAAACCCTGTCAAGGAAATTCTTCGGAATTATACCTGATCACAGGCAGTACATGTACTGATCAACGGGGAACCGTGGGCCGTGTACCTCAATTCAACGAAAGTGATCAAAGACACTTTCGTGCGATTTATTGCTAACTGTTGTATGCAGGTACGCCCGACGTTTGCAGCTGATCAGAATGAAGCCGTCAATCCATAGCCGCATGCTCACTTAACACATTCAACTCAAAGAATTCATGACTGGTGCATCAATGACTCTGATATTTTCACTCCATGCTTCTGCTACGCTGCTGACAATATCATGATTCAACAAATGCTTCCGCTACTCTGATGAGAAGATTTAATGATCCAGAATGTGAGCATGTCAGTCCTAAAGTCACAACATCACATAATACCAACTCCACAAAGGATGTCTCAGAGATTTTTAATTGCTGATGATCTCAAAAGCTGGCTCAAATTTATTATCACGTGGATCAGTAAAAGACCTCCACTTGAAGTAACCAAACATGCAATGTGAAGAATCAATGACTATGAGCTTAGGAGCAAAGGACTACATCAAGAATGCAAGATCAATTGTTAATGTAATATCTATTTGTATTCAATGTATTTTTGGTACATGATTGAGGTGACCTCCCTTAGGGGGAGATTGTTAGGAATTAGAAATTCTATATATTAAAGAGTCGGTCACCTCAAGTATATGTAATCGTTAGAAAGCTCGTAGTCGTAGTTCTTTTAAGTTAAGTAGTATTTAGTTAAGTAACACCGTGGAGGACGGACGGGTCTTTACCCACTGTATGCCTGATCCACAGCCCGATGTGTGGCGATTTATGTAAGACTATAAATACTCTCTACCTTCCAAGGTAGAGAGTTGGAGCTCATAATAATATCTTTCACTTTCTCTCACTAAGTTCCCTAAACCTCTAACTTTCTCTCTCTAGAATTCCACTTATACGCCCACTTTGTGTTATGGTTTGATGTGTATGTGAAAACTAATATCTAACATTCGGGTTGCCAATAATGTTAGCCAGATGATGGTCTTTTGTCCATCGGTGTGTAGAGGGTTGATGTTGGTATACATTGTGCAGATTCTGAGGATTCAAATGGTTTGTTGAAGATTCTGCGACATCTGGTGCAGCAGTCTCATTAGCAAACGGGTTGAAGAACGCATTTGGATCAAAATCTGTAGGTGGGGGTACTTCATTCAGAATATCATCAGCTGGTCATCATTGTTGGAAGCGGTGTGTTCAACTGTTGTGTTGGAGTCAACTGGTGTAGGTGCATCTTCAACAGTAGTTGTTGTAGCAGGTGTATCAGGTATAGGAATATTATCAGGTTGTGCAGCGGAAACAGCGGATACACCTGGAGCACGTTCATCAATATCGTCACAGAACAAAGGAGCAAATAACCTTTCCATTTGTTGACGAGTTAGCTGGGGGCTTTGTTCAGCTGATGATGGGGGTTGAGGGAAGTTTAAACGGTTGTGACCGGGTTCTAAGCTGTTATACTCAAAAGCCATCTCCGTGAGTTCATCAAAATGAGCATGAATCATTTCCATTACCTCCTTAGTTCGACGATTCCAGATTCGGAAACCTTTAGAATTGTCACAGTATCCAATAAAGACTCCAATATCAGCTTTGGCTTTGAGCTTTCCAAAATCATCACGATCATTATTCGGATAGCAAAGGGATCCAAATACATGAAAGTGTTTGAGGTTCGGTTTATAGTTGTGGACAAGCTCGAAAGGTGTTTTGTTGTGGCATTTTGTGATCATAGAACGGTTTTGAGTATAGCATGCAGTAGATACAGCTTCTGCCCATAAGTAATCTGGAAGTTTAGCATTGATTAACATTGTTCTTGCAGCTTCCACTAACGTTCGGTTTCGTCTTTCAACAACTCCGTTTTGTTCAGGTGTACGTGCAATAGATGTTTGATGTTGAATTCCCACTTTCTCATAGAATTCACGAAGGGTTTTGTTAACAAATTCAGTTCCTTTGTCTGTTCTGATTATCCTGACGGTGTTGCGGAGCTGAACCTGTATTTTTGTGAGAAAGGTGATGATCATTTGTGGAGCTTGGTCTTTGCTTCGAAGAAAGTAGACCCAAGTCTATCATGAGTAGTCATCAACAATTACTAAGATGTAGCGTTTGCCATTGATCGTTTGCACGCGCATTGGGCCACACAAATCCATGTGAAGAAGGTGAAGCACATGCTGAGAGCTGTGTTCCACCTTTGAAGGAAAATGAGCACGAGTGCTTTTCCCTTGTTCACAGGCTGAGCAAAGGTGATCTTTTGAATACCGGAATCGTGGGAGTCCTTCAACTAGTTTGTGTCGAGCAAGGTTGGTGATGGTTTGAAAGTTTAGATGTGAGAGACGACGGTGCCATAGCCAGGATTTTGTAGATGTTGCCTTTGAAAGTAAGCAGATGGGAGAGGAAGCAACCATGTCTTGCATAGAGATAGTGTAGAGACTAGAGTTACGCGAGCCAGACATAAGGTCATTTCCTTGTAGATCACGAATGAAACAAGTTTTCTCCCTGAAAGCAACCTCCAAATCTCCATCACAAAATTGACCTACTGAAAACAGATTGTGACCGAGGCCTTCCACATAGTAAACCCTGCTGATTTCGATGTTCCCATTGACATAATCTCCGTAGCCCATGATAGCTGCGAAGTGATCGTTCCCGAACCTGACAGTGCCAATGAACTTTGCAATAAAGTTTGATAACAGTTTAAGGTTGCCTGTCATGTGTCAGGAACATCCGCTATCAACAATCCAGAGAATGATCTGTATCATCTGCATTACACACAGACGACACAGATGGAATAGAAGTAGATGTGGAACCCGAAATGTTAGAGGGTTCCATAGCAGGTATATTAGACATACACACATTAATAATTTTAGGCATCCATTTAAATCCTAGTGTGTTATATACCCATTTCTGCCATCTATAACTACTCTTTGCTTTAGTCTTAGTGAATGCACTAGGTGGTACTACATTCTTAGGAGGTGAAACTGGAGCTATAGTGACAGCAAAGTTTGCCTTAGAATCTAAAGAAGGCGGTCTACCAAGCACAGACTTAGAATGATTAGTGGGCCTAGAGATATTCCGATTCTTTGGATTCCGTAATCGAGAGATTATAGCTTTAGCAACACATTTGTCATGACAATCAGAATTCATACTCTTCCGACAAATAACACAAGGTGCATCAGACTGAATATCAAAAGTACTTAACGGTTTAGCATTCGTTACATCACTATTTCTATTACATTTGCCAGACGCAACATCTATAGTGGAAGCAACATGAGTCTTATTCAGAGTCCTAGGGTGTTCTTCTACTTTAGCATTCCTTATTGATCTTTTCTTAGGTCGCAACTTCCTATTCTTCGATTGAGTGCTCCTAGGCTGTGAAGTGCGGACGTTTGGAAAAGACACAACTATTCCTGTTTCAGTAGAGGGAAACACGTTAGCAACTTGTGATTTGGCAGTAGGGATTCTAGGTTCACGATTACTAAGTGTGACTGGTGCTAATCTCTTAATCACGCTAGGCGGAAGTTGTTCATACTTTCCTAACATTTCCCTTAACTTAGAGATAGTGTGAATCAAATCTTGATTTTCAGAACGAATATTACCAGCAAAATTCATGACTTCTCTAGTGTGAGCAAGATAGTTATCAAGTTCGTTAGATGCTTCATGACGAGTCTTATTGAGTAAATCAAATATGACAACATATTCCTGTTTCACTTTTACAAGTTCTTGTTCATATTTAGAAATTTGACTTTTCAAAGACACGTTTTGATCATCCAGTTGCTCAATTTTAGGATCAGAAGATTTTGCACTCAACTGAGCGATTTTCTTTTGAAAACTAAGTTGATGATTGTGAATATCTTTTTCACACCAATGAAGACGACGTTTTGCATTGTAAATGTCATTGAGTAATCGTTTATTTTCAGCTTTTAAAGACTCGATCTGAAGCACATTATCGGTGTTCTCAACAGTTACAACATTTTCAACAATATCAGCCGAGATATAATCAGATGCATATGGCAAAGAATGAAACAACACAGCATTATGGACATCAGCACATATAAGGTCTTCCAAGAGTCGATCAACATCTTTTCTCAAAAGTTTCTTTTTACGTTTAGTATTAGAAATGGATGTTTCTGTTTTCTCGAAAACGACCTTCATAGTTCCAAGTTCCTTATGAAAATCCCGTTCCCAGGCTAATGCACAACTTTTCAAGTTTTTAACATTAGGTAAAAGATTTTTCTGAAAAATGTCTCTTTGTTCCCTCGCCAGAGGCGATTGAAAATGTTCAATTTTGATTTCAGAGCGATATTCTATCTCATGTTGTAAAATTTTGAGGTCAGCCATGAAAATGTCAAAATATCTAAGAATATTTCGATTTTCAGGTTTTGAGTTTACTTCACTAATTGAAGGTAAAGGACCATAAGTTTGTGCATAATCTGTTTTGGGATTTACATTAGAAGACTCAGGTGTTTTGATGATAACCCTTGGTGTGTTAGAAGAATCCGTTGGTGTGACGAAAGTGACCGCGTTTTTATAATTAAAAGGTTTGTTGTAAACAACATTTTTTAATTTTGATCGACTCTCGTCTTCTGCATCTAATTCCTCTTGACGATGATATTCAACAACACTCATAACAGTATTATCAATTTTGTATTCTGCACTGGAAACTTCAGGAGTTGGTTTGAATGTTTTTAGTGAAAGCTTTGGTTTGTAATCAGCTAGATTTTTTCCATATCCTTTTGGATTGGGTTTTAAGGTAAACTTTTCAATAGCTGTTACTGATTCACCATGTTTGTAAACAACAGTTTTAAACTCTTTAAGTTTGTTTTGCAAGCCGATAATTTCTTCAAGAAGGTCATCTACCCGATTCGTTGAATGCTTTTTGTATGCGGAGAACTGTTTTTGACAAGTTAACAACTCAGCTTTAGCTTTTTGATTTTCCAAGGTGAGAGCGTTAATTTGCTTTTTATGTTCATGTTTCAGTTGTTCTAATTCAGACAACAAAGCATTCTTCGAAGCGGCTAGATCACGCATCTGTCTCTCTAAATATTTTTCGTTTTGATGAGATTTTGTAAAAGCGGCTTCAAAACCTTTTTCACGGTTTTCTTGAGTTTTGAAAACGTTGAGTTACATTTGTAAGCATTCAAAATCCTTGGTTAGCAGTGCATTTTTACTTTTTAAGGTCTGATTTAATGCAACACATTCAGCAATTTGGGATTGTTGGTCTTTAAGAAACAGAACAAGATCTGGATGAGGCAAAGGTTCATCGTGTTCAACGTGAGTCACAACATGATCATTATTTAGATCCTCAAGTATAACCACGGAGTCAATTTGATTATCAAGGGAAACCATAAGGTCATCTGGATCATCAAATGTGACTACGGGGTTTATTTGAAAATCGGCAGAATGAGATGTAGATGACTCATTTTGAACATTCTGAGCCGTGCCGGATTCAGATATTGACGGAGATATTAGTTCAGATATGATGATGGTTTGTTCGGGTACCTGAGACAAGCCATCAGTGTCATACACTGGGCCTGTTTCACTCATGTGTAACTCTTGCATATTAGCCATCAACATAACAGCTGCATTGGCCTGCAAGTCCTCCATATCATCATCTGAGTCTGCATCTGCCATAAAGCTCTATTCTTTGTCTGTGAGAGATCCTCCAGCTTCATCCTTAAGAGCCAAAAGTAAAGCCTCTTTGAAATAAGCACTGCCCCTAGTCCTCGGCTTTGGGCATGCATTAGCCAGGTGTCCCTTCTCATTGCAGTTGTAGCATCTAAGACCATTTAACCGATTTTGAGCATTTCCCTGTTCCACCACTTGAGCTCTGTTGTTATTCGTACCCACAACATTAAACCCTTGACCACCGCCCATCTGACGACCATAATCACGATTCTGAACTTCAACACGTCCATTGTTGACAACAGCTTGAGTCCGTGTGTTAGATGAGGAACGAATACGATTGTTGGATTTGTTGGTGTAACGGCCAAAAGCATTAGCAATCATCACAAATCCTTGTTGCAATGCTTCGAACGGATCGATTTCCTCAGTCGCTTCACTGACATATGCCTGAGCATTGTTGTTATATGGAACCAATTGATTTTGTTGAGGTTGTTGCTGTGAAGGTGTGTTTGAAGCAGTTGGTTGAGTTGATGGTTGAGAGGGATAATTTTGTTGAGCATACAAGGCAAGTTGTTGATTATCTGGATGTGACTGTTTAGCAATTTGAGCACGGAGAATCCTTTCCCGATCAACTTCCTTTTCATGAGGCTTCAAGTAATCGTACAACAATCCATAAGTAGAATGATGCATATTCTTTGCTTGACGGAGAAAAATGACATACTTCTCCCATTCAGGACCAAGACTACTCAGGAACTCAGTATTCACTGCAATTCTTGGCATGATGATGTTGTGTTTATCCAAATCATTGATGATGTCTGAAAATCGATGATGATAGGACTCTAGTGTCTCTCCAGGTTCAATCATGAAGTGTTCATAAGCCAAGTAAATTTTGGATTCCAAATCTTCCTGATTGAGTACAGATCCTTCCATAAGAAGACGAATATGATCCCACATTTTTTGTGCAGTCTTTTGAGCATCAACACTACGAAGAATTGGGTTTGGTAATCCTAAGAGGATGTATTCCATTGCAAGTTCATCAGCTTCATAGTGTAGAAGTTCTGTAGCATTTAGATCTGCAACAGTAGCAATGTTGGTTTGTTCATCTCTTGGTGGAACAGCAGTTGGATCTCCGGGTACAATGACAGTAGGCATCTCAAATGGACCTTCCAAGATAACCTTCTTTAAGAACTTTCCATGTGCCTTCTTCAGATCACAAAACCTAAAGAACCTTATCACCCATTGATCGTAGTTTCCTGGAGTGAGCATTGGAGGTCTATCAAGTGATCCAGCTTCATGAATTGATTGTTGGCTGCTTAAAGCTTCACACATCTTTGCAAACCAAGTGGGTTCCTTCATAGTGTTCCTTGATAGATGTTGATTGAAATCATTTGTGTAGGGTTGAACTTGAAGGCTTGGTGGTGTTTGAACCATTTTTGGTGGTGGAATTGCACCAATTTGTGGATTATGTTGTTGATTAAATTGTTGTTGATAAATAGCTTGTTGTTGATTCCATTGTTGATGTTGTGGAGTTAATTGTTGTTGTTGTTGATGATTATAAGTGTGAGGGAAATAGTTAGAGTATGGTGGTTGAGACATGTTGAAAAACTTATGTAGTAAAAATGGATCTTTGTAGTCGAATGAACCTTTGTTGATGAAGTGTCCTTAGGCGTAGAAAAGACAAGAACCAAGTAGCACTTATGCGTAAAAACACCAAAGTTACGCGTAACAATTAGGAGTTACGCGTAGGATTTAGCTTACGCATAAGCAGGGAAAAGACTCTAAAGTTATGCGTAGACACAAGTTAGGCGTAGAAACTTAGGCGTAGGATTTCCTTATGCGTAGAACTAGGTTTACGCGTAAAGTGAATCTTATGCGTAGGATTTCTACGCGTAAGCTTTATGCTTATGCGTAATTTTAGGGTTTTTGCCCAAATGATCTTTTACACTATCACAGTGCAAAGGATATCCAAAGTCGACGTATTTTCAGACTTATCCAAGTAAGAAAACACGGAATAAACCAGGAAAATGAAGATCAAACCAAGAAAGCACTTACGCGTAGTTTTAGGGTTTTACTACGCGTAGGAATGCTCAAAATTTTGATTCTGTCCAAAAGTGTTTCTAAACCAGTTTTTGTGTGATAAAATAGCTTCAATAACACCAAAATACACAAAAGTGTGAAACTTGATGAACCAAAGCCTCTAAAACAGTTATGCGTAGAATGAAACCCACGTTCAAAAACTCGATCAAAAACAACTATCCACGCATAAAGTTTGAAACTTTTTGCCAAAAACAAGTATTTTAACACCTCAAAACGTTGAAAGTACAAGAATCTTGGATTAGAAAGTGTAAAAAAACAAGTTTTGAAGCGAACCAAAGTATCAAGGTGCGTTTTAGGCGTAGGACCGAAACCCACTTTAAAAACAAACACGATTCACCCAACTAGTAGGCGATTGATACCACTGTTAGGTCACTAGTTTTACAAACACAAGTAATATAGAAAGAGATAAGGCGATTGATCAAGTAAACAAGCACACATACACGATAATAGTAGCACGGTTAGGCGTAGGAATATGTGTGAAAAGAAAACTTGAACAACCAACCCTCAAATGAGGGTTTACAAGAGTATTTATAGGAGGGAAGCTAGGGCAACACTCCTAGTTCCCATCCTTTCCTATATGGGCTTGGGCCTAAGCTCATGGGCCTTCTACATAAGCTTAAGGCTAATAACAAACATAAAGGCCATAATAAAGCTAACTATTACATATTAATTACTAACACTTGATTATGGTTTAGGAGTGATTCCAACCAAGTTCCTTCATGTGCTCCTTGCTTGAGGGGGAATACTTATGTCCCTTTATGTGCTTGTGTCAGTTATCCTGCCTGTGTGTTTTTGATGCATGCTACTTGGAGTGATTTAAGTTGCATAATTTTATGTATATTGGACTCATGTGCTTGTCTTTTGAAGTTATGCAAGTTGATAAGTCTCTTCATGTATGTGAGTTGTTATGAAGTGGTTGTATATGCGAGTTGATAATATGCGAGTTATTAAGTCTCTAACTGCATACGAGTTGTTCTGTAATGGCAGTATATGCAAGTTGATAAATCTCTTGATACATGCGAGTTGTGTTACCTGTCTAAACATGTGATTTGTTAGTGTAGGGACTTAAAGTGACAAGTCGCAATACCCATTTCTTGGTTTAAGTAAAGCGTGATGACTCATAGTCAAAACACTTGTCTTTTTGGTCAAACCTTTTCACACCATTCTCTCTCTATTTTCTTCGAAGCGAGTTGCCTCTTGCGTATTCGTGTGGTAGGATTCTTGACATTGCTTTTCATGATTGTGTTATGAATACTTATACATCATTCCTCTAAACCTTACGTATCTTGCAGATCCCCTCACCTTTGATCCGCTCATCTTATAACTGATTATTAGGTTTGAATCCCTCAATTTATTTCCTGTTATGTGTAATTGTTAGAGGCATCAGATATTGAATGTGTTGAGGTTTCATTATCATGATCTGATGATTGATTATAAGCGTGTATTATGGATTTAGGTGATGTGGTGTTTGTTTGGGTTTAGATCGATGTATTAGATTTTGGTTGTATGATTGGTTATTATCAGTGGATTGTCTCCCTTGTATCCTACATCCATGTGTTTCTCTTTCAGTGTTGTGGTAATTGACTTATCATGTGTAAATGAGCAAGTTGTTCTGAGACACTCATTGTGTATTCTTGTATGCGAGTTATCCTTGGTTGCTTGTATGCGAGTTCTTATATGCGAGTTACATATGTTATGCTTGTATGCGAGTTGCACGAGTTGTTTTTCAATGCGAGTTGTCCCTTGATTATTAATATATGCGAGTTGCCATATGCGACTTGTCTCATACGTATTGACGTATGTGAGTTAATATACACACTGAGACCCATGCGTGTTATGTTATTCGAGTTGATCATATCTTTGACCAAAGCGAGTTATGTAATGCGAGTTGCCCCTTGAAACTCAATATGAGAGTTGTCTTTAGCTACTTGATGTATGCGAGTTGTCCTATGCATGTAGAGTTGTGCGAGTTATTATATGCAATTTGACCTATGCGAGTTGTATCATGCGAGTTGTCCATATTGCAAGCTGTATTAACTTACAACTTGTCCTATGCAACTTGTTCATATTGTAGATGTGTCCATGCAACTTGATTTATATATCTTTCTATCTAGGTCTCTACATGCTGATTGCATTTTACCATTGATGTGCTTTTTATGTCTCCGTCTTAGTCATATCTTGGTTTCTGATGTTTGCATATATCTTTGTATGCTTTAAATCACAATCTAAGAACTTATGATATGGGGTGGCTATTTGGTCAAACTAATAACTTTGTCTTACCTAACAAACTTTTCGGATATTGTTGTTGTTGTATGTGTGCTCTTCAGATCTCAATGGCAGACACCACGTCCTCTAAGAACCTTGCTACCACTGCATCAACCATTGTTCCTACTGATGAGGAAATACTTCCATATGCATAATGGGTGACAATAGCAAAGAGAAACTGCTATGTGGATGTAGATAGAAGCCAACATAATCCAATTTACCGATTGGCTATTGACATTTTGAAGGACACCAACTTCTTTGGAGCCTTAACCATGCGTTGCACAATTCCTTCCATTTATATTCAACAATTCTGGAAGACTGTTACATGGGACAAGATCACTTCTACATACTCGTGTAAGCTTGAAGAAAAGTGGTATGACATCACCACTGAGACTCTCAGGGATGCTCTTCAGATCACTCCAAGAGACCCCTCAAATCCATTCGTCATTCCACCCACAACTGAAGAACTAATAGAGTTTGTTGATGAATTGGGTTATCCAGAAAAGTTAACTAATATCTCTGCATTCATCAAAGCAGAAGTGTATCAACCATGGAGAGCAATTGTTACGATTCTCAACTTATGCTTAACTGGTAAAACTTCAGGGCAGGACAGAGTAAGAGCTCCTACTCTTCAAATTCTATGGGGGTTGGTTAAAGGGAAAAACATTGATTTTGCGGAACGTATTTGGGAAGAATTCTCCTTGTCTTTAGACACATTCATCGCTGATAGACAAAACTCTCTTAATAAAGTCAAATGAAGGAAAGGCCTGGGCAAGAGAGTGATTCCTAGCATCAGGTTTTCAAAGCTCATTATCCAGCATCTGCAACGGACTCACAAGTTTACTCCCCGAAGTGAGTCAGCTTTCCATGAAGCCAGTGATGAATTCATTCTTGGCAACTTTAAATATGTTGCCAGAGGACAGGACAAAGAAATCTTTGGAATGCCTATCCCTGAAGCTCTTCTTACTGAAAGAATTAAGAAAGCTGACTATTTTAAGAAATACATGAAGAAGGTCTCAGGCACAACCAATGATGACTCATCAAATCCTAATCTCACGAAATCCATATCCAAACAATCTGAGTCTACCTACGCAAGTCTTCCCAAGAAGAAGAAGAGACCTGATAGCTCAGTATCTACTGACTCTCCGTCTCAAAAGAAAAAAAGGAGAAGGAGAGACGCTGGAAAGGATAAAGATAAAGGAGAGATGAGATTACTGGATGAAGACGAAGCAACACTGCAACAAGGAATCCAATTGAGCTTGGAAAGTCTCGACATACCACAAAGACAACCAGTGGGAGGGGTTACGATATGTGAACCTGAGTCAGCATTACGCCAAACCACTTCCGTTGCACAAGGCAAAGGCAAAGGAATTGCCGGAGTAGACACTGAACAAGCTACTCAAATGTTATTGACCATTTCCTCTCCGACTCCAAAAACAACAACACGATTTGTACTCAAGAAAAGAAATGTTGAATCATCCTCAGCTCAAGTACAATCTAGAGTGAAAAAGGATGTGTCTGATACACCAGAGGAAACCATTGCTGCTAGTGACACTCAGTCAGAAAGTCAGGAATCAACACCTTCTACAGATACGGTTTCGGTGCTTGAGACAGAGACTGAACATATGGACACTGACAGACAAGATACGGAGGTTGGGGGAAATGAACTGCTGGAAGGTTCATAGGAGACTCTTAAGCCAAGATCTGAGGATCACGTAAGTCTAAAAGAAGCAAACGTATCTACGGGTTCTCTGTCTTCACTAAAGAATCTTGAACCTGACTTTACTTATGGCGACCAATTTTTAAAACACAGACCATCAGACATTGAGTCTGACAAGCCAAATGATGATAAAGAAGAAGTTAAGTCTATGTTCACGGTCACCATCAAGCAAGACACATCAACTATTCCTCCGATGTCAACACCAATTGTCACCTCATCATCAACAACTCCATCAATCGCACCTTCACCACTAACTCCTGCTCAAGCAACCGCACTTCCACCACCAGAGCCTGCTACAATTTCTCCACCAGTTGTCATTGTTAGTGACTTTGTCACTCCACCAGTTTTAGTACCTCCCGCCAAGTCTACGGAACAACTTCTTGAAGAAGCACTCAAAAGAATCAATGTCCTCGAGATGCATCATTTTCCTGAAACAGTTAAGCTTCTTGATCGTCGTGTTTCCAAGCTGGAAAACCTCAATTTTGAAACTGCTGTTGCAAATGCTATTGAAGCAGAAGTAAAAGATGCAGTGGAATGGGCAATGAAAGCTCATATGCTTCAGAGGTTTAAATATTTGCCTATTTCTGATATGAGATCAGTTCTTGCCGACAAGATGTATGATGCAGATGAGCATTTGGATGATGTTCATAAGAAGTTATATGAAGCTCTCGAAGAATCAATCAAGCACGATAATCACCTGCAGTTTTTGGAAGACATTCGTGAACGACAAAGTAAGAAAAAGAGAAGAGTGGTGTTGATGGAATCAATTTCTGGAATACCAAAATCTCCACCACCTCCTCCACCTCCAACTGGTAGAGTTGGGTCATCTGCAGCTGGTGGATCTTCCGGTACTGCCACTACTCATAAGACTAACCCACCAACACCTCCACCAAAATCTTCCAATCAAACTGGATCATCAAGTGGTCAAGGATCTCAGAAGACCTCTACAGCTTGGACCACTGTTGATTCTAGGTTTACACCTACATTCTCTACTATTCCAGAAGAGCAAATGCTTAATGAAGAGTCTTACGTTGCCCAAGAGTCAGAATCTGAAGATGATGATGCTTCCACCAAGCATATCCCTAAGCTGTCCGAAGACGAAGATTGGTTTGATGCATACATTTCGGGTAAACGCATTAAAACCGCTAGAGCTGCACCATCCAAGGATATATCTCAAACCTGGTTAACCAAAGAAAGACCTCAAACTCCTGAACCTTTGTGGGCTATACCGGAGTCGGATTTGATTGTCCCTGACAATAACTGGGCAACCACCATTGTTGCCAACCATGAAGATCCTTCTGATGAGTCACTCCTACAAATGGTTTTGTGACAAGCAGGGAATCACTTCACTCACACCAAAGGATCTTGAGGGGCCAGCTTTCGAGATAGTCAAAGCCTTTCACTCTGATGCGGCTCATCTACAATTCCAAATGGAAGAGTGCCACAAGATGCTGACTGATCAAGTGGATGAAAATATCAGTCGTTTTAATATCAACAATCCTCTTCCTTTTGGCGGTGAACTCGGACAGAAGACTATACAATCTGATTTCTTCTTCAACCGAGACCTGGACTACCTACGTGCTGGAAATAAAGTAAGAAGACCAGCCTTATCTATTTCTAAGATGAAGGCTGCAACCTACTTAGATCCAAGTCTTGAGCAAATGGTACCTGATCAATTCTGGGTTGACAAAGAACAAGTATACGACATTGCTGCCTCATACGGCATTTCGCATTGGTGGTTCAAAAAGAAGAAGTTCTACATTGAAAGACATGGTGTAGAAAAGAGACGCAAAATTGTTCAATCAAAGCTGCGTATTCTAAGTGTGGTCAGTGTGGAAATATTCTCAATCTACGGCTATGATTATCTGAAGAAGGTTGTTCTTAGAAGAGCAGACTTGAAAGATCATGTTATTGAAGAAAACGACTTCAAACATTTTCTACCAAGTGATTTTGAAGATCTATATCTTCTGAACCTCCAAGGACATCTTGACCATCTACCTGTTCGAAAAAAGAAGTCTCTCTCTGCTGCAGTCAATCTTTGGATAAGGGGCTTAGTAATTCGAAAAAGAGTTGGTGATTTTCAACTAGGTGTGGAAAGCTACCAGACTCAGGTCAATCTAACGAGACCTCAATGGGAAGCCACAGGGCATGAATTCAGACGAGAATACACAGTGATTGACTCTCCTAGAGCAGTTATCTTTACCGACAAATACGAGTCAAGAATGCTAATGAGGCTGTGTGAACTATACAAGTTCAGTGATGGAACGCTCAAGATTGTTGAAGAAGAATTGATATCAAAGGTGAAGGAGTTCAAGCTAAACCTGAAGCCGGGAGACAACACGAGGTTCTAGAATGAACAAGATGTGAAGAGGTGTAAAGATTTTATTGCTGCTATCTGACGAAGACTTAAGACAAGTAAGATTTACCGCAGCCTTGAAAGCTTTGTGGGTGGGAGAATACGGGAAGGACACTACAAGTTACTTCAAAGAACAGAATGAAGACATCTTCCTTTTGTAGCTATGTTGTGTTTATATTATGTGTAATGTGGTGAATGTATTATGAACAACAATAACTATAATGTATATAGTAGTGATAGGTTATGGCTTGTAGTTTTCCCTTTTGTTCTAAAAAGGGAATTTAGGAGTGTTTTGTTTCAGATCAAATAAAACCGGACACATTTTTCTCCAACAAAATTTTTCTTACATATTTAAATCACTTGAGATCCAAAATCTCAAAATATTTGAAATTTTTGATAGGGGGAGAAAATGTGATATAAATATGCAATCAGATAAAATGTGATCTTCAAGACTCAATATATTGGCATCTTTCCTCATATGTGCTAAACCTTTTCGTGTATCGAAGCACACATTGAGGGGGATAACTTCAAAAGGTTTCATTGGATTCATCGATCGTGAATTCTGTTTCATATTCCCCCTACAAGCTCTATAATGTATGTAAAATACTAATTTTGATCAGAAAAGTGATGTCGATATTTTTAGAAAATGTTGATCAAAGAAGTAAATTCTTCATTCTCAATATGAGATTTTCAAGTCCTCTTGCCTCCATGTGCCAAAGCAATTTCAAACATACAATGCACATGTTAAAGGGGAGCTTTTTTCTGAAATATCAAAAACAATTCAGGTACAAAATGCTTTGATCATATATCACAAGTACCTGGATTGATTATTCAAATGGTTTTCAATTGGTTTCGATGGCAGAAGAACAATACCAAAAAGACCGACCAAATTTATTTTATGCATGGAGATATAAGGATGGTTAGGTTAGGTATTCGTTCCTATGATCCCGCCAGATCCGGAGGGATCTACCCAGGGACAATCCACTAGATAGTGTAGAAGTCCTTAGGTATGATGGAAAAAGGAGAAAAGTGAGGAATGGGAAGAGTGCGGACTGAGATAGAGCTAGAACTGGAACAAACCCAACAAGGTTCTAGTTATGAAATTTCGGTAAGCACTGTAGGGGTTGAAGAATGAAAAAGAAATGAATGAGAAAAGGGTGAAAAGAAATAGCCCTTTTTTATTTCAACCTAGGGCAGAAACCGGGTTCAATTCATATGCTACTGGTGGTTACCTAGGTAACACCGGTATTGAAGACAAGACGTCATGGACCCAGTGACGCACTGCACTACAACTTCCCAAGCTACTCAAGTTTCTCTTAAAAGGACTTGTTTCATTCTCACTGGGAACCTACATTATCTATCGACTTTCTCTTAGAGATTGTTGATATTAAAGAAGGAGACCCTCTCCCTAGTCTCCGGCATAGGAACCAAATGTGCACTATTGAGTCTAGAGCCACGAGATCATCAATATATCTCATTAGGACACATTATTTTGAAGACTCACTGTTTCGCATAATGTGGAAAGTGAGAATATATCTTAAGAGTCCTACGCATTATCCTTGTGGTATTGCCAGAACATTTGAGTGATATGTTTACATGTTCACAATGAAGATGGAAAACCTTCTAGAGCCAACATCAAAAAGCTCTTGGTAGGTGACATGTGAGATCTTTACAATAGGTCAAACTTGTGACAACTGGATTGAAACAATGGGGCGACTCAAGATTGAATCAACCTTGGTCAAGGAAATGGATTGACGGATACCTTTGAAAAACCGGTCGTTGTGCTTAAAAAATATCTTCTCTAGCACATTGACTGTGTATTATTATTTCAAAACAAAAGGTGTTTATGATTGATAATTGATTTTCCTTAAACCTTCGTTGTATTTCAAAACACTTTATATTAAGCAATACATGACTGTTTTTCAAATCACTTTTCATCAATCAGTGAATCACAATTCGCTGGTTCACTCACTCCGTGTTGTCTTCTTTGAGACGTTCTGGTTTGAGAACAGCTAGAACAACTGCGAAACCCTGCCAAGGAGATTCTTTGGAATTATACCTGATCACAGGCAGTGCTTGTACTGATCAACAGGGAACCATGGGCCGTGTACCTCAATTCAACAAAAGTGATCAAAGACACTTTTGTGTGTTTTATTGCTAACTATTGTATGCAGGTACACCCAACGTTTGCAGTTGTTCAGAATTGAGAAGTAAATCCATAGCCGCATGCTCACACATCACATTCATATCTAAAGAATTCATGATAGGTGCATATCTTCATCAACGACTCTGATATTTTCACTCCATGCTTCTGCTACGCTGCTGCAAATATCATGAATCAACAAAAGCTTCCGAAACTCTGATGAGAAGATATCATGATCCACAATGTGAGCGTGTCGGTCCCAAAAGTCACAAACTCACATGATGGCAACACAACAATGGATAATTTGGAGATTTTAACTTGCAGATGATCTCAAATTAAGTTCCTGATCACATATCTATGATCCACTCCACGTCACGGAATCACTACTATTACACGATGATAAAGCTTTGCAATTACAAGGTCTACGAGCCAAAGCATCAAAGATTTTAAATTAATTGCTAAGACTCTTTCAATGTAATTATTGGGGTGACCTCCCTTAGGGGGAGGTTGTTAGGATTTAGAAAATCCATACTGAAGTGTCGGTCACCCCAACGTATGTTTAGCATATTATAGCTCGTAGACGTAATAGTTTATCAGTTAGATTAGCAGTAGTGTAAGTAACACCGTGGAAGAAGGACGGGTCTTTACCCACTGTATGCCTGATCCACAGCCCGAAGGAGGGCGTAGTCATTTGTATAAATAGCCCTCTCCCCACAAGGGAGAGGGTTGGATGTTCATTTGGTAATCTAACCTTCCATTTGTTTTATCTCATAGAATATCCCACTTTCTCTCTCTAAACTATTAAACTATACGCCTACTTATGTTATGATATGATGTGTTTGTGAAATCCAATATGTTACACATTAGGTCCGAACGTTGCAATTTCTCCATTAGCTTAAAGAGTTAGTTTTCCAGCAAAGACATCCACCTTTGTATGGGCAGTAGCAAGCATAGGTCTACCTAAAATGACAGGTATTATGTTGTCTTCCGGAATGTCAAGAATCACAAAATCTACTGGGAAAATGAATTTCTTTATCTTTACCAACACATTTTCAACGATGCCTAACGGTGACTGCATGTCACATATTGAGACTCCCGATCAAGCAAGGGAGAGCTTCAAGTCACCAATTCCCATACGTAGGAACATCGAACGAGGCATTATACTTATGCTCGCTCCAAGATCAGCTAAGGCATTACACATATTGAGACTCCCGATCAAGCAAGGGAGAGTGAAACAATCTGGATCTTTTTCCTTCTGTGGTAGCTCGTTTCTCAAAACCGCTGAACATCTTTCGTTAAGTTGAATTGTCTCATCATTGCTTAATTCCTGCGGAATATCATCATGATTAGTTTTAATGGAATTAGTAATAGGGGAGTTTACCGATAAAGCTTGGTCCAGAAGTGATTATCTCTCCATGCTGATTCGTCGCTTAACTTTTTTCGAAAAGGTTGTCGGTTCTTCAAGGATAGTTTCCACCGTGTTGACAACTTCCTCTTCCCGAGCCGCTAGGTAATCTGTGTGGCTTGCGAACATGAGCTCATACTCTTTTCCAATCCCTTAATCTGATCTTCAAGAATTTTGAGAGAAGAGACTGTATTTTCCACCAATGTCTTCATCATCTTTTCAATTTTCTCATCTCGTTCCCTCGATTCCTTGATGTGGTCAAGAATCTTTTTTTCAAGATTGATCCCGGTTTTGGTCCCAAATACACTCTTAACCTTCTCAATCCTACATGCTTCAGCTTCTCTTTCTAGCATTCATTTTTCAAAAATTTCCCCATAATTGTATTCTTGCTTTGTCAATGTCTTCATTACCTTATGATCAAAATTGTCTCTTGGTCCGTACCCTGTATCCATATGCCATTTGTAGAAATGTTCAGAAATCCATTGAATACATTCCAAGGCTTGGTCAGGGGTCATGCTAGGAATATGTCTAGGAGAATCGAGTAGTTCTCGTGTTAGCGCATTAATTCCCCGATAGAAGATGTAGACGATCTGATGTTTGTTCAAATCATGAGTGGGACATCGATAAAGTAGCTCATTAAACCTTTCCCATGCCTGATAAAGCGTTCCTTCCCCTAATTGAACGAATTGATAGATTTTACCAAGAAGTTTGGCCCTTTTTTAAGGAGGGCAAAATTGCTGGACGAACTCTCTTCTTAATTTATCCCATGCTCCTTTACATTTGTTAGGGATTTTATTGTACCATCTTTTCGCAGTTCCAGTAAGAGTCATAGGAAAAATTCTTGCGGTGACCGAATAGCTCGCGGTGCCTCGGACGTTGAAAAGAGAGGATAAGTAGAGTACATCTTCTACATGATTCTGAACGTCATCATCCTTATCTCCAGAAAACTTAAGTTCATGTAACTCTCGAATAAATTGGTCTGGAGTAGTGTATTTTAAAGTACTAGAATCCTGTGTGAAGGTTCGTTGGCAGTTCTCATTTGGTCGTTCCAAATACTGCTCATGGTTAAGTCATCGATATTATTTTCCTCAATGACCTCCGGTTCTGCGTCAGACTGATCTGATTCGTAAAATGAAAAGATGTTATGAATAGGAACCGGAGAGTAAACTTTCCTTGTCCGAAATTGCTTCTCCGGATCATCGAATGGGGTGGCCAAAAAAGGCCTCGAGCTTCGAGTCTTGTATCCTGACATTTAAGAGAAGAAAGATACATATATGTTTACGTATAAAACATATATATTTTGTGTTTTGAAATATAAAACATATATGCTAATTTTTTTCGTGCATGCTTGTTTCAGATTGATTGATGAAGATGATGATATCATTTAAGACCGGGAAGTGGATGAACACGATTATACATGAAGATAATTTGCGACTTTTGGAGATATATGATTATTGCATGTGTTTTTGTACTTGTAATCAAGTGAAATGTAACATTTAAGTATATCAACATTGTTTTTCTTTTTATAATGGTTTATGTTCTTTAATTTGTGTTTCAAACTTTCAAAGAAAATAATGATCATGTAAAAATATTAGTAGGTTGATAAAAAAAAAGTGTTAGCTAAAAAAAACATGTATGCACTTTGACTAATTGAAAACATATATGCACCTTGACTATTTGGGAAAAAACATGTATGCACCTTTGCCTATTTGAAAAAAAAAAAATGCATGCTCATTTCAAACAATTAATGTTAATGATTAGGTATAATAAAACATGTATGAACCATTATTATCTGAAAACATGTTAGCATTAAAAAAAAAAAAAAAAAAAAAAAAAAAAAAAAAAAAAAAAAAAAAAAAAACGAAATTTAAGATTTATAAAAAACAGGAATTATTAAAAAAACAATATAAAAAATGTCTTTTACTATTATACCCTCTTGAATTAAATAAAAATAACAAAATTCTATGGAGCATTAAATGATGTACATTGTGTATTACTAGTTGTAAAAAGGTGGTTCTCGCAGTTCTCGCACTTAAAGTGGGTTCTGAAAATAAAGTGCACTTAAAGGTGGTTCTCGCAGTTCTCGCACTAGAAGTTAAACTAAGATGTAATAGGTTTTAATTTATGGCGTTTGAGCATGAGTTAGGCTTGATGTAGTGTGTGTCATGTGCGAAATTGATTTTGTATGCGGGATTATTTATCTGATGCACTAGTAGTTGAACTGATATGCAGTAACTTTTAATTTGCGGCGTATGAGCATGAGTTAGGTTAGACGTAGTCTCCGTCGTGTGCGAAATTGATTTTGTATGTGGGATTATTTATCTGATGCACTAGCAGTTGAACTGAGATGCAATAGCTTTTAATTTGCAGCGTATGAGCATGAGTTAGGTTAGATATGGTCTGTGTCACGTGCGAAATTGATTTTATATGCTTGATTATTTATCTGATGCACTAGCAGTTGATCTGAGATGCAGTAGCTTATAATTTTGCAACGTATGAGCATGAGTCAAGTTAGATGTAGTATGTTCCATGTGCGAAATTGATTTTGTATGCTTGATTGTTTATCTGATGCATTAGAAGTTGAACTAAGATGTAATAGCTATTAATTTGTGGCGTATGAGCATGAGTTAGGTTTGATGTAGTCTGTGTCATGTGCGAAAGTGAGTTTGTATGCCTGATTGTTTATCTGATGTACTAGTAGTTGAACTGACATGCAGTAACTTTTAATTTGCAGCATATGAGAATGAGTTTGGTTAGATGTAGTCTCAGTCGTGTACGAAATTGAGTTTGTATGCGGGGTTATTTATCTGATACACTAGCAGTTGAACTGAGATGCAGTAGCTTTTAATTTTGTAACGTATAAGCATGAGTCAAGTTAGATGTAGTTTGTTGCATGTGCGAAATTAAGTTTGTATGCTTGATTGTTTATCTGATGCACAAGAAGTTGAAATAAGATGTAATAGCTTTTAATTTCTGGCCTATGAGCATGATTTAGGTTTGATGTAGTCTGCGTCATGTGGGAAAGTGAGTTTGTATGAATGATTGTTTATCTGAAATGTTTTGAAATGTATATGTTTGATTAGCTTATGTTTTGAAATCTACTAGAATGAATTTCTGAATGCAAAATGTAGTGATTTAAAAGAAGAGATGAAGTAATTTATGATTTAAAGTGAATGATGTTATTTTGAGATTAGTTAATGAAGGGGTTGTACATGATACAGAAACTGGAATTCGTGGACGTAATAAGAGAAAACAAACAAAAAATATACCTGTAAAGAAACGTCCTGGGGGTAGTCTGGAAGCGGATGTGTTTTTAACTTCACTTGTTGGGGAATGTGATCTAGTCATGAAGGGTAAGCGTAGCTTGTTTGATGTGTGTAAAATTGTTTGTACGCTTTTTTATATACCTGATGCAATGCAATCTGAACTCAGATGTAGTAGTTGTTTAGTTGCTTCATATAAGGATGAAATAGGCTAAGCATAGTTTAGTTGGTTTGTTCATTTTTGAAAACTAGGTAAAAAAAAATTTTCAGATGTAAATTGTTTTCATTAGGAACTTCTAAGTGTTGTATGATTCTAGGTTAGGTTACGGACAGAGAGATTTAGTTTTTAAAAATTGTTTGTTTTTGTATGTGTGTTATTGATGCAGCTGTTTGTAGGATATGCTACACGTATGTTTTATAATTTTGGAAAAGTCTTTTTGTGCTATGAATGAAACTGGTTTAATGCAATGGGAATTTTTATGTGGGGTATGAGTTTAGTTTAGGTTATGCGCATACAATTTTAAATGTAGAAAACTGTTTTAATGCAATTATTGTAATTATAGTGAAGAAGTGATGTAGTAGGATTAGTAAAGTGATGCAGTAGTTCTAATGAAAGTGATTGAATGAAGTTATTTTTATTTTAAATGTGTTTGAATGATTTGATGCAGTAGTTTTAATTTTACAGGTAAAACTGATGAAGATCAAATAAATGAACAAGAAGAGGTAAGTAGTAAGATTCAAGGTAGAAGAACAAGAGAGAAAAGTAAGGAAATTTCTGAAATGGAAGAGGAATCAAACAGACCGAAAAAAAAGATTAAAGGAAAAGCTGTTGAATCTGTTCCTGATAAGGATAAAAGCATTGTATCTGTTGATAAAAAGAATAAAAGGATTGTATCTGTTGATAAAAAGAATCAAGAAAAACGTACTCCAAAAAAGAAGACCAATGTTAAAATGGTTGCTGTAAAGAAACGTAAAAAATGTGAATCGGAAAATGAAGAAACTGAAAAAGAAGAAGATGGTAAAAAGTATGAACGTGAAAATCTGCAAATAAGAGGGTCGCCAAAATTTTTGCAGAATGTTATTGGAAGTTGTACAACTGGTCAGTTTAGAGCTTTAGGAGAGATGGGGTTTGGAGATTATTGTGGAGAATTCAATTTTGATTCAACTCCAGGAGTATTAGCAATGTGGTTATGTAAGAATTTTGATTCAAAAAGTTGCAGTTTGGTTTTGAGTGATGAAAGAAAGATTAAGGTCACCAGGGATCTAATTCATCAAATTCTTGGAATTCCAATGGGTAATATAAAGGTTGATGCTCTTCCTGAAATAGCAACAGCAGATGCAACAACGGTAAAATGGAGGCAAACACTACCTTTAGATGTATATGATCCCCGATGGACCTTCAAATAAAAAGAAAAATCCAATAAGCAAGTTAGAAAGATATATTTGTGAAAGTACAAATGAAGGTTGGGCATTCAAAGTAGCGTTCTTGGTAATTTTCTTCACTATTTTTGGACATGGTAACAAAGATGGATCAGTAAATCAAAGGTTTCTACCATCCGTTGAAGATGTTGATAATATTAGAAATTTGGATTGGTGCACTTACTGTCTTGAATGTCTGCAAGATTCATTAAAGAATTTTAAACCGAGATTATTTTTCTCAGGACCAATTCTTCTTTTGACGGTAAGTTATAAAAAAATTCCTTTTACTGCATCTCCCTTTAACTGTTACTGTATAATAATGTGATGCAGTACAATAATATAGTGATGCAGTGACTTATACTTGCAATTAGTTTTAATATATTGTGATGCAGTAGAATATTCATCATTACTTTTGCTGATTCAGTAACAAGAATTTATTTAAAGCTTTTATAACTACTGCATCACAGTTTTTCTTTACTGCAATATATCTTTTTTTATTCTAATATTTGTTTTTTTTTCTTTTCTTTTGAAGCTTATCTACGTCAATTCAACTGTTTCCGAGACTACAAGGGTGGATAGAACAGTACCACGTTTCCTAGCTTGGAGTTCAAAGTTGTTGAAACAAATGGAGAAAGAAGAAATTGCAGGAGGTTTTGGTCAACTTCCAATTGTTGAAGGAATGCAATTTATTGAAACTCCCAAGAAAAAACAAAAGAAGAATTAAAACAAAAAAGAAAAACAAGATGATTGAAACAGGTATAAATTATAAAATATAAATTTGTAAATATTATTGTTATATCAGGTGCATTAAAATATAAAATAATATAGTACTAATCATTGTTTATTCTTTTTTTCACATAATAACAGAGGAGAATGATAGAAACAACACACTGCAAATGAACCATGGGTTGTATGGAAAAATGAACCGAGATGCGGAACTTGAAGATTTCAAGTCAAAATCAATTAAGGTAATTTGAATATATTATGATGCAATACATATAAAATAAATTGATGCAGTAGATAGAATTAAAAACATTGTGATGAAATACATTTGATAAAGTAATGCAATAGATGTTTAATAGAAATGCATGTTTGTGTTAGATTTTTCGTATAGACGTGAATCTACTGCAACCAACTACTAAAAATCTAATAATCATGTTTGTGTTACGACTGTATCATCACTGTGTAGATTATGATGCATTAGATAACTACACTGCAGTAGATTGCATCATATAAATGCATATAATCTTAAGCATGTATCATTTTAAGATAAAAAAAAGTGTTTGAATGTGTTTTTCAATAAAATTGAAACACATTGTGATGCATTATATTTATAAGTACTGATGCAGTAAATTTATATATTGTGATGCAGTAAACTAAAAAAAATTAACATGCAGGAAATGAAAGACTGTTTAAAAGATTTTTTGGCAGAGAGCAAGGATTTGATGATGCGTACCTATGACAAGCTGAATTTAGCATTGCAAACATATCCAGATGACGAGGAGATCAACAAAATGCTTGCGGAGAGAAATACACTCTTCAACAAGTTGCTTGATGAGTCGTATAATTTTAAAACATAAATGGAGAAAATAAGTTTGCAGAAGATACCGATGGAGGTAAGAATGGATTTGATGATGAAACTGATAATGTTCAAGATGATACGGAAGATAATGATGAAGCAGAAAAGGTTACAAGAGATGATGAAAATCTTGTTCAATGTGAGAATGTTATCCTAGGTATTTTATTGCATGTCTACTTGTATTATAATAAAATTAATATATGTCTACTTACTTGTATAATAATAACTTTTGGCACATATATAGATGAAGGAAATGATAAAGCAATTGAAGATCTTGAAAAAGAAAGAATAGTCATTCAAAAAGAAGGAGACAAACAGAAGGTAGCTGACAATCAAACAGAAGGAGACAAACAAACAGGAGTCAAACAAAAAGAAGTGCAAGAGTATAAGGAATCTGACAAAAATCTTGCTGTTGTGGTGTTTGATGCATCTCTTCTGGATTCATCTCAGACATCGCAAGAGAGCAGTCAAGCATTGATTGGGTCAGATGAAAGTCAAGAAAAGATCAGGTGTGATGAAGGTCAAGCATTGATTGGGTCAAATGAAAGTCATGAAAAGATCGGGTGTGATGAAGTTCAAGCATTGATTGGGTCAGATGAAACTCAAGAAAAAATCGGGTGTGATGAAGGTCAAGAATTGATTGGGTCAGATAAAAGGAAAGATGGGGTCTAATGAAGGTCAAGAATTGATTGGGTCAGATAAAAGTCAAGAAAAGATGGGGTCTGATGAAGGTGGCATCAAAGATAAAAGTAATGAAATTCAAACCCAAGAAGTGAAATAATTTCATTTCATCAAAGACAATTATAAAATATGTAGTAATGTGTAATAACTTAACAAATGCTTATCTAACTATTTGAATATGTGTAATAACTTAACTAATTCTAATTTAAATATTTGAATTCTGGAAAAAAAACCAGAATTCTAATTTTGGATATATGAATTATGTTTAAAGTTTTAGGATAAATAAACTGTTAGGCTTTAAACTTTAACTGTGATGCAGTGAATTTTAGATATGATGCAGTACTATTATAATCTTTTTTGAATCATGGTTACTTATTTACTGCATCACAGTAAAAAAAATTAAAAGAAGTGCATCAGAATTAAATTAGTACTGAATAAAATTTTATGAAAATTTAAACTTTTACAACATCATTTGTTAATTGTTAATTTAAAAACTATTTATTGCATTACATATTCTTGGTTACTACATCAAACCTATTTATTTATCATATACTTGGTTACTGCATCACATATACTTGGTTACTGCATCACATGTACTTGGTTATTGCATACTATTTATCATAATCTTTGCTGCATGATAAGGTTTTAAAAGGTACCATTTTGAGGGGTCGTTTTAGCCCTTATTTGATCACTTTTGTATCCGTTATTGCTTAATATCGTTCCTTTTCACTTTTTAGGTCTCTTGAAGGCAAAATGCTGGAATGGCACTTATTTGGACGAAAAGGCGCGAATATACGAAGAAAACGGCCAAAGTCAGAATCGAGACACTCAAAGCTGCTGAAAATAGAAGGCGACGACGTCACTGCTTAACTGCGACGCCGTCGTAGGATTTTGCGACGGGTCAGAAGACAAAACTCGTATTTTCAAGAGACGGCGTCGGGCTTTAAAGGAGTAGACTGTCGCAACTCAGACGGCCTAGATGTGACCCAGACGGCGTCAGAAGCTGAAGAGGACGGCGTCACAGGCATAAGGTGACGCCGTCGCAAGGTTAACGTGGCCAAGACGAAACCCTAATGACGGCGACACGACGGCGTCACGAAACATAAGGTGACGCCGTCGCATATGTAATCTTATATATAGAATCCGAATTTTTCAGTTTTAGGGAGAGTCTTTTGGAGTAAAAACCTAAAACTGAACCAAAGGTATCTTGTACAGTATTTTAGGGTTCTAAACCCTATTTTACATCAAGATAAGTCTTTACTTCATCAATTCAATTATGTCTTTGATTATTTGTGTGTATGCTTGCATTTTCTCCATGTCCGGCTAATTTACTTGTGTGTTTGCTTAGGAATATGAAACTTAATTATTGAATATTGATTAGTTGTTTCTTATCTTAGTTGACTAATGATCTAGTAATGCGATAGGTCATTCGTTGTGTACTTAATGCTTGATTCATCTTTGTGAACCTTAGAATATGATTACCTGAGTAGTTGTAGGCTAAACTATCCAAAGAGTGCCTTAGAGTAAGAGTTTATCATCCCTAGTGGGTTTGTAGACGAGACCCTTTGGTAAGTTCGAAGAGTTAGGGAGAAACGCATACCCTAAAACTTTAGACACACAACGCAACTAAGAATAAGGACGTGACAACTCAACCATCAATAGGAGATAATTAAGGAGTAGTAAAACCTAAGTAAACACATCTTTAAACTATCATACGAGCACAAATTAATTAGACATAGACTCCCACAACCTTAGTTTAGATAATTAGATAATAGTAGAGTAATCGGTAGAAATACCAACCCCCCAAATCCAATACCCGAGATTCGTACCTTTCAATTTCATAAAATATAAAAATACAAAAAATAATCTTCTTCAACCTCAACCTTAGCGTAGTAACTCCTTACTAGCACTCCTATTCCCCTAGAGAACGATATCAATACCCGTGGCTTACCCTAATTACTACACTACAACGATTAGGTTCACTGCCTAGGGTGTTATAAAACTTGCTCGAAGAAAAGGAAGTTTCCTTGACCCCGAACGACGCGTGTAGCGTTATCAAGTTTTTGGCGCCGCTGCCGGGGAATTGAATAGCTATTTAGTAGTCCACCTCGTTTAGGTTTCTTTGCTTGATTCCTATCAAGTAAATTTTTCTCATTTTTAGCTTTCTCTTAGTCTATCCCCCTTCTTCGTGACCTTCGTTCGTAAAAAAACCATCACCCATCATGATCCGTATCTTCCACCGAAGATTCTTCACTCTACCCGTTCCCAATCCCGAGATTGAGAACGCAATCCCACAAAACCCTTCACCCACTCACCATTTTGGTAATCACCTAGGGCATAATAAGATAAATTGGCAACAACAAAGTCCTTTCTATTACTCAGATTCTGATGAGGAATTTGATTATGGTGAAGCACTTGATAGCGGGGAGGTCATTAACGAAGTTAGTTCTGGAATTGAGGAAGACCCCTCCCAATGTTTTGACCCTAGGTGTAGGATTGAGAAAGATGGCCCCTTTAACATGCAATTCCCCTGCAAAATAGGACTAGAAGGGTTCGATGCTTATTTGAATTCATTCTTACCTTTAAACTTAATCTCAAGGGATCTATACAACAAAATCAAGGTCAATGAGTTAACCTATCAAGGGAACAATGTTGTTGAAGCTGTCATTTATTTGCACGTGTTTGTTGGAAGTTTTGCCTATTTGGTAGAGTTCATGGTCTTAGAAGACTTAGGAGAATTTATAGATAAGGACCTCACTCAAGTAATTTTTGGAATACCTTTCAAAAAATTGACTAGGTTGAATGAACGAATGATTGATGGTCTAATTACATTCTCTGATGAAGTTGAAGATTTCATCTACCAAATGCCACGCGCTCATCCTAGGTTTAAACATAAGGACGTTGAGGCTTGTAATAGAATGACCCCTATTCCATTGCTTAGTGACAGAGATAAGCAGAGTGGGCTTAGGTACCCATATGAGAAAACTAAGCGGTATTACAAAAAATGCCTTGAATTATGAGATAATTACAAAAAGAATGAAAGAGCGTTGGAATGGCTTAAGTATGAGCAAGAGGGCGGTAGTGAAGCAACGTAGGAGTACGACTACGAGTCTAGCTACAAGACTCATAAATAAAGAAAAGCGCTTCGTGGGAGGCAACCCATGCTTAATTGTTTGCTTGTTAGTGTCATACGTCTTTTATTAATTGTTTATCCTCATGTTTAAATTTGTAAAAATGCTTTATTTTGTTTTTAACCTCGTCTTAATTGCATATAAAGGTATTTTACATAAAGGATAAGTGTAGGGAGGATTACACACGTTTTCAAAAGAAACGTAAACATGAGAATAACAATTAACTAAAAGATATATATGTTTGTTTGTTCGAGTCAAATGCTTGTATCGAGTCATAATGGAAGTTTTTTGCAGAAATTTTTACAGATTCTAAAGATGTAAATTTTCCAGAATTTTTTCCAGAAAATCGCAGACCAGTTTTTGTCAGGTTAACCCGACGACGTCAAGATTGCAACCTGACGGCGTCAGGAAGGAGTAAAAACATCAGATTACTTTTTCTCGTTTTCTGAGCTACTTATAAATTTTTGGAATTTTCCAGGTCTTAATTTTCTTAGAAATTCTGTAAACATCCATTCCACAAGCATTATATCCTAGTATAAATCGAGTCTTATATATATTATTACCGCCGATTTTACGCGAAGGTTTCGTTTGTTTTCTTCAAGTGTGCAGGTTTAGTTGGTCAAGAAGAAGTTACATAAGATTGGAAGGAGCTTTTCACGCAATAATTCTTCTTGGAAAGGACTTAACCACCACTTTAAACGGATCCTACCGAGCTAATCAGGGGAGTATTAGTTTCTTTCGTTTTTAATTACCTTCCATTATCATAACTTTGATACTTTCGGGGAACATTGAGGACAATGTTCAGTTTAAGTGTAGGGAGGGAAAATAAAACGGGAACTTTGAAACTATGCTTATCCTTGATTATTTGCTTTGTCTAATTGCGTTTGCGTAATAAACCATGAGAAAATGTCGGTTAGGGTAATTTTGGCACCAAATTTAAAATTTTTCATGACATATAGGAGTGGGCCATTAGTCTTAACAAAAGCGTCTCATGGATAGGAAGTTATATGACTAGCACAAAACCCTTTACCACCCAAATTCCACCCAAAATGTGAGGATCGCCCTTAGATTAGTAGGAATTAAAGCATTCATCTTTAATGCTTAGAGTGTGAACCGGTAGTATATTAGATTCTAGAACTTGTTTTGTGATGCATTCCGAGATCGCAAGTGAGGCTCTTGTGTAGTTAGGAATAACTAAATAATAAGAGGCATTAGGATAAACCCTTGTTTGATACCAGTAATATAATTACTTCTTCCACATCGGTTGAGTAATTCCCCCACACCCTTTGCGTTGTACTCATCTTTAGTACACGATACCCCTAGTTAACCCCTCAGAGCCTATCCTTTTCGTGGTTCTCGTGATGTTTCGGTTTTTCCGGAATATCAATGAAGAGCATTGTTTACACTCCACCCCCAAATATACACCCAAATAGCCTTAGCCTACCCTATATGCACTCACTTTTAGTGCATTATTGTTATCACCCTAAACCTTTAGTTCAATTATCTGGTTGCTTGCATGAGTTGCTAAGTCGAGTCATATCCTTTGTATACAGTTTTGGGACGATTGGGATTCATGGGAAAAGTTAAAGTTTATGAAATGACGGGAAGGGAATGTTAAATTCAAATTCCCTTTGTTTGCATAATAATATACCCCAAGTGTTTTGATCTTTTCAATTCGGGTCAAATTAGTGTTAGAGTAATAAAAACTCAAGTGTAGGGATGTGCCTATAAATCCCTATCATTTTGATGTTACCTTAGAGGATGGTAGAGTAAAAGTGTATGAAAAAACAAAATATATATATATATATATATATATATATATATATATATATATATATATATATATATATATATATATATATATATATATATATATATATATATATATATATATACGGGCTACCATCCTACATCTATCCTTTAAATTTATGTTTGTTTATTTCCGTTACCCAGAGTTTTAGAGTGTCGAGTCTTGGCTTAGCAACGCCATTCTTCGTATGCATTTAACATAGAGATTTTTGACTTTCCACCACTAAATAGCCTATCCCACCAAACCCTTTATTTCCCTACCGTAAGCCTAACATAACAACCCTTTAAAAGACCTCTTTGATAGTCTTTCCTAGGTGCTTACGCCAAAGCGATGGAGGTTTGATCTATTCTCAAGCCTATGGTAATCTATGTACTAGGATCGGTTAATGAGTGTTTATCTTCCATTTCCTATTTGTTATATTTCATATATACACCCGAGAGAGATGTGAGTATCCAAACACCCCATGTGAGGTGCTAGTATGTAATTTCCGTGCTTGTTATGACTTTTGCGGGGCTTATATGTGTTGTGGACCATTTTGAATTAATGCTTCATGACCCCTAACTTATAAATTAATTGGCTAAAAGCACATTTGCTTGAGGACAAGCAAATAACAAGTGTAGGGATATTTGATAAGGTTTTGCAAGGTACCACTTTGAGGGGTCGTTTTAGCCCTTATTTGATCACTTTTGTATCCGTTATCGCTTAATATCGTTCCTTTTCACTTTTTAGGTCTCTTGAAGGCAAAATGCTGGAATGGCACTTATTTGGACGAAAAGGCGCGAATATATGAAGAAAATGGCCAAAGTCAGAATCGAGACACTCAAAGCTGCTAAAAATAGAAGGCGACGGCGTCACTGCTTAACTGCGACGCCGTCGTAGGATTTTGCGACGGGTCAGAAGACAAAACTCGTATTTTCAAGAGACGGCGTCGGGCTTTAAAGGAGTAGACCGTCGCAACTCAGACGGCCTAGATGTGACCCAGACGGCGTCAGAAGCTGAAGAGGACGGCGTCACAGGCATAAGGTGACGCCGTCGCAAGGTTAACGTGGCCAAGACGAAACCCTAATAACGGCGACACGACGGCGTCACGAAACATAAGGTGACGCCGTCACATATGTAATCTTATATATAGAATCCGAATTTTTCAGTTTTAGGGAGAGTCTTTTGGAGTAAAAACCTAAAACCGAACCAAGGGTATCTTGTACAATATTTTAGGATTCTAAACCCTATTTTACATCAAGATAAGTCTTTACTTCATCAATTCAATTATGTCTTTGATTATTTGTGTGTATGCTTGCATGTTCTCCATGTCCTGCTAATTTACTTGTGTGTTTGCTTAGGAATATGAAACTTAATTATTGAATATTGATTGGTTGTTTCTTATCTTAGTTGACTAATGATCTAGTAATGCGATAGGTCATTCGTTGTGTACTTAATGCTTGATTCATCTTTGTGAACCTTAGAATATGATTACCTGAGTAGTTGTAGGCTAAACTATCCAAAGAGTGCCTTAGAGTAAGAGTTTATCATCCCTAGTGGGTTTGTAGACGAGACCCTTTGGTAAGTTCGAAGAGTTAGGGAGAAACGCATACCCTACAACTTTAGACACACAACGCAACTAAGAATAAGGACGTGACAACTCAACCATCAATAGGAGATAATTAAGGAGTAGTAAAACCTAAGTAAACACATCTTTAAACTATCATACGAGCACACATTAATTAGACATAGACTCCACAACCTTAGTTTAGATAATTAGATAATAGTAGAGTAATCGGTAGAAATACCAACCCCCCAAATCCAATACCCCGAGATTCGTACCTTTCAATTTCATAAAATATAAAAATACAAAAAATAATCTTCTTCAACCTCAACCTTAGCGTAGTAACTCCTTACTAGCATTCCTATTCCCCTAGAGAACGATATCAATACCCGTGGCTTACCCTAATTACTACACTACAACGATTAGGTTCACTGCCTAGGGTGTTATAAAACTTGCTCGAAGAAAAGGAAGTTTCCTTGACCCCGAACGACGCGTGTAGCGTTATCAAGTTTTTGGCGCCGCTGCCGGGGAATAGAATAGCTAGTTAGTAGTCCACCTCGTTTAGGTTTCTTTGCTTGATTCCTATCAAGTAAATTTTTCTCATTTTTAGCTTTCTCTTAGTCTATCCCCCTTCTTCGTGACCTTCGTTCGTAAAAAAACCATCACCCACCATGATCCGTATCTTCCACCGAAGATTCTTCACTCTACCCGTTCCCAATCCCGAGATTGAGAATGCAATCCCACAAAACCCTTCACCCACTCACCATTTTGGTAATCACCTAGGGCATAATGAGATAAATTGGCAACAACAAAGTCCTTTCTATTACTCAGATTCTGATGAGGAATTTGATTATGGTGAAGCACTTGATAGCGGGGAGGTCGTTAATGAAGTTAGTTCTGGAATTGAGGAAGACCCCTCCCAATGTTTTGACCCTAGGTGTAGGATTGAGAAAGATGACCCCTTTAACATGCAATTCCCCTGCAAAATAGGACTAGAAGGGTTCGATGCTCATTTGAATTCATTCTTACCTTTAAACTTAATCTCAAGGGATCTATACAACAAAATCAAGGTCAATGAGTTAACCTATCAAGGGAACAATGTTGTTGAAGCACAAGGTAGATCGTCAACTAATAAAAGCGAAGAGGTTAAAAAGCCACAGGCTAAAACAAGAGAAGCTAAAAAGCAACAAGAAGAAAAGCCAAAGGAAGAAAGACCAAAAGCTAAAAAGCCACGGGCCGAAAAGAAACAAGCTGAAAAGCCAAATGTGGAAAAGGCATGAGCTAAAAAGGCAGAAGCCAAAAAGAAACAAGCTGAAAAGCCAAATGTGGAAAAGATAGAAGCCAAATATGCAAAAAAAGCAACTTCTGTTAAAAATTCAAAATTGAAGGAAGGAAATTCTAAATCAGCCAAAGTTAAAAAACCTACTGCACAGAAACGGAAAAACACAGAAACTATTGAGAATGAAGATTTTGTTCATGCATCTCCAATAAGATCCGTTCCTCCTGCACTTGGTATTCAAAGGGAAAAACATGAAGTTAAGCCTTCTGGTGCTTTAGTTTTTCCATTTTATGAAAGGAAAGTTATCTTGTACAAACCATTTTCTGAAGAAGATGTTAGGAATTGGAAATTCCATGTTAAAGTGTCGGTCACCCCAATTATAGTCTAGCATAAGTTAGCTCATAGACGTGTTATTATTTACGTTATTTAGTAGTTAAATAGTTATTTTGTAGTGTAGTTTAGTTTAGTGTAACACCGTGGAGGAAGGACGGGTCTTTACCCACTGTATGCCTGATCCACAGTCCGTCAGGAGGACGTATAAGTTGTAAGTATAAATACCCCTTCCATCAATGGAAGGGGTGGTGCTTTTCTCATAATCTAACATTACATTTGTGAAGCAAGTCTCTACCAAGAAAACACCCTCTCATCTCTTTCTCTCTCAAATGGCTAACATGTATTTCCATCATCCAAGACCACCCGAATCATCAAACACAATAATATTACGATCCTACAAATGGTATCAGAGCCAAGGTTTTTGTGTTTTTGTTGATTTGTGTGGTTTCTATATGTTTTAAAATCTGTTTTGTACTTTCATTGGACGGAATATTTTTTCCGTTTAATATTTTTGGTAAAAACAGTTTATGTCAGTTTATATCTTTGGTCCAATACAGTCCTGGTGGTGTTCACAATTTCTGTCTTAGTCATTAGTTGGTCCAAACAGGTTATTCAACATATTTTGGGTACCATATCTGTGAAATACTTTGTGGTCAATTGGTTATTTTTTCTTGGTCAAACTGGGCAAAGATGCAGTTTTTATGCAGTTTTTCTGAGTTTTTCTGGGTTTCTATGAAGATGGTCGGAAAAGTGGTCGGAAAACTCATCGAAAAAAGTCTGATTTCTTCTAGCGACTTGTCTAAGTGTCCTGATTCAGTGTACTGTATTAATAGCGACTTGACGTACAAAGAAGTAGCGACTTGTTCTCTAAACTGTTAGCGACTTGACTCTTAAAAACAGAAGCGACTTATATTTATAAGTTAGCGAGTTGTGCTTTGAAAGAAGTAGCGACTTGTTGTGATTTAAAGATGTAGCGACTTGTGAGTTTTGAAAGAAGTAGCGACTTGTTTTATAAAGGTTAGCGACTCACGACCAATGACATATAGCGACTTAACAGATAAATATGAGAAGAAGAAGAATGTCAAAAGACCACGACCTACATCTAACACCAACCTCCAAGACTCATCACAACCTCAGTTCTTTACAACATCCTCGGTCCAAGTTATTACAAACAAAAACAACGTTCCAATAACCTTAAACAAAACAACAAATCCAACATCTCAATCGTTATACCCTCTACATGCGGTAATCTCTTCTACAACTATCGAGACTCAATGAACAGATGAAATCAAATCAAGATCTTAGTTTAGTTAAACGTTTTCACAAATATTTTAATGATTGTGTTCTCGTTTGAACATCATCATCACGGATCCAATATGAAGCTTTGCTTCTTAATTAATATCCGAAAAATTAAAAGAACGTTTAATAACAATTGTTAATCACGTTTCTTTTCATTCGGTTCCAATGAAAAATCAGTAATTGAAATACTAATAAACCTACCTTGAAGCTTTTGATTGTTCTCATGGCCATCTCTAAAATGAAACCATCCCGGTGGCCTATTCGTTATACCTCAAGCGATCTATGTGGCGAGGCTTATGATTTGGGTTTGTTCTTATTTTGAAGATGGTTCACTTGATGCTTCGCCATAACAAATCGAGCTTGTAAGATATAAGTAGGTTTCTTAAATATGTTTTTGTTTTGTTTTAAAGAGAATGGATGAAGGGGTTGTCTTCTATTTGATTCGTATGATGAATAATGAGAAAGGATTGATTATGATTGATGATGAAAGGTTTGAGAGAGATGTTATGTGAGGAGGGGGCGGATGTAATGAGAGTAATATTAGGGTTTTAGGTAATGTGTGAAGTGGGTGCTAAATACCCGTGATATTAGGGTTCCTCTATTAGTGTGTGTTAGTTGATGAGTGAACCGGACATCTTAACATGGACCTGATGGATCTAATTTGTTTGGACCGTGTTTTACTTGTGGACTGATATCTTGTTATGATAATAGGTAGTATTATTTGGATGTATTATTTGGATGTGTTATTTGGATGGGATTAAATTTAACACTTGAATCAATTGTCACATACTTGGGCAGTGTATGGAATCAATTCATGATAGCCGTGTATGGTATCAAGTGATTCTGTGGTATCAATGGAACGGATCATGTGACATATTGGCGTTGGGATATATGGCATCTTTTGGGCCTAAGTTTTAATCGACTGATCGGGTATCCGCAGACCCACACTCTTAACGATAATTAATGTTGTGAAATGAGTTGTTTTATCCTGATTTACTACAAAAGTTGGTACAATGTTTTGGACTTTATGTTAAAAGGATTTGTGATAATGAGTTTTGCTGATGATGATGAGATTTGTTGTGTTATGGGGTTTGATGCTTTGGTTTGTGCATTTTCACAGAGTATATTATGTCTCGAATTGAATTGGATTTTGAACATGGGTGACTAAGGGGTTGTTTGAATGGTATTTATTTGAAATTGAAGTGACGTTTTCCGGGCACGTTTACTTATTTTCATCTTCTTTCTTTCTACCCTTCCACGAAGATGACTTGTTTGGGCATTTATTGAGTGTGATAAAGACTTGGCTATTTAGTTACTTTTGTGATTCTTTCTCGCTTAACCCACAACGTAACTATCACTTTGGTGTCTCACGCAGTTGAGGATACGTCAAGAGGTTTTGTACATTAGGTACACCGTTTATTTTTCACGAGGATTAGTACAAGCTTAAGTAACAAATCTGGGGAATTTCACTTCATGATCAAGTTTGGCATATCGGCTTTACTTCACCATGTTGTCACTGCAATAGCCTTCTGAATCCGTGAATGATGTGTTTACCAAAGTGTTTATTGGATGGTTGATGATATTGTTGATATTGGATAATGAACCGTTTATGAACCGCTGCACGTTCCCTAAAACAGATATTCTCTGAAACCAAAGTTGTCATAACACATTCAAGATGACATTGTTTACGGTTTTGTCTTGATTTTGTAAAATCCCGCGAAATAATCTATTTCTCGATTTAAATCATAGACTTGTAACATCCCGTGACAATGGAAACATCCCGGTTAAGGTAATGTGCATTTCCGGATCTATCTTGCGGTTTATTCTTGGTTTTATAAAATCCCGCGAAAGAAACTATTTCTTGGTTTAAACCATAGAATTGTAAAATCCCGTAATGATGGATTCATCCTAGAGAAAGGAAAGTGTATTTCGGGATCTTATTTGATGCTGGTGCTTGGAATCTAACCTTTCATAATTTGTTAATCAAGTCTCTACCAAGAACACCCATCTCTCTACTTTCTCTCTCTAAAATTTCTAACATGTATTTCCATCATACAAGACCACCCGAATCATCAAACACAATAATATTATGATCCTACAAATTTTGTAGGATCGTAATATTTATTGTGTTTTATGATTCGGGTGGTCTTGGATGATGGAAATACATGTTAGCCATATTGAGAGAGAAAGTAGAGAGATGGGTGTTCTAGTTAGAGACTTGCTTTGTAAATTATCAAATGTTAGATTAGAAAGCACCACCCCTTCCATGGATGGAAGGGGTATTTATACTTACAACTTATACGTCCTCCTGTCGGACTTTGGATCATGCATACAGTGGGTAAAGACCCGTCCTTCCTCCGCGGTGAAACACTAAACTATTATACGCTACAAACTAACTAATAAACTACTAAATAACGTAAATAACGACATGTCTACGAGCTAAAATATGCTAGACCATAATTGGGGTGACCGACTCTTTAACATGGAATTTCCAATTCCTAACAATCTCCCCCTAAGGGAGGTCACCCCATGAAATACATTTTGCATCCTAGCATTCTATTCTTGACTTTGTTCTTGAGCTCGTAGACTTCAATTATTCAGGTTCCGCAATCTTTGTGCATAAGTAGCGATTCTTTAAAGTCCGCATTGATTTGTACTTTTAGTGGAGGCCTTTAACTGATCCACATCTTTGATGATCTTCGAGCTTTCTTTGAGATCATCAGCTACAGTAAATCTCTGGATCACCCATTGTAGTGTTGCCATCATGTGAAGATGTGACTTTCGGACCGACATGCTCACACTTTTGAATCATGACATCTTTCCATCAGAGTAGCGGAAGCTTTACTGGTTCATGATATTTGCAGCAGCATAGCAGAAGCATAATATAAAAATATCAAAGCCAGGTTATGTAGATACGCACCAGTCATGATTTCTTCAATTAAGTGTGGATGCTGTGAGCATGCGGCTTTGGATTGACTCCTCAATTCTGATCAGCTGCAACCATCCAAATGTACCTGCAAACAACAGTTAGCAATAAAGCACACGAAAGTGTCTTTGATCACTTTCGTTGAATTGAGGTACACGGCCCACGGTTCCCCGTTGATCAGTACAAGTACTGCCTGTGATCAGGTAGGATTCCTAAGAATCTCCTTGACAGGGTTTCGCATCTGTTCTAGCTATTCTCAAACTGGAACGTCTCAAAGAAGACAACATGGAGTGAGTGAACTAGCAAATTGAGATTCACTGATTAATGAAAAATTGATTTGAAAACAATCGCGTATTGCTTAGAAGAAAGAGTTTTGCAATACGATGAAGGTTTTATGAGAAAGATCAATTTTCAATCAAAAATACTTTTTGTATTTGAAAAGAGTACTCATTCGATGTGCTAGACAAAAGAAGAGATTTGCACATCGAACGGTTTTTCTAAAGGCATTTTTTCAATCAGAGATACTTTTTGAGTTTGAAATATGAAGACACATTCGATGTGCTAGAGAAAAGAAGTTTGCACATCGAACGGTTTTTCCAGAAGTTTGCCCCATTATTTCTATCCAGTTTTCACAAGCTTGATCTTTTGCAAGATCTCACATGTCACCCACCAAGAGCTTGTTTGATGTTGGCTCTAGAAGGATTTCCATCGTTATTGTGAATATTTTCATATCACTCGGATGTTCAGGCAATACCACAAGGATAAAGCGTAGGACTCTTAATATATTCTTACTTTCCACATAGTGTAAAACAGCAAGTCTTCATTAATTGTGTGTCCTAATGAGATATTGTGGATGATCTCTTGGCTCTAGACTCAATAGTGCACTTTTGGTTTCCTATGCCGGAGACTAGGGAGAGGGTCTCCTTCTTCAATATCAACAATCTCTAAGAGAAAGTCGATAGATAATGTCGGTTCCCCGTGAGAATGAAACAAGCCCTTTTAAGAGGAACTTGAGTAGCTTGGCGAGTTTAGTGCAGTGCGTCACTGGGTCCATGACGTCTTGAATACCAGTGTTACCTTAGTAAGCACCAGTAGCATATGTATTGAACCCGGTTTCTGCCCTAAGGTTGAATTGATGGAGGGCTATTTCTTTTCACCCTTTTCACATTCATTTCTTTTTCATTCTTCAACCCCTTTGGTGCTTACCGAGACTTCATAACTAGAACCTTGTTGGGTTTATTCCAGTACTAGCTCTGTCTCAGTCCGCACTCTTCCCGTATTCTCATTTTTCTCCTTTTATCATCATACCTAAGGACTCTACACTATCTAGTGGATAGTCCCTGGGTAGATCCCTCCGGCTCTGGCTGATCGTGGGAACTAATACCTAACCTCACCATCCTTATAACTCCATACATAAAGTAAAATGGTCGGTCTTTTGGTACAGTTCATTCTTCCGTGAAACCAATTGAAAAATCATTTGAAAATCAATCAAGGTACTTGGGATATAATATCAAAGTATTTTGTACCTTAATTGTTTTGATCATTTAGAAATGCTCCCCCTCAACATGTGCATAAGATTATGAAATTGTTTAGCACATGGAGGCAAGAGTTCTTTAGAAATAATTTATTTGATCACAATTTCCTTAGAAAAAGCCTTTTGATTTTCTTTGGTAAATTCTCCCCCTCAATATGTGCATAGGATTTTTTAAATCATTTTATCACATAAGGGAAAGAGTTCTTTTGAAGCACTTCCACGATTACACTGCCATTAAGAAACCATTTAGAAAATCAATCAAGGTACGTATGTTAAAACATAGAAATCTTTGTACGTTGAAAGTTTATTTTCTTTTGAAATGCTCCCCCTTAATATGTGCTTTGAGATTCGAAAGCGTTTAGCACATATGGGAGAGCAGTATGCACACTTGAATCAAAACGATCATCTTTTATCAAATTTCATTATTAAATCACAAATTCTCCCCCGATAAAAAATATCAAACCCTTTGAGATTTTGGATCCTAAGTGATTTAATAAGGTTTAGAAAACATGGGAGAAAATGTGCCTGATTTAAAAACTCATTTTGTTTTTGGATAAGTGCTCCTCCTCAAACATGTGCATCATATATATGAAATCGTTTGGCATATGGAGGCAGGAGTGCCTTTAAAGGACTAAAACAGATTTAAGATTTAAATCACGATCTCTCCCCCGATCAAAAATTTCAAACCAATTGAGATTTTGGATCCCGATTGATTTAAATCATTTGGAAAATTTTAGGGGAAAGACGTGGCAAGATTTAATTTTGAAAAAATGACAGATGAGGACCAATAACAGACATTAAAGATTGTTAGTGTCAGGTATGATAGTTTTTAGGAGATATTTAAGTAAAATAAAACAATTTCACAATCAAACAAGAACAGAAAAAATTTCATTTTGAAAGATCTTGATTCTTAAAAAAAATCATACCATGACATAACATTAAATCTTTAGATCACCACTTATTTTGTACAATCCGGACTTTTGTGAAGAAATATCGTTTGAAAATATTTTATTTTAAATCAATCTCCCCCTCAATCGATGACCGTAGTCAAATATTGAGTGACTTAGGTTTTGATAAAATAAAGTCCGGTGATTTTCAAAATTAAGTCCAATTAATTTTCAAAACAATATTTTTCCATTTTTCAAAACAATATTATTCAAAAATTGTTTAAGAAATGGTACACTATTATCCTGCACAAAGATACGTTAGGTGGTTGAGAAGCTTATGTTGTTGCTATAGGGCTTGAAAGAAAAACCATATGCTGATTCAGTGAAACTTCTTACGTTGCAATTTAATGCCAACTGAGGTCAAATTAAGCTCCATTTCTTCATTTGCTGATAAAGAAAACCATCTACTGATGCAGTGAGACCTCTTACGTTGCATTTTTTCATGCCAACTCTCTATAGAAGTCCAATTAAGCTCCGTTTCTTCATTTGTCAACACAAGATATAGTTACCCTTTCCTTTCGGCATCCAATCATCTTCAATTGTGGGATCCGGATCGGGAACATTCTTATATACCGATATACCTGCATACGTTAGTGAACACACATACAGATATATGGTGGTCGACATCACCCAAACAGCAATCGACTAATAACAGTCAATTCAACATATCAATCAGATCATGTAAAGGCATGGGAATAATGTGTTCATCAAACTCTAATCATCTAATCATGACAATCATATCCTAGGCACCTAGTCCTTCAACATAGGTTAACATGATTTTTAATTAAGTATATAGGATAATTAACAAAGCTCGTTAGATGATGTAAATTTGAAGAACATTCCCCCCCTCAATTAATGACTCATTTTATGAAAAGTTTAAGAGTGTTGAAGTCATTGATTGAGTTTTCAATTTTTACGAAAACACAGAATCTGATAGATTTTTAAGAAACTCATTTACCACCAATTTTTTAATACACCAAATATTTTTTTGAAGAATTTTAGACGGAAAAACAATTGTGTAGGAACAGCAGTCCTTCGACATACTTTCCTCATTATGATTTAGGATAAGTGCACAAAATATTTGAAAAATTGTTTTAGCTCAACACTTTCCTTCCATGAAGAGCTGGTTGCTATCGGAAATAATAGCAAGCCATAGTTTAAGCTCGTGTTACAGTCTGAAATAACTGCAAGCCATATTTTTAAGAGACATGTTTTAGAAAGAAATATTTACACCTCCTGTTTGAACTTCATCTATGGTCCTGTGCCATTATTGAATGACATTTCTAAGACCGTAGATGTTATCGATACCAGAAGACATGTCTTGAGAAAACATATTTTTGGTCTTTTTCAAAATTTTCAGATTTTTATGGGTTGTTGTAGATTTTATAATTTTCTATTTTCTTTTTGCTGGTTTTATATTTTTGTATTTGGTTTTTGATAAATATATACAAAGATAGAGAAGATGATATAGTTTAAGAGGATGATGATACGAGTGCCAAGATAATGATATCGAGCAACACATCGTAGAAGATAATTCGTCATCTCTTAAACTTCCACCACCAAAGCTTCCGAGGCTCCAGAATAGAAGATAGAACATGAGCCTTTGAGAAAGAGAGACTTTGGCAGCTTCCCCCCAAACCAAGAATCCATTAGATGAGCATATTCGAAGCTCTATTTCAAGCTTGCCTTAGCCAGGTGCACAGAGAAGCACACCATTATCATAAATCCCGCTGATCCTTTTAAGAACGATATTCGAGATTCTTCGTTCGGGGTTATATCATCAACAAGAACAACAACGTATCATCCCACTCAAAAATAATCTTCTCAAATTTCATAACCACTGAAGTCTGAAGCGATCCATTCTAAAAGGTGTCAAGAAACCACTTCCCCCAAGTAGACGAATTGATGCAGTCAGTCTCTTAGACTAGAGCTCACGAACCCGAATACACATATACCCAAAGACAAAGAAACTTATACCATCGAAGTAGCAGATTAAGTCCAATAGCCAAAGAATAACCCCGATGTATACTTTTCTCTCCCCCTGAAGAAAGTGTATGAAGCTCAAGAACCCGAAGTACCCGAATGCCCAAAGAGAGAATAACCGATAACATTGAAGAAGCAGGCTGAATCACTGATTATCTCTGCAGAGGACTATCTTTGCGGATTTCAACTCCGGAATAAGTGATTATATCTCTGAATCACTGATTAAGCACTCAAGTGAAACAGCTGAGTGTCCCCAATGTACACAATCTCTCTCCCCTGATGATTTCGATAGCATCAAAATCATCACACACTTGTGTACCTCCTTTATCACCAGAAACTAACTCTTCCATCTCTTCCCCCACATAGTTGGAATAAGAACACTAAACGCCATGAGATAAACATTGAGTTTCTCTGCGGTAATGACCTTCGTATTCCTGGGATATCTTCAATCACTTAGAAGTATTAAGTTCATCAAGTTTACTCGTGTTTAGATGCTTGTCTCCTTCCCCCTTGCTGGTTTTGACACTTCAGAATCAACAACATATTTTAAGTCCAAATACATGAAATCTTTTTGAGAAGAACATCATTAGCTCAGATGTATCTGTGAGAATCAACTTGCTGAAGAATGTGAGCAAGTCTAATTGGGGATTAAATTCGACATTTCACCCTTCCCCAATTAGTGCTCTCCCCTAAACCGACAATCTTTATAATGAATGCTTGAATTAAGAAAAAGTCTTTAGATCTTTAAATGTAACTCGTCTTTAGTCTTCTAACATATAGTAGAAAATGTAGAACCGACTGTAGACTCGACCTTCTTCAAGATTGTCCAGTTGGGGAATAGAAAGTTAACATCTTCGTCTCACCAAATGCGTTCCAATTACCTTATATGTAGCAAATATCCTTAACTAAAATCCCTCCCAATCAAACAAGAACAGAAAGATGTTCATCAAAGAAATCAGCCCAGCACTTAGAAGCACTTTGTCATTAATCATATCAGTCCGTGTGAAGATGTCAACCAGCGGCTCATAGAAGAAACACCATGTAAAGATGACCCGACAAGAAGAAGCTCGGTTCTTACATGAGTTAGGAGCCGTATGACCATATATACTCAGATATAACTCAACATGTAGAATTATCATACTTCTTCTCCCCCTCAAGAATTGCATACGGAGATGCCATTCTTGATTCAATAAGTGAACATCATCCAAATGTAGTCTCTTCACACTTCTCCCTCGCAAAATTAGCACATGATGTAGCCATCATCATTATAATTGAGCAAGTGGAATAAGAAAACAATCAACAGTAGCCCGGTTCACTTGATGACTGAAGCACATGGAAAAAGTATGAAGCATGTTGATGAGAATGGTCATAATAAGAAGATTTCTCTTCTTCTGAAGATAAAGCGCACTGAAACGTACACTTTTCTTTTCTTTAGAGTACAAGGCATGAACTGTTGTGTTCATACGTCATTATCTCTCTCTTTTCATCATCTCTTGGCAAAACTTGTAATCACCCCATTATCATTTAGTAGGCTCTTTGTTGTGACAGCTGATGGAGAAAACCCAATATGATGAATTTGACCCTGAAGTAAACTAACCCGAACTCGTGACTTAAACTAGCACATATGTAACAAAGAGCGGTGTTGAGACTTCATCCTCCATTGAATCTCTAAGTACTCTATACTCTTCATCCAACCAACCATCAATTATAAGACGTACATCACCTCTTGAAAATCCACAATTGAATGTGACACTGAGCACTACCACGTAACTCCTTAAAGTGATAGTTATTTTGTGGTGGTACGAGCCCAATTCCCCCAAGTGGTAAAAGAAAAGGTAAAAGACACCCAACAAGAACTAGATTTCCAAGTCTTCATTTTTGATAATAAGCTTGAACAAGGATCATGAAGAATCTTCATCCAACCATCCCCGATACCTTCAGATACTAAGTACACTCGCCCGTGATATTTCACTTCAACCTCAAATAAATAATAGTGAATTAACCCCGCTGTCACATCTTCTAGTTAAAAGCTCAAATCTAGCCTCCTTTGACATTTTAAGTGAACTATGATAATGGTTTCATCCCGACCATGGTTAAAAGCACATGACCCTGTAAAATCATGTACTAACCAAACTGTCATGACGAAAATCCAAACACACATCCAATTCATGAAGTACACCCTTTTATCCCTTCTTCGAAGTAGAAACCGTAGTACCAGCATCAGGTAAGATCCCGAATTACACTTTCTCTTCTCCAGGATGGTTCCATCATTATGGGATTTTACAATTCTATGGTTTAAACCGAGAAATAGTTTCTTTCGCGGGATTTTACAAAACCAAGAATAAACCGTAAGATAGATCCGGAAATGCACTTTACTATTACCAGGATGTTTCCATTGTCACGGGATTTTACAAGTCTATGATTTAAACCGAGAAATAGATTCTTTCACGGGATTTTACAAAATCAAGACAAAACCATAAACAATGTCAGCTTGAATGTGTTATGAGAACTTTGGTTTCAGTAAATATATGTTTTAGGGGAACATGCAGCGGTTCATTATCCAATCATCATCAACACCATCAACCATCCAATAAACACTTTGGTAAACACATCATTCATGCATTATGTCGGTTGTTGCTGTGACCACTTGGAGAAGTAAACCCGATATGTCAAACTTGATCATGAAGTGAACTTCCCCAGATTTGTTACTTAAGCTTGTACTAATCCTTGTGAAGAAGAAACGGTGTACCCAATGTACAAAACCTCTTGACGTATCCTCAACTGTGTGAGACACCAAAGTGATAGTTACATTGTGGGTTAAGCGAGAGAGAATCACAACAGTAACTAAATAGCCAAGTCTTGATCACACTCAATAAACGCCCAAACAAGTCATCTTCGAGAAAGGGTAGAAAGAAAGAAGACGAAATAAGTAAACGTGCTCGGAAAAACCTCACTTCAAATCCAAATAAGGAATTCCGTACAAATAACCTCGTAGTCAACAAAGTTCAACCATCAATTCAAGCCGCAACATAATATTTTTCGTGAAAATGCATAAACCAAAGTATCAATCCTCATAGCACATCAAATCTCATCATCACACCAAATCATATCAACAAATCTCATTATCAATAATCAATATTAACCTTCAATTCACATGTCTCAGATCTCATCATCAATTAACTCACATAAAGTCTAATTTTTTGAGAATCCCATACGACCCAATCATGTGTACGACCCAAAATTGGTTACATGCAAAAAAACAAGGCCCGGTAAATGAAAGACAATCCAATCATCTAAGTCCAATGATCAAATATATCAGTTTGAATCGTCACTTCATTACCAAAGTAATATGGGTCAAGGACCTCAAAGCCATGAAACCTGTTGGGAATAATCCGTTACCACGGATAGTTGTGGTTTACACTGCTTGGTTTAACACTAGCAGTGGAAACGTATTCCCACTGCAAGTTCTTTATTACCACTGCTATCAGTTTATGATAAGGTTAAATGCATCTAGATAAGTATAGAATAGATTGTGTGTATATTCTATTATGTTAACTTTATACTTATCTTGTAAAGAACTCCTTGTTGTATAAAAGGAGATCCTAGGTTATTGTCTTAGGTACGTATTACATTACAATATTACCTACGAAAACTTCAAGGTGTAACCCTAGTGATAAGTCTAGATCACTCGTATTATTTCATTAATAATATTGGAGCTTGAGTTTTGTGTTTATTTGTGTTTATTCTCATACATCATATAATTCGTCTTCTAAAGTATTACTTAAGTAAATTCCGCTTGCTTGATAATATCATACAAAATATCATTGACACAAGCAGAGTGTCCTAGATCCATCAAGTGGTATCAGAGTGAAGGTTCTGATATTTTGTTTTAGAAGATCCAATGAATTAGCTTGACTCACTCACTCAATTCAATGGAGATGGAAAACAATCAATCAAACTCTTCTTCTACACCCAGACTCCCTAAGCTTAAGCTTAATGAGTTTGAGATGTGGAGGATACTGATTGAGCAATACTTCCTCATACAGGACTATGCTCTATGGGAGATCATTCAACTTGGTGATTCCTTTAAATCTGTGACCACTACTTCAAAAGTTGGTGACACAGATGTTGTGAAAGTTTCTGTGCCTGAATCAAATTCTGAAAAAGCTCAAAAGAAGAATGATCTTAAAGCTAGAAGTCTGTTGCTGATGACTCTTCCTAGAGACCAGATTATTGCATTCAGCAAGTTCAAGACTGCTAAAGAACTGTTTGAAGAGATTTGCTCAGTGTTTGGTGGTAATGATGTAACAAAGAAGACTCAAAAGACATTGTTAAAGCAAAGTTATGAAAACTTCTCTGCTTCAAGCAATGACTTACTTGATAGCATTTTCACCAAACTTCAAAAGATTGTTACATAGCTAACTGTGTTTGGCATTGAGGTAGAAAAGGAAGACCTCAATTTGAAGTTTCTAAGAACTTTGCCTTAAGAGTTTCAAACCAATGTTACTGTCTGGGAAAACAAAACAGACATAGAAACAATGAAGCTCAATGATCTTTACAACAACTTCAAACTTATTGAACAAAGGTTGAAGAAGGCAGGGAAACTTGGTATAAGCTCTAGTAGCTTGGCATTGTTGTCAAATTCTGTTGACAGTGATGATTCTGAAGATGAAAGTGATGATGATATTGCCACTGTAGGTTCTAAAGTTTCCACTGGCAATGTAAATATTGCCACTGCAGGATCAAAGAAGAAGGTTGCTAGTATTGGAGATCCTACCTTTTATGCTTTTATCTCCACACAAGTTGATGGCTCTCTCTTAACTCATGAAAACATAGAGCAAATTGATGAAGATGACTTGGAGGAGATGGATATAAAATGGCAGATAGCCCTTCTTAGCATGATGGCTAAGAAATTCTACAAGAAGACTGGCAAGCCTATTCACATTAATGGTGATGATACTGCAGGCTTTGATAAGAAGAAAGTGGAGTGCTTTAACTGTCACAAGTTTGGACATTTTGCTATAGAATGTAGAAGACCAAAGGCCAAGGACAATAGGTCTACATGGTACAAGCAAAAGAAGGGACCAACTATGGAAGAACCAAAGGCAATGTTGGCTATTGATGGTGTGAGCTATGATTGGAGTTTCATGGCTGATGACCTTGAAGAAGAACACACTGATGCTGCTCTTGTTTCTGCTGAAGTTGCTCTTATGGCTTTCTCTGACTCTGAGGTACAAAACTCTGAATGTTGCTCTAAAACATGTAGGGCTGCTAAAGAAGTTGAAAGACTTAATGATTTATATTCTAATGAAAGACAAGAGTTATACACTGCTAATTATACTGTGGCTAATCTTAGGAGAGCCATGGCAGTTTTAGAAAAACAAATAGAGCACTATCAAGCAAATGAGTCAAATTAAAATGATGATATGATTCTTCTTAGGAGAGAGGTAGAACATACAACTGCTGTGAATGAAGCATACCAAAAGGAGCTTGAAAAACTTCAAAAGAAAATTGAAAATGTCAATTTAACTATAGACACATATTATCATCAGTCTGAGTCAATTGATAAAATTTGGAATGCTCAAATATATAATAAAGCTAAGTCTGGTATGGGTTATAATACTGTGCCTCCACTACTAAGGGGTGTTCATTCACCTCCAGGTATAGATTTAGCTCATACAGGTATAGAGGATTTTAAGGATCTTGAAAGAGAATATGGTCCTTTAAAAGACACAGTTGTGAAGAGTGAGGAAGAGAGTAAGCTTGATAATGATGTTTTTGAGAGTGCTAGTGACTCATCTATTGTAGATGAGAGTGTTAAAAAGAATGTAGAGACTACTATCCCAAAAGTTGCTAATACTGTTACAGAGGAACCTAGGAAACTTGTTAATAAACCTAGACCAACTGTAAGGTATGCTGAGATGTATAGGAACAAGCCTATAGCTCCTAGGGGTAACCAGAGGAGTTGGAATCATGTTAAATCTCAACAACTAGGTAGTGATTTTGTGATGAACAATAAAGCATGCTATATTTGTGGTAGTTTTGATCATTTACATGCTTATTGTGACTATCATGTTGGAAGAAGGGTAGTCTATGGGAATAAAAGGGTGGAGTCTAACAGATATCAACATAATGTACACCCTAGTTCTAATTGCAAAATGGTCCCAAGAGCAGTTCAACTTAGAAGTGGCCTCAAAACATTTGCCACTGCAAAAACTGTTAACACTGCTCACCCTAAGTCACCTGTTAAAAGTGCAAATACCAAAACAAGCTTTGTAAAATCTGCACAAACAGGAAAAAAGGACCTTTCAAGCTAAAAAGGTTAACAATAACCAACAGTGGGTACCTAAAAAGAAACCAGCAGTTTTCACTGCTCATTCAAAAGTTACCACTGCAAGGGTTTTGAACAAGAAAAGGGGGGACATGGGAAATGTTGTGAAGGCCTCAGCACGTTGGGAATGGAAACCTAAAGGAAACACCTCTACAACCAATCCCAATGGTGTATCAATGACCTTTGATAGATTTAACTATATTGATACACGAGGCAGATCCAAGTCAATCATGGCTTGGGTCTCCAAAAGAAACTAACTCTTTACTCTTATGTGCAGGAACATCCAAGGACTAAATGATTTGATCTTGTATTTACATATTATGGGTGTTCAATGCACATGACTGGCAACAAGTCTTTTCTTTTGATTTTGTGCATACTAATAGACTGTCTGTCAGTTTTTGTTAATGAAGTTAGTGGATTGAGATGTGTGATGCAGGAACACTAATGATAAAAGAAAACATGGATTATTATTTTTATTACAAAACTGCACTGAAAGTGCAGTAAAATTACATCCATGAGGTACAGAGTACAATCATTACTACATCAACTAAAATAACAACTACAAATAACCCATCCCCTTTCTACCCATCATTCATCCTTTATGGCTTCTTGGAAAAGCCCCAGCTTGGCATCACCTTAGGAGCTCCACGCATGTTAATCCAGTCATACACCCTAGGGATTGCTAAACCCATCACCACTATACCAGTAGGTGGTGAGGATGATGAAGGAACTGTTGTTGGTGGTGCTGGTAGCAATGGTAGTGAATGTGATGATTGCAGCTCTTCAGAAGGAGCTACTGCTGCAAGAGGAGGAACACTCAGGACTCTTCCAGAGGTCTCATCATCTGTGACATATGGAGACACATAGGAGCTGATCTCTGAGCTATCGTCTTTGACTATTGCATCCTGAGGCTCTGGTTGTAGTGATGAAGGTCCAGCAGAAAAAGGATTTGAAAGAGCAAGTGACTGCTTTCTCTTCTTGGATACAACCTTCTCATACCTCTCTTTTTCAACTCTTCCAGGGTTTTTCAAAACAAAATCATCCCAGGAACTATCAGATGAACTGCTAGAAGAGAGATTGATTGGACTTGATTGACTCATGGTGTTGTTTTGAGAGTGAAAGTTATGGAGTATGTGATTTGAGTGATTTGTATTGAATGGTTTGTTTATTATAATGTTAAGTTGGATTTAAGAAATTAATGAGGGGACGGTGCAAGTAGTTGAGGAGTAAATTGGAGTATTGTGCTCTTGGAAAGTGTATCAATGCTTGTGTGTTGACTTTATTGAGTATAGCCACTGCTATGCTTAATTCTTTCAATATATTAGCCATTGCCAACACAATAGTGATTCCAGTATTTATGATTAGTGATTTGCAGTTTGAAGAATTCCTTGTTTACAATTAAATTGTTACTCTTTGATGACTCGTTGCTCTAGGTTATTTAGACCCTATCTAAGTTATCCACTGATGATTCAGCTGACATTTGGTTACAGTGGGAACTCTATTGCAACCAGTGGTAACATGCTTTCAGTGGAAAAAGGAAAAACAGAGGAACTTCATTACTAGCAAATAATTCATTACAATCAAGAGTACTCCTAGTAAAACTAAACACAAAAGACTGAAACCTAGCATATTCTTCATCTGACTTCAACTATTCCATTGGTCTCTTGCCCTTGCCCACATACTCATGTTTATTCTTCTGGGCTCTCTTTCTCTTGTTCTCAAAGGTGGATTGCATTCATGGACATGGAAGCCCAATTATCTGTGGAGGAGGTTTTGGTAGCATTGCAGGTCTTGTTGGATTGGATATCTGCTTCATATTGGAGATAGTTGTTTCCAGTGCTATTGAAAGAGCTTTTGGCAACTCTTTAGCCATGGAATAGGTTTCATCATTTGCATCATCATCATCATCTGATGCATCGGAGTAGAACTCAAGAGATTTTGCAGGCTTAGCTGCAGGCTTTCGCTTAGCAGTTTCTTTGGTATATCTTTTGGATGAAGACCCAGTCTCTGGTGGAAAGTATCCAAACCATCCTGATACTTCTGAAGATGATTCTGATTCGATTACATACTCTTCTTCTGAGTCAGAAGAGATGTTGATTGTGTTGGTGGGATTGCTCATGCTTATGGTTTTGGGGTTATTGTGTTTGAATGAAAGTTGATTAAGTTTACCTTAAGCCAAGTCTCCTTATATAGACAAAGTCGGTTGAAGGGTTATTTAATGAAGATATTTACCTTTTTCTTATTTTGGTAGGTAAAGGAGTAAATATAGATATTATTGAGTTGACTTTGGAAGATATTTTGCTTGGGAAATAGTTTGGTTAAAGGTAACTTTGGTATATACCAAGTTGGTTATTCTCATCTTGTATGAGTTTGTATATCAAGTTTTGATGAGGAGTTGGAGTTAAAAGGTATATATCTGATATACACATCAAATGGTTATTGATTCACCATGTCTAATACATATAAGAATCAACTAGTCCAGAGCAAACGGCTACTGGTAAAGACTTGATAAATCCGTTTATGGTTGATAGTTTACCAAAAACTATATGGTTATCAACTCACCATATTCTTTATGATTAAGAGTTGGCTAGTCCATAGCAAACGGCTCATGGTAAAGACATATCAAATCCGTTGATAGCTGGTACTTTGCTAAAAAACTATGATGGGAGCAGTCTAGTTTACTAATGATTTTATTTCCCACTGCTCTTTGAAATTTTTGTGAAAACTTACCACTGCTAGTTCACAGTTTCCACTGACAGTGTTATTTTACCACTGTTGTTCTAGCCGTTACAACTGATTGTGTCAGTAATTTATTTTTTACTAGCCGTTGAAAGTAACCACTGATTGTCATATATATAGGGTTAAAATTTTAAGTAAATTATCTTCTTTCCAAATTATAAATACTTTCTAAAGATAATTTTACTTGCGCAATAATTATAAACCCTAACCCTATATATCTTTCTTTTTCAATTGGCTAGTCATTCTTTCAATTCTTACTGACATAATAATATTTTTCATCAAAAGTTTCTATGGCATCTTTGAACTTTGCAAATGAGCACAACCTAGTGGCCTACCTACAAAAGTCTAACGAGAAGAGTGGACCTGTTTTTCATCAGATTGTGGATTTTCTTCATACCACTCACATAAGGTATGCTTTGCTTTTCAAACCCACAATCTATATCTCTCAAATCAAACAGTTTTGGACTTCTGCTCAGTCCATAACACTTGAAATTGGAGATGCACATGAAACAGTGGATGCTCTCAGAGCCACTGTAGATGGGGTAACCATTGATGTTACTGAGGCATCCTTGAGGAGAGTACTTCACTTGGATGATCTCAATGGTCTCATCACATTACCTATGTCTGAAATTCATGATACTTTATCATCCATGGGGTATGATACCACTGACAAAAAGGCTACTTTCAAAAAGAGTGGTTTTTGTCCCCAATGGAGATTTTTGATTCATACTTTGTTACATTGCCTTAGTCCTAAGAAAACATCTTATGAGCAATTTAGTTCAACCATGGCTTATCCTTTGGTTTGCCTTGTTACTGATAGGATTTTCAATTGGTCAAATTATATTTTTACAAGTATGAAAGGCAATGTACAAAGTAAAACCAAATTTTTAATGTATCCAAGGTTTGTGCAAGCTGTGCTTAATGAATTTCAACTGCAACCTCACACTACTGTTTATAAAATCAGTTGCCTAAAGCCTAAAGTTTTTCAAAATTTGAATAAAGATGGCAATATGATTTTTACACCTCTCCTACCCCAAATGCTTGCTAAAATATCTACTGAACAAAACACACCCATAATTAATTTTCCTAACATTGATTATACACCACCAGTTTCAAGAACCTATGAGAGAAGGTCAAAACAGTCAACTCCTCTCATAACAACACAACAAGTTTCTGAACCTTTTGGTCTAGGAACAAGCAGTGGTGGTTCTAGACTTCCACCTAGTCCTACTATGGAGGAATCTGGACCTTTGCCCCATGATTCACCTCTCCCAACAGGTAACACAGTTGGAAGTGCTGAGGCAATGGCAACCAAATGGAATTGATGGTTTTGTGTACCAAATTAGCAAAGCAGGTTGAGTTTCTACAAAAAGACTTAGCTACTGTTAAGAAGAACCATACCAAGGATGTTCAATTATTAAAGACAGAGATTCAGACCTTAAAGGAAGAGATGCAGAGATTGAAAAAGCACAGGCAGACTGCAAAGATGGTGATTTCATCTTCATCCTCACCTTCTAATGGTGATTCAACTGATCAAGATTTGGGAAATTCCTCCAAACAGGGGAGGAAAACAAGTTCTGACACTGAGGGGAGGAAAATTGATTTTGAAGATGAAGGAGATACAAGTAAAGGAGCAAAAGAAGTTGAAACTCATGGAGAGCAACTTGAAGATCAAGACATTTTGCAACTTGAAGATCAAGACATTTTCCAAACTGCACCTGATTTTACCACTGATTTTATTTCCACTACAGAGCCATTGCCACTGCAAGTGAAGAATTTGATAAATTGAAGACAGACAAAGGTAAAGCAGTTATGGAAGATGTACAGCAACCTGAAGGTAAAACTTCAAAGAATAGAAAAGGTCAGATTGATCTTGATAGAGAATTTGCTGAGAAGATATCAGAAGATCAAATTGCTGAGAAAATTGCTGAAAAGAAAAGATTGCAAGAACTAGAAGTTGCAAGCTTTTTGGAAGCTAAAAGATTGGACAGAATGGAAGATACTGATTCAATTTCCACTGTTCAACCTACAATTATGAAAGAAAAGGCTCCAGAGTTTAGCTATGTTCCTACTGAAGAAGATATTCAGTTTCTGGTAGCTAATAATCTAGAAATCAAGAAAAAGGCAATTGACCTAGTTGCTGATGCATCCTTAACTGAGGAACAAAGAACAGCTCAGTTGAAGGATTTTATCATAATGAAGAACAATCAAGCACTTGATAATGTAATCAGTTCAGTCAAGAAGAATCAGAAGAAACAATGTAGGACCTTACAAATATCAACCTTATCACTTTAACAAGCGAACCCAACACAAGTATAACACCTTACGCGTATAAAACGTTCAACCCAAAAACACAAACGTAAAGCTTATAACAAAGAAAGAAAAGATGAGAAAGATGGTGACTTGAAGATATAAATTCGTGTATATGTGAGATAAAGATGAACACAAGATGTTGTATATTCCAAAGGAAAAACACACACACACACACTTTCAAGCACACCCCTCAAATGACCATTTGAGGGGTATTTATAGTACAAGATGCATAAAACCCTAAAGGCTTTAGTTTGGGCTTTCTTTGGGCTTTCGTGGACTTGGATTGGATTACACTTAATAAAAGGCTAGCTTACCATAACTATTAGCCATTTAGCTTAGCCCAATCCACGAGCCCGTTGACTATTCTAGCACGATATCTAACACACGTTACAAAGTTCCTAATCGTGAATGACCATCACTTCTAATAAAACTATTAAGACTAACAATCTCCCCCTAAGGGGTGGTCATTCAAACGATGCTCCACTTAATTAGGTCTCTACTTTCCTTGAGCTTGAACTTTGCGTGTAGATATAGAATAGTCTTGATGCTTTGTGATCAGATAATGTGGTTGTCTGCCATTGTCAACTTCGTTGGTTAGGTGTCTCCACGTCATTCTCCATTTCTTTCTCCACCATGCTCACACTTCTATTTTTCTTTTGGTTACCAATGATGTAGTTCTGGAGTCTTTAAACTTTGTAGATTCTTTGACATTGACGAAGAATCATCTCCTTTGATTATGATGAAAACTTTCATGTGTTGTTGGTATGAGCATGTGGCGAGTCTGCACGGTCCATCCGCTCCGGAGCTTCCATAAGAAGAAAACATAAAACAGGTTAGTAATAAGCGGATTCCGGCACCTACAAGTTTGAATTTCGAGGGTGTTAACAACATAGTGTGAAAACACGTCTCTAATTCTCACAGAGGCCGTTCCTGAACTGGAGTCCCACAAGTGAGATAACACGATATACCGAAGTACATCTACAGTTCAGATGAGTCGCTGAGGTACACCGAAGCATCACCCACGACTGTAGACCGTTTGAGACACACTAAGCGTAATCCACGGGGAGTTACCGAAGTGACCTGCTGTCAGGGCTGCTTGATGTTGACCCTGGCAGGAGTTTCCATTCAATCACTGAAGATCACAGATGTGAAACTTCTCATAAATGTTCTGGCAGATTGCTGAGACCTGCGTAGGACTCTATAATATATCACTTGTGTCCTTATTGATGAACAACAAGCGATGTCATGTCAAGGGTTCCTATGAGATCTTTTGATGAATCTCGTGGCTCTAGACTCAATTAGTGCATTTTGGTTTTCCTGAGCGGAGACTAGGGAGAGGGTCTCCTTCTTCAATACCAACGATCTCTAAGAGAAGGTCAATAGATTATGTAGGGTTCCCAGTGAGAATGAAACAAATCCTTTTAAGAGGAATTGAGTGGCTATAAGGTTTAGTGTAGTGCGCCACTGGGTCCATGACGTCTTTGTCTTCAATACCAGTGTCAACTAAGTGACAACCAGTAGCATATGAATTGAACCCGGTTTCTGCTCTAAGGTTGATTATGGAGGGCTATTTCTTTTCACCCTTTTTCATTACAATTCTTTTTAATTCTTCAACCCCTTCTTTCTCCTTTCTCACATTACTCCTTTTTTCTATCATTCCTAAGGACTTCTAATACTAACTATTTGTGATGTCCTTGGGTAGATCCCTCCGGCTCTGGCGGATCATAGGATGAATTTCCTATCCTTAGTCACCTTATAACTCCATGACTGTCCTATTGTTGCCATAAAACCATTTTTCTTGAAAATCTCTCAGAGTGTTTATGATAGAAAACATGTTTGAAACATTCCGAGAGTTTTATATTTTCAGAAACACTCCCCCTTCACATGTGCTTATAAGTTTTGACAGAAATTTGCACATAGAGGGTAGAGTTCGCACATTTGAATTGATCGACTTTAAATGAACTAACCGATTCGAGACACGTTTACATCACTAGAGAACTAGCTTGAAATTATTACCCGTCCTGGTCAAGTCCATAGAAAGTTTCTCGAGATGGTACATGATTCCTTGTCAATTCATTGGTTTCGTCTAAGTCGAGCTCATTTTGAGATTCAAACAACGATTTTGATCACATTTTAATCACGTCTCCTCCCCCTCAAAAATAGCATATGCGTGATATTTTTGATATCAACGGATTAAACAACATTTTAGAATCTTTTGGGGAGACAAACGGATTTGATTTAAGCATGATTTTGGAACATTTTGTTTTATACTCCCCCTTTAATAAAGCATAATCAATTAAAGGGTTTAGAGGGAGTTATCTTGAGCACAAACTATTTCTCACCATTTTTAAATGTAGTGCACTGAAGCTTACACCTCATTTTTCAATCAAAGCACGAGTTTTGATTTGAAAATAATCAAAAGTCATCATTTTAGTCCGGGTTTCGTACTGATGTATACGAAAGCCATTTTATGAAGAAATTTTGAGAAATGACATGTTTTAGAAAACAATTAAAGAACTCTCGCTCAAGCATCTGTACATGCCCGTATCATTGTTGAATGACATTTCTAGAAACGTACAGAATATTGATTATACAAGAGACATGTCGTAGAAGAATATTTTTTTGGATTTTTGATTTTCTATTGTTTTTGTATTTTTGAAAGTTTTATATTTTTATATTTTGTTTTTGTTGGTTTTTCAAATTTTGTATTTTGTTTTTCAAAAATATTTACAGCGAAGCTTTTTGGAAAATCATTTTCAAGAAGATTCGAGAAGACGTTCTAACTCCTCAGGGGTTAGGCTTCGCATTCCAATTCGTCGAACTAAATACTCTTGAGCGGCTAGATAATTGCTTTCGGGAAGGTTTTCTTTCCAAACTCATAAATCAAGCTGCTTAACCTTACGCTTCGGATTGGGGACTCCTCAATCTTGCAGAAGAGCTTAGAAGAACTTTTACTAAAAGGTTTTTCGAAGCGACATTTATAAAAACTTTTTGTTTTATGTTTTAAACTTTTTGGTTGTTTTTGTTTTATATTTTTATATTTTGAAAGTTTTTATGTTTTTGTTATCTTTTAGTTTTTAGGTTTTTTTATAAGAAGATGCTGTACAGAGAACATATTAGTTATAAGACATGCAAAGATCTTTACAGTAAGTTGTTACTATGCCCGTACATGTCTACGAACTCGCTCTCAAGAAATTAACAAAAGATTTTGTACAGTAAAGAGTTTTAAAGAAGTATTTTACCGAAAGCATATGTAGTCATGCTTTGGGCCTGATTTTACTACTGAAAACTAATAAAAGTTTAGTTTTGAGCACGAAACTAACTTTTTACTCCACATTCGAAGTCACGTGATGTAAATTTTTACCACTCTTTATCAAAC